>WBMY01004372.1:16655-56731 GCA_013397315.1 Donacobius atricapilla
AGTGGAGTCAGATTTTTGTAACAAACAGTTCATGCCTTCTCACCAGAGTGAGTGTGTGTGTGTGTCTATGTGTCTAACAATGACATCTCACATCTGATGGAAAACCCGGACCTGAGAGCAGTGCTGGGGATTTGGCTGGGGTTGGGAAATGGCTTGGGAATGGATCATGATCTCCTTCCTGGAGGGAAGCCAGTACTCAGGCTGTGCTCCTGCAGAACTTTTGGGGTGCAGCTGGTCCCTGGTGTGTCCCCCAGGGCAGAAACCCATGGGAGGAGGGAGGCAGGAGCATGGCTACTGGGAGTCCACCCGGACAAACACTTCCAAACTCTTCCACAGCCACATTTTGAGGCAATAACCAGCCCCCACCCCCCCACCCNGCCCGGCACAGCGGGGCTGCTCCAGGGTCCCGCTGTCCCAGGAGTGTGGGAAGGGAGGAGCAACGTGACCAACGCCAGACATCAGCCCCAGACTTCAAACAGCTTGGGAAAGGTGAGGTTTTGTTCTGGCAGTCAAGGGTTTCTATTTTCCATGGATTTTGCAGCTCTTGCTTGGACTGAAATAGCACCAAGGCTGCTGCTTCTCCTGCGCCTGCCAGGCTGGATCTGCCAGGCAGGATTGGGCTGTGCTGTGCTGTCCCATTTCCACCCAGTATTCAGGGCTGGGAGCGCTGAGGAATAAAGACAGTGCCACACCAAAGGGCGTGGTCTCTCTTTGTCACCTCCTGGGTGGTGGGGATCCAGCTCTGACATGCTGAGGTACAATTCCACATGTCATACCTTGGTTTTTCTTTTTTTCAGGATAAAAAAGCAGGAAAATGCTGTTGCTGGGTCAGACCATGGGTCTCCTTTGCCCACCCCCAGTTCTGCCACATTCTAAGGGCCAGTTCGGAGATCCACAGATGAGGAATCTGGCAGGATAGGATGAGCTTTGCTCTCTCATCTTCTAGTCCAAGGCTTCCCTGGCAGAGGAAACAGCCAGGCTGGAACATTTTCCAGCCCAGAATGGACTTCCAGCACCTATTGGAGCCTGTCTGTAGCTGCATTGCTGCAAAAACCTGTAAGGATAAATCCCAAAGGATAATCTTGTCTTTGTGAGAAAAGCCAATTTATTAACCTTAAAGGACTCCAGGGAGTCCAGGGCTCCCAGCAAAGTCCTCTTACAGGGAAATGTGGGATTTGTGAGCTCCCTCATTGTCCCCCTGCAGCTTTTTCCTCTATCGGATGAATTAGTTTTCGTCCCAGGAAAGGAAAAATGGAGAAATGTGGAGCTGGGTTAGGATTCCCACCCCCAAACCAGTGCTCTGTAGGGAACCACTGATGTGCCCACCTGGAATGAACCTGTTGGGTCACCCCATGGAGGGGAAGGAAAATGGGAATGTTCAGGATGGAGACAAGAAGGATCTGGGGAGAACCTAGAGCCCCTTCCGGTGCCTAAAGGAGCTCCAAGAGACAGGACGGAGTGACAGGACACAGGGAACGGCTTCCCACTGCCAGAGAGCAGGGTTAAGTGGTATATTGGGAAGAAATTCCTGTAAGGGTGGTGAGGCCCTGGCACAGGGTGCCCAGGGAAGCTCTGGCTGCCCCTGGATCCCTGGAAGTGTCCAAGGCCAGGCTCGATGTGGCTTGGAACAGCCTGGGAAAGGGGAAGGTGTCCCCGCCCATGGCAGGGGGTGGCACTGGTTTTATAGATCCCTTCCCACCCAAACCATCCTGGGATTATGTGATTCCATATTCCTGCTCAGAGAAAAGCCAGGAGGAGCTCCAGCCACCAACTCTGGCCCAGCCTCGCTCTGTACCTTGTTTTAATTCCATGGAGATTGGATTCCCGGCATGTGAAGGGACTCCGGTGACAGATCCCAGAGTCCCTCTGTTGGTGATGTCCTCGGGTGACAGGGTCCAGGATCTCCACCTCGGGGACGGTAAAACAGAAGGGTCATGCAGGGTGGGAGCAGCTCTGATATCAAAGATTCCCAGGATCAAGGGAAGTGCTGATACTACTTTAACTGCTCAGGAGCATAGAAGCAAAACCCTCACAGTCAAATTACTACGGAAGTGTCTTGCAGAGACACTCCAGAGATTCCCTGGAGTGCATCCATCAAAGAGGGAGGATTTGGAGAATGGGGAAATAATAGTGGCACACTCCAGTCTGGCATTAACTCCCTAATTCCAGGGGCATGCAGGGCCCTGGGTGGAACTAATGCAGGTTCTCCCTGTATTTACGATTATCTGCAGGCTTAAATAGGTGCACTAATCACGTGGGGAATTGGGGCTGGCTCTGAGAAGGCTCTGCCTGGCTGCAGGACTTGTTTGCTTGTGCAGGGGTGGGATGGAAACAGCAAACCCAGCAAAGCAAATGGTGAACGCTCCGAGGGGCTTCTCAAGTGCCTGTTCCACGGAATTACAGAATCACAGGATGGGTTGGGTTAGAAAGGACATTCAAAATCCTGCCATGGGCAGGGACACCTTCCACTATCCCAGGTTGCTCCAAGCCCCATCCAACCTGGCCCTGGGATGGAGCAGCTAGAACTGCTCTGGGAACTCCATCCCAGCCCTACACCACCCTCAGAGTCAGAAATTCCTTCCCAATATCCCAGCCCTCTGGCAATGGGAAGCCACTGCCTGTGTCCTGTCCCTCCAGGCCTTTGTCCAAAATCCCTCTCCAGCTCTTTTGGAGCCCCTTTAGGCACTAGAAAGGAGCTCTAAGTTCTTCCTGGATCCTTCCCTTCTTCAGGTGGACAAACCAGACTAAATCAGCTTCTTGAGGAAAGGTGAGATGGAAGCAGAGCCAGGAAGGGGAGATCAGCAGGAACCAGAGGTGATCCCAGAGGGAATCCCCAAAGGCTCTAAGGCTGTTCCCTCGGACGCAAAATAATGGGAGACTGAGCTCTTGGAGTGAGCTCTGGAAAGCCACAGGATAAATTCATAAGCCAGCACCTGGGTGTTTAAGTGGAGAACTTTCCAGAAGCCTTCCAGTACCTAAAGGGGTTGGGAACTGAGCAGATGGATGTGGCTGAGCAGGGCTGATTCCAGAAACATCTCCCACTCTGCCTCCCTCTCCTGTCTGAGCCGCTGGTGGAGCTGCCAAGTCTGGGAGGAGAAATCCACATTTCTGTGGGAAAGTGGTGGCAGCACATGCTGGGAAAAAGTGCTTTGGGATCCTCCTGAGGGGAAGAGGAGCAGAAACCCAAACTGGTGCTCCAAGTGGGATGGGAGCCGTCCTTGGTGAGCAGCTCTCCATGTGTGTGGTGCAGCCTCGCACTGGGCATCCAGCCTCTGTTTCCATACAGAAATATGGATTTCATCCTCAGCGATGCTCTCTAATGTTCAGTAATGATCATGGCTTGGGTTTTCAGAGGTATTTTAGATTTCCCAGCCTGGCTGTGGGATGTGAGTGAGATACAACGGAAACATTGAAAACATATTTAAAGAAGGGTTTGCAGCAGCTCTAGAGCATTCCTGCAACCAGGCACAGGAACTAACTGGCCAGCTGGGAGAGTTCAGGGACAATCTGTTGGAGAAGCAATTGGCACATCCTTAGCCTGGAATGCAAATCCAGTTGGAGTGGAGGAAGTCCAGGATCAAGCAGACTCTTCCCACGCTGGATCTGGAGGGCAGGTGCCACCTCTGAGCAGGAAACATGAAGATGGTGCTGAAAAACTGGAGCTGGGAACGAGCTGTTGGGAGCCTTCTTGGTCCATGCAGAGGTGGGGAAAACCCCATAAAGCGTCTGGATTTAGCCTGAATGTTCCAGCTTGGCCTCCAAGCTGCAGGATGGAGAGGGCTGGAGGAGAAGGCAGGAGATGTCCAAAGGTGCATGAGGGGAGCACAGAACAGTTTTGGTCTTCCCAGAGCTCAGCAATAACAGTGGGGTTGGAACAAGTGAGTTTCCTGTGCGGCAAGAGGAGGAGGAGAGGTTTGGAGGGGGAGGATCTGCTGGCGATTCTTCCAACAGCATCGCTGGGGATTGGAGGAGCCTCTGTGAAGAGAGCAGAGCAGGGTGGCGGTGGTGAGCTGGTGGTTCTTGTCACCTCCCCAGGATGTCACCCACACCAGGCTGTGCATTCCCACCTTCTGGACAGCCAGCAGCACCCTGCACCTTTGTACTTCGTGACAGAGAACTTCTTCCCTGGTCCTGACCACTTTCCCTGTCCCTGAATAGTCCCTGAGGTTGGACCAGCACATCCCTGCAGGGACTGAGGGACTTTGGGGCTCAGCAGATCATGACCCATGGGTGACACTTGGAAAGATGCCATCCCTGGGGGCTGGGGGCTTTCCTTTCCCAAGCGGGACGTTTCCTCAGGGTCACCTCCTCAGCAGCTCCAGGTGCCGGCGGCTGCCGGAATCTGCTGAGCGGGCACGGAGAGGCCAGGCAGGGTAGGGAGCAGCCTCCCATGCAGCAGGCTCAGGTGTGAGCTGAAATCCCATTGATTTCTAATCAGTGAGCTCATATTCCCCACGGCTGCGGTGGGACAGGGTCAGCAGCGAGGGGAGGGTGGGGGGATCCAGCACTTGGGGTGGTCCCAGGGTGGGACTGACGGAGCTGCTGACAGAGGCTGAGTTATGGCTCCAGAGATGCTTTGGAGGGTTCCTGGAGCCTCAGTTATTGTCTGGCTGAGTCTTGCTCGGGGGAGAGCAGTGAGGGAAGGACGTGTGAGCCATAAACCACGTTGTCTTTTAATGAACAAGACTCCCAGGGGAACCGGGACTATTTTTTACTCCATGGTTTTTCTTTCCTCAGCTCCAGGAAGGTTGGTGAGTGTTTTGTCTGCCAACTGCAGGCCAGATGCTCCAGGAGAGCCAGAGTCATATCCCGTCCAGGCTGGCCCAGTCCCGCCTCCCCAGGACATTCCCATCTACTCCCAGGCTGCCCCAGAGCCACCGGTCCATCCAGGCAGTGGTCACACCAAGCAAGACCAGTCATCAGGGTTTGATATTCCAGAGATGCTCCCAGGAGAGCAGGGCTGCAACATTCCCCATGAGGAACCTTATTAATGCTGCTGCTGAAGGAAAAGCAGTAATTAACCCTGAAATCCAAGTGTTGGAGGGGTTTAGAAGAAAAGCAAGTCCAGGCTCACTCTCCTAAGTCTGAGGAAAGTGCACAGGGATGTCATAATTTTCTTCTCCCAGCAAAGCTGATCCTCTTGGGTGGCTGTGGGGAAGGACCTTCCTGCAGGACCCCAATTGCTCACCCCACCTTCCACACCTCCCCCTTCAGTGATAGGGACCTGCTTCAGGGCCTGACCATCCCAGGACAAAATAAGGAGGGAAGACAGGAATTAACATTTGGAACCCAGCAAACATGCAGAAATCTGACTCCAGACTAATTGGAGACCAAACTCCAGGCTGTGCCCTTTAGGGACAGGCTGTGGCGGCACACTTTGATCTGGGTTTGGTAGGACTGTGTGACAGGGATGATCCCTTCTTCACTTCCACTACTGTGAAACCCTCCTGAGGCCAGGAAAGTGCCCTGAAATGTGTGGCTGCAGCGGGGGCCTGAGCCCCAGCTGCTGGGACCTTTCCTCTTTGGGGCAAGGTGCCTGGCAGCCCCCAGACCCAACTGTGGGGTCACTGGGCTGTGTTGGGTGGGGCCAGTCAGGGCTCTGACCCCACAGCAAACCCAGGGGCACTGGTGTGGGAGGGCTTTGAAAGGTGACCACTGGGATGTGCTGGGAATGCTGCAAGCCCAATCCCTGTGTTGGGAACAGGGCTCTGCCCCACCCACAGCCCCTCTGAGCATGGGGAGGGCTCACACTCCACCTCAGCCCTTCCCTCCCATCACAATTCCAGCTCCACTTGGGATCCATGCCAGGAACCCATCCATGCTGCACCTGTGGCCAGCAGGGACCAAAGGATGGGCAGGGTGCCTTCCCTGCCCAGCAGTGGGAACCTAAATCAGGATGTTCTGTCCCCTCAGCAGAGCCAAGTGATATTTCCCAGCACAGGCACTTTAAAAAAGAACAATAAATTGGCAGATCTGTACCGAGCTCAGCTGCAGGACCAGGATCCCCTTTCAGGCAGTATTTTAGGATGAAGACACTACAGCCGTTTTTTGGTTAATCGTTCTGCCTCCCCATCAACCTCCAGAAAGGACTTGCAGCCCCACTCTAGCCAGGAATAAATCAGGAAACGGCACCTTGCCCTCCCCAGGAACAGGCTCTCCCGAGCCCCTAGAACCCAGCATCTGAGCCCGGCATCTGCTCGGGGGAGACCCTGCCGCAGTCAGGCTGTCTGCAGCTCCCAGAGATCCATGGGTCAGAGACCCACACACATCCCTGAGCTCCCGAGGACATGGTGAGGAATCCATCGGAGTGGGAATGGGAACAAAAGCAGACCCCAAATCCCGTGATTAACACAAACCTGTGCAGGGCTGCAGTGGCTGCAGAGAGGAGCTGCCAAGCCCTGCCCTCCTCTGCAGATCAAGATTACCAGCATCATTAACCAGACAATTAAACATTCCCTCACACTTAAGTGTTTCTCAAATCCATGACCCAGCGTCACCTTTTTAAAAGGGCTCTGGGAATTTTGTGTGCGACGTGCCGGGCTAAGGCTCGGTGTGACAGAGTGCTCGGGGACAGGAGGTGGCTGTCCAGGTGCCACCTTCGTGCTCCCCACTCGAGGCCACTCCCATGGAGCTGCTCTGTGTTTTTCTGGAGCCCAGGTGGGATGTGAGGCACCGCAGAGAGGGCTCAGGGTGCACTGAGGTGCTGTGAGTGTGGGGACCGGGAGCCTCCACAGGCACAGGGGACGTCCCAGCATTGCAGAGGGGCTTTGACAGAGCTCTCCACAGCTCTGCAAGTCCTGGAGTTAATTGAATCCAAGTGTGGGAAGCAGGGCTGTGCCCTTGGAGCTGCGACGGGCAGCGGGAGCAGATTGCTCTTCTTCTGTTCCCTGCTTGCTTTGAGTTCTCTCCTTTGAAAGGGAGGCCTCTCTCTGCATTCCCATCAAATGTGGCTTTTCCAAAGTTTCAAAGCCTTTTGGTCTCTTCAGGGAATGCTCTGCAGGAGGCTGGGCATGGCTCGGCCCTCCCAGGCTCCTCCTCGCAGCCACTGCCTGTCCCCTCCCGGGATCCCATCACAGGGGATCCTGCTCCCTCCTGCCTGGCCTGGGACACCCCCGCCACCCCTGTGGGCTGGAAGCTGAGAGGTGCTGCTCCGAGAAGGACATGGGTGGCTCTGGAGCAGAGCAGGGAGCAGAGTGGGCAGTTCCCAGCCACAGGCGCCCAAAGGACGTCCAGGTGTCCACTGGGTTTAAGACTGATCAATAGGTTCCCTGTCAATGCTGATCCAACACATCCCTCTCCAGCTCCTCATCCCATTTTGGGATGCTCCTGCTTGGTTTTCCACTTGAGACTTTGGCATCCAGCTCCCCAGGGAATGGTCAAATCCCAAGGCTGCAGGAGCATTTGGACAACACTTCCAGGCAAAGTTTGGGATTGCTGGGGTGCCCTGGGCGAGGCCAGGGGTTGGACTGGATGATTTCTGTGGATCTCTTCCAGCTAGGGAGATTCCATGATGTTTATTTTCCTTCCCAGAGGATTCAGCTTGTGCAGGACCAGGTCTGCCCTCACCAGTAAAAGGTGATGAGCAACGAATATTTTGATCCATAATTTTTCCCAACACCTTTGACAAAAACAGGGATTTATGCCTGGCAAGTCTTGGCAGGAGGGACAGGCTTTTTCCCAGAGGCACTGGCAAATCCAGGTTCCTTATTCCCAGAGACACCCCCAGCCGTCAGCTGCCACCACCATGGGGCAAGAACAGGGAGCTGAACCAAAAGTCCATCACTTCTGGGGGAAGCATTCCAAGGGGGATGAGATGCCCACACACCTCAGAGCTGTGTCCCAACCCACTGGATCTGCAGCTCTTTAAGGATGCCTCTACTTCCACAAAATTCCACTCGTTCCAGGAGGCTGGGGACCACTGGCTAACAAGGCTCCAGTCCCAGTCACTCCAGAGGGATCTGCCCATGGAATGGAAGGGCTCCAGATGCCCTCAGCTTCCAATTCTCCTGGGAGCCTTGCACAGAGCATCCAGTGGGGGGAGAGATCCAAGAGCTCTGGCTGGGAAGGCAAAATGGTAGTGGCTCTGGGAGGATTTCAGGAACTAAAAGTGGAATTACAGATGAATTTATGTATGTATTTTATAAATATGTATTTTTTCCTGGCATTTTTATGGAGACTCATGCAAAGAGGAGAAGGCCCATCCCATCCTGCCTTCCCAGCCTCCCGCTCTCCAAGGTTATTTATGGGCTTGCTACACAAGTTGGGTTTTTTCCCCTCCCCTTTTATTTTCTCTTCTCTTCCTTTTCTTCCCTGCTTTTGCAAATTGAATTATTTAAATGCATTGTTTGGCAGCCTCAAATCCCAGCATTTCCTTCTTTCCCCCTTGGCTGCCATTTCTTTCTCTTCTTTCTGCTCCTGCATTTTCAGGATCATTTCCCATGTTGTTCCAGTGGCATTTATTGAAATTTGCACAAAAAAAGATGCTTCTTCAATGCCACCATTTCATCGTTGGCAGGAGATTTATGGGGGCAGGAAGACACCCGTGGCAGGGAGGTTTTGCTGGGAGAAAGAAAGGAACGAGGGAAAGGAAATGTGGTGGAAAAGCAAAGGATGCCCAGAGCTGGGGAGTAGGGAGGATCCACGGAGGTGAGGGAACAAGGGGACAGTCCTGCTCCTGCAGAGGTGACACATGTGGTGACACAGGCACGACACACGTGGGCATGGAGGAGTTTCACGTCAGGATTTTGTGGGTGCGTGGAGGGAGCACAGACACCCTTGGGCGGCCTCAGGCACCAGTGACACTGGGGACACGGCCTGGAGAGTGGCTGGCATGGCTTGGGCATGGCTTTGGCACACCTTGGTGTGTGCGCTTGGAACACGCTTGGTGCGTGCTTGTCTCGAGCTTGGCAAGTACTTGGCACATGCTTGGTGTGCAACTGGTGTGTAATTAGTGTGTAATTAGTGTGTAATTGGTGTATAATTGGTGTGCAGTTGGTGCACGTTTGGTACATGCTCTGTCCATCCCTTCTGTGCGTGTGAGGCTCGGGGCACTCTCGGTGAGCACTGGAAGCACCCTTGGGACACGTCTGGTGACGATTGGGACGCGTTTGGCGCACGCGTGGTTGGCGCAGGGTGCACACTCGGTTCGTGCTTGGTGCACGCTTGGCACACACTTGGCACGCGTTTGGCGCATATCTGGAGCACATTTGGCTCACGTTTATTGCACTCCTGGATCCATCCCTCCGCGGGCACCCGTTGCTTCTTCCAGAGCTGTCTACAAGACAGAACACCGTGGAGAAGCCACTCTAGGAGCCGTTTGAAGAAACGCCTCTCTCCAGCCTCGCTATCTCTAATCCTGCTTCAAAGCCAGCTCCTTCTATTTCCATATTGACTTATGATTCCTTTAATTGACTTTCTTGCCTCGGAATTGTACTTACTTAATTAATCTGATTACATTTCTGCTTCTAGTTAAAGAGTTTCTGTGTTGCAGCCCAGAGGTGAGGACATTCCTGGGGAGGGATGAGCTTCTGGTCGATCCCACCAGCAGATAGAGCCTGCAAAGCATTTTGGGATCCTTTGGAAGGGGAGGACAGGCAAAAGTCATGGAAAGTGCCGCAGCAATTTCCATTTTCACACACGCAGCAGCTTTCCTCATGGCAGGAATGAGGCACATCCCTAGTCAGTGGGATTGAATTATCTCCATAAATTCATTACATTTTAAAAATATGATAATCAGCACGGAATGAGCCTCCCGAGGGAGACGGAACATGAACATCTCAAGTACTGTTAATAATCAGCCTTTATTTTACAAACGCCCAGGGCTGGCTCGCAGCCGCCGCAGTCCCTCCGTGGTGGAGGGGCTGGTGCTGTGCCCCTGCCAGGACCTGCTGGGAGTCCCTCCCCACCTCCTCAGCTGTCAGACCCAGGGTGGTGACCCAGACACAGTTGGGATTTGGATGGACAGCCTCTGCTGCTCTGAATGCTCTGGATAAAGCCTGGGCACTCTCTGCCCTTTGGGGTCCCCACAGGTGGTGACCTGCTGTGGCACCAGTTCTATGACTCGGGTTCTCCCACATCAGCCCCACAAATATCAGGATTTAGGGCGTGATTACTGCCAGCCTGACACAAATCTGGGGCAATTTCGCACTGGGTCCATTTGTGGTTGGTAAAGGATCCCAGGGAATCAGCACAGGCGAGGGGTCGGGAGCGTGTCCTGGCTCCAGTGCTCCTGGGGACAGGGGCTTGGAGGAACTGGGGATGTCTCACTTTTGGCAGATCCTGGCAAGATCAGGACAGTTCCCAGAGCAGTCCGGGGATGAGCCAGGGCAGGGGGTGCCCATGGTCACCTCATGGCCTTGGAATCACTGGAATAGTTGGGGTTGGGAGGACCTCAAAGCCCATCCGGTCCCACCCCTGCCACAGGCAGGGACACTTTCCACTATCCCGGGCTGCTCCAAGCCCCATCCAACCTGGCCTTGGGCACTTACAGGGATGGGGAATCCACAGCCTCTCTGGGCACCCTGTGCCAGGGCCTCCCCACCCTCACAGTAACAAAACAAAGCCAAAATACCACTTGGACACCGTCACTGTAAAATTTTCCTCTTTATTATTCCACTTTGGTGACAGACAGGCGGCTCCTCCACCCCCGTTTGTTAAACACTGATTAATTATTAAATTGGCCATTAACTATTAATAGCTGATTTTGTGAGTGTTAAAATGCCAGCCCTGTGCAAAGAGAGCTGTGTCTCTGGCAAACCTCAGGAACCTCAGGGAATGAATCCTCAATAATCAATCCGGCCTCTGCTCCATTTGCCATTCCTGTCTTGTCCTCTCTGCTTTTGGCACCACTTCAGGGGAGTTTATACAAATGGAAAAGCCAATTTTACTGCTGCTGGAAATTCCCAGCTCCCAGAGATGATGGCGGAGCCCTGTGCTTTTCTCCAGCACTGGAGGGGCTCCCTGATCCAGTTCTGCCTCCGCAACAGAATCGTAAAATCCTGGAATTGTTTGGGTTGGAAGGGACCTTAACACCCATCCCATTCTACCTCTGCCATGGGCAGTGACACGTTCCATTATCCAAGGTTGCTCCAAGCCCCATCCAACCTGGCCTTGGACACTTCCAGGGATGGGGCTGTCACAGCTGCTCTGGGAATTCTATCCCAACCACTCACTTCCCTCAAAGGGAAGAGTTTCCTCCCAGTATCCCATCCAACCCTACCGTCCGGCAGTGGGAAACCATTCCCTGTGTATTCTGTCACTCCAAGCCCTTGTAGATCCGTAGAAGTTGCCCTGTGCCACAATCTTTCAGCATATCCCAAATCCCCACCGGATGCTAGCTCCTGCTTTTGGCTGTGGATTTCCATGGATTTCCAGGTCTTTGCATATTCTGGGATGTTTCCTGGGAATCTTCGCAAGGGATGCTCACCATGGAGTTGCATGAGAGACAGGGAGCAGGGGTAATGGGATCCTGCACCCGTCCAGGGGACAGGAGGGAGGGTGGCAGTGTGAACAGGAAGGGGCGCAGAAAGTGACACAGTGCTGAGGGGCTGGAGCTACTCCACATCCAGCGTGAAACCAGCAGCCACAGGCATCTCCAGAGCCTTTGGAAGCAGATGGCCTTGCCCCAGGGAAGAGTTTTGGCCCAGGGAACATTATTTTGACGGATGCATTTGCAGTCCCCCAAGAGCCGCGCTCCTTTTCAAGCCATGCTGTGAGGAGAACCTTCCCTGCTCCAGAGAGAAAGAGCCTGGAATTATTTTCTCGTGTCAATTAACAGTGTTTTCCAAAGGCAAACTGGGCTCCTCGGATCCTGAGCTCGGGACCACAGCCAGGCTGCTCCCCCCGGCATGCTGGAGGGAAAAATCAAGGAGCTTTGGCCAGCGAGCACCTGGCCTGAAGTCAGCAAATAAAATGGTCATAACAAGGCCTTTGGAGATAAATTTGGAGGCTGGGGTTGCTTTGCTTTAATTTTTTATTCTTCTGGTGAAGAAACCCCCTCACCCAGCAGAGACAGCAGCAGCTCCAGAGCAGTGGCTCTATGGGGTCACCATGAGGGCCATTTCCCCCTGGAGCTGCTCCTGGACAGGTGTGCACCAGCACCAGCTCAGGTGTGGGATCAGGTGGGGATTTGGGTGTGGATTCAAGTGCGGATCCAGGCACATGGCCAGTGAGTGAGTTCTGGTGTAGGATCAGACATGGATTTGGGTATGGATTACCTGGATTACCTCCTGCCCCTTTCCTGGCTCCAAGTGTTTTCCTGGAGCAGTCCTGTAGCCCTCCAGTGGTGAACACACAGGAATTACCCCCAGCCCGCCTGCAGCCAGCCCAGCAGCATGGCTGGGGGGAATTCCCGGGGACATCGCCAGGGACACACAGAAATCCCTCAGACAGGGTGGGTTTAGAAATAATCCCTCTTGGAGATTCCAAGTGCACAGGACCTCTCTGGAAAAGCTCGTGGAGCTGCACAAGCTGCCCACAAGGAGAGTATTTCCCATCCTTGGTGACTTGGGATTGTCTATAGTTGTTGCCAGGAAGATGCTTTTCCAGAGGGAAGCAGGTGCCAGCTGGCCAAGGCAGGGATCTTTGATCCCTCGCGGCTCTTTGGGAAGGAAAGCAGGATGTTTTCCAGTGCCAGCTGGCCAAGGCAGGGATCTTTGATCCCTCGCGGCTCTTTGGGAAGGAAAGCAGGATGTTTTCCACGGCCACCCTCCTGGAGAGCCAGGCTGTGCACCAAAAGTGCAACTGCCCCCACTGTGCCCCTGCTCCGGCTCTTCATGTGTCAAAGGCTCTCCCACTCCCACTGCTCTTCCCAGCTGCTTCCTGAACACCGCTTTCCATTGGGGAGGGCTGGGACAGTGCTGCCTGAGCGCTGCCAACAGGAATACGTGAGGCTGTCCGGGGAGGAGGAGAGGGATGAGCCCCCGCACTGTCAGACCACCCCGCTGCGGTGGGGAATTCTGTGCTGGGGAATCAGAGACGCTCTGGGACGTTGGAGATTGGAGCAGGTGGATCCACCCGTGTCACTGGGCCACCACAGCAGCTGACATTCATCCTGCAGGTGGGGATGGGTGGGGACAGGACCCTGGGTGAGGACAGGACATCCCGCCCCATCCTGCTGGCCAAGGAAGCCCCTGGGAAAGGTGTGGAATCCACCTGCCCCTTCCTCATCCCCGAGGGGATGCAACGCTGGAGGATTTGGGGAGGGTCTGAGGCGGGGACAGAGCTGGGGCTCCTCTGTCACGAGTGTCCCTCAGCAGGGAGCCAGCCCGGGTCAGCAGCAGCTTTCCTGCCTCTGTGCCAGCTCCTGTCCTGCCGTGTGAAACGCGGCACCGGGAGCAGAGAGAAACAGGAACGCTTGCCTGGAAGCTGACCCGGTTTAGGGTTTCATTCCAAATGGAGTGACAGATCAGCTCAATCCGGACCCCCTGAACTCTTCCTACTGCTGCCCCCGCTCGCAGCCAAACCTCTGATCCCTGTCCAGCTCTCCACATAACTCCTGAGGCTTTGGTGGGCCAGAGCCGGGACTGTGAAGCCGGAGATGCTTCGGGGGCGGCAGCGTTTGGAGTCTTCTTCCTGCCTCCGCTCGAGGTCTGTGACCTATTGGGATCCGGCTGTGCAGCTCCGGAGCATCCTCCTGGGATGAGCCAGGGTGGGCTGGGTGGTGCAGGTGGGCAGGAGCTCACGGGAAGTGCCCAGGAGCAGAGATGCTGAGCTGGGATGGGGGAGATCTGGACACCTCAGGAAAGGGGGAGACCCAGGAGACCCCAGGAAAGGAGTAAGCCCGGGGTTCAAAGCCATGCCCATCCCTTTGGAAGCCCAGGCAAAGCCTGCTGAAGCAGGGTGCCCGTGGCCGGCAGAGGTGATGGAAGCGCAGCCCCTCTCCTGCACCCGCGGCAGGAGCCGGAGCCGCAGCCGCTATTGGAAGCAGGTGTGCTGCCCTGCCGGGCGATTGGGAGCCATTAGGGAGAAAGCCTCTCAAGGAAATTTATGCCTGTTTCTCCTCACCCCTCTCTCCTGAAACCAATTACACACCAATCCTGCCCTGCTTGGGGGGACCCGCTCGGCTTTGCCCCCTCCAGGGTCCCGCGGGATGTCCCAGCACGGTGGTGGGGGTGAGCAGCAGGAAAAATGGGAAATGCTGTGGAAAGCAGGTCGTCTCCTCTGGTGGCCCCTAATTCATCTCCCTGGGAGTCCGGCAGGAGGATCCCGCAGCACCTGGGCTGCCACCCCTCTCCAGCCGCCCCTTGGCAGCCACACGCTGGCTCCGAGCGGGGAGCGAGGGGGGACAAAGCCACCCCCCAGCAGCAGCGCTTTCCCCGAGGTTTATTATTACACAAATGTGAATTCCAGAACCGGCATCTGGGGAGCAGCTGCTGGGAGTTAACCCCTTCCCCACTGCCAGGGAGCTGTGCCAGAGGAGCGGGCTCCTGGCTGGAGCGTGGCCACCCCCAGGGAGGAGCTGGTCATGGGGACATGGCCCTGTCCCACCTAGCAAACAGCTCCTGTTGTGTAGGGAAACATCTCCATGCATGGATGGGGAGGCAGGTTCCAGGTTCCTCCCTCCTTTCCTTTCTTCTCCTCTCCTTTTTTTCCCTAATAACAGGCACTTCTGTTTCCATTCAAGGCTTTTATGGGAATTTGCTCTCCCTCCCAGGCAAGGCCTGAATTTCCAGCATGCTCCAGGACAGAGCTCCAAGGGATGCTGCCCTTGGGTTTGATCAGCAGCCTGGAGATAAGGAAAGGGTGACAGCAGGAGGCCAGCAATGCTGAAAGGAAGGGCTTGATCTGGACAGCATGTTTTTGTTGGAAGATGGATGTTTGGGAATGAGGGCAGATCCTCAGAGCCCCACCGGCTTTATGGCATCAAGGAGTTGGGGGTTGGTCAAAATCCCAACTTTTCAGCCACCTGGAGCTCCCCAGGCTCTTCCCAGGTACAAGAACCTGCTGGCCCCACGCTAGTCACGGATGCTTGGGCAGAGCATGATGAGAAGGATCATCTCCCTTCTTGCCTTGTCTGGGAAGCAATGCCTAGGCTGCTCCTTTCCATAGAAACAGAACCCGAGGATGGTTTGGGCTGGAAGAGGCTTCAAAGCCCCCCTCCCCCGCTTTTGGCAAGGACACCTTCCACTATCCCAGTTTTCGCCAAGCGTTGTGCAGCCTTGCCTGGAGCACTTCCAGGGATGGGACAGCCCTAACTGATCCCCAGGGATGCAGAGGGCACTCCCAGAGCAGCTCGACATGCTGGGACATGTATGCGGGCAGGCAAAGGTGAGGGGCAGCAGGTGACAGGTTCTGTCAAACACCTCTGCTGCCCGGTGCTCTGTGATGGGCAGGACCAAGGCCGCAATGGGCGTCATAAAGGGCAGGAAAAATCTGGGAGGAGGTTTTGGTGCCTGGATGAAAAGCAGCTGTGAGTTCTGCTCCTGGCTGCTCAGCCTGGCTGGGAGAACAGGGAGAGGTGGGAGGTCGGAGGGTCCGGCAGCCACGGGGGGTTTTGGCTGGGGGGGCTGGAGACAGTCCTGGGACAACTGGGAGTGGAGAACTGGCCTTTGGCAGGGGGATTGACTGCCCTGGTGAGCAGCTCTCAGCAGTGGGGACTCCCAGTGCCTCATCTGGGAGCGGTGCAAGCACGGAATTCATTCCCTTGGCTCCTCAGGAGGGGACGGCAGCATGACAGGACAACACATCCTCTTGATTTGCAGGCTCCAGCTCCCTGCTGCTGCTCCCTCCCAGCCTGAGCCGGCCCTCCCACTCCTGACTCCACCGTGGAGCTGCCAGGGCAGACAAAATCCCAGCAGCCGGAGCAATCCCTGTGTCCGGAGGAGGTGTTTATAACACGAGTAACTCCTGACGAGATCGGAGCGGGAATGGGAACAGAAGCTCCTTTGCCCGGGCTGAGCTCCTGCCTGCAGCCGGCAGAGCTGCCTCCTGCTCTGCCAGCACCGCTGCTCTCCGAGCTCCCAGCCCGGGAGGGGAGGGAGAAATGGAGCTGACAGGAGCTCCCGCAGCACCGGGAGCTTGGCAGCCCCAGAAAAACCCTCTCCCTGCTCCGGCAGTGCCTCTCCATGGCCAGCTCTGCCCGCAGTCCTCAACTTCTTCCTCCCTCACCTCCTGCCCTAGAGCTCACACTTCGTTTTTCTCAGCCTGCAAGGGTTTGGGGATAGGGAATGAGCCCCACTCCGCATTTCCCACCCCAGCCCCACGGTGTGAGGGGTTTTCGGCTGTCCTGAAGCCCAGCATGGCAGGAGCACGGGCTCCATCTCCTGAACACGCCGAATCCCAGGATCCCAGCAGGCAGCAGGGGTAGGATGACAAATTGTTCTGACTAATAGTCTAAACAATGGGAAACAATGGAAGTCAGGGAGCAGCCCATAAAATATGCAGCACGCAGGGGGTTTGGCTATTTTATTTGATTTTCAGATGGATATTCCAGTGGCCGGGATCCATCAAGAATAGAACAACACATGTCAAGCTCAATAAGGTTTTGCCAGGGATGGTGGCGGGAGGATGCAGAAAATCTTGCTCTGGGGCGAACTTGGGAGCCTGACTTGGAGTCAAGTGCTTGGGGAAAGGAGCAGCTCTCCCTTCCCGGCACAGGAGCATCCATCCCACCTTCTCCAGGAGGATGGCGATGAAGTGCCTGAGCCTGACCCGTGGAAGAGGGGCAGGAAGGCTGGGAAGAGGCGTGGGAAGGCTTCCCGGTGATGTGGTTGAGCAGACCGGGGGGAGGTTTTCTGTCTCCTCTTTGAAATTCCTTTGCGTTCAGGGTTATTTTGGAAGTCAAAAGCTGTTAGATTCCCTGGAAGCTTGGGGAGGGAGATTGCCTGGGTTTGTTCTGACGTGATTTCTCTGCACAGCTGTTTGTGCCATCAGCAGTGGGGCTGCTCTTTCCAAAGAAGACATTTTATCCATTAAAAAGAAATCCATAGATGATGAATATGGATTTGGGCTAAGGCTGAGTGATGAAATCCTCTCTGAGGTGCAAAGATCCCATTATCCATCCGTCTGTGGCCTGCCAGGGACCAGTGGTGAGCTCCCTCAGAGACCCCTCAGCTTTCTGGAAGCCTCGAGGTCAACGAGGATGCGAAGGGCTCTCCAGCCAGGAAGTTTCTCTCCCAAGTCTCCTTTCACTGCCGTGTTTGAGCAGGGCAGGAATGCTGTGAGAACAACACTCGGAAGTTGTTCTGAGGCTTCCAGCTGGATGAGAAAATGCCGGCTCAGCACAGGGGGGATACAAAGATCTTGGTGGGGAAGAGGGAGGTGGAAGCACTTCCCTCTGCCCTCTGAGAGGGGCTCATTCCCTGCTCCCACTGGAGAATGGATTTCTGCCGTGGCTGGGCTTTCCTGGGTGAGTCCTGGCTGAGGGATGCTGAGCCCAGATTGTGAGAACCTGAAAAATGCCTGGAAACTGGGACATTGGGGTTGGAGCCAACAGCCCTTGGGGACAGGACGACTCTGCTCACAGGACACCAGAGACACGGCTCGGGATGGGCAGCACCTGGAGGATGCGGGTCTGGTGCCATGCACAGGTACAGGGGCTCTTTTCTGATGCCCTATCTCAGCATTTTCTGGAGATTGTTTGTAGGATCCAACAGCTTCCCTGTTCAAACCTGTGTTATTCCCACTTCCACAGCCTGATGCTTTCTAATAAGCTAAATGGGAGTGATTTGAACCTTGTTCACAGCGTTGGCACGGCCACCTCCTTCCTTATTACACTTGTCAGGTTGTCATTTATTTTTGCATTTGTTTTTCATGGAAAGATGGCCTGGAGCTGGCACATGGCACTGCCTCCACTTTCCCTGCTGCACCAGTACCAATGATGACAAGGACAAGCACCATGGAATCATGGAATCGTTTGGCTTGGAAGGGCACTTAAATCTCATCTCGTTTCTGACCCCCTGCCACGGGCAGGGACACCTTCTGCTATCCCAAGTTGCTCCAAGCCCTGTCCAACCTGGCCTTGGACACTTCCAGGCATGGATCATTCAGTCCTTCCCTTGACCTTTTTTCTTTGCTTCTCCCTCTGTCTCCCGGGCAGGGCAGGAGGATGAGAAGACACAGAACAAGGAACACCTGGAGAGAAGGCAGAGAGAGCAGCAAGGCAAATCACCGCGGCAGGAGATAAATGGAGCAGCTGAAATTGGGAGAAACAGCTCCAAGTTTGTCACTGTCTGCACCTGATGCAAATCCGTTTGCCGGGGGATGTTGGGAGCAAAGAGCAGAACGCTCTGGATTTCGTGGGGTTGTGTTGTGGACGGGCAGACCTCAGAAAGAGCGAGACTGAGGGGAAAATAAAATGGACAGTGTCAACCAAACCAAGAGGATGCGATCCCCGGCGCTCCCGGAGGGAAGCGCTGCCCTGGAGGGAGGGGGCNGAAAGGAGGGGGCAGCAGCAGGCCCAGCCAAAACGCTTTAAAAGCCTCCCTTTTAGATGGCATTTGTTCTTCAAAGCCATCAGGGCTCGGGGAAAAGCGGGCCCATTTCCCTCTGTCTCTGACATGTTAATGGCTGTATTTTGGAGTCATTAAATATTGAAATGCGGCACACTCAGCAGCTGCCAAACCTCCCCGCAGCCCTGCTCTCCCCCTTCTCCTCTCCTCCAGAGCTTTCTCCCTTCTCCGTTTTCTCCAGCATTGCCTCCTCTGGCATTTCCCCCTCCATCCTCCTCTTCCTCCTTCCCCTGCCTCCCCCACTCTCCTCNTCATGGAAAGATGGCCTGGAGCTGGCACATGGCACTGCCTCCACTTTCCCTGCTGCACCAGTACCAATGATGACAAGGACAAGCACCATGGAATCATGGAATCGTTTGGCTTGGAAGGGAACTTAAATCTCATCTCGTTTCTGACCCCCTGCCACGGGCAGGGACACCTTCTGCTATCCCAAGTTGCTCCAAGCCCTGTCCAACCTGGCCTTGGACACTTCCAGGCATGGACCATTCAGTCCTTCCCTTGACCTTTTTTCCTTGCTTCTCCTCCTGTCTCCAGGGCAGGGCAAGAGGATGAGAAGACACAGAACAAGGAACACCTGGAGAGAAGGCAGAGAGAGCAGCAAGGCAAATCACCGCGGCAGGAGATAAATGGAGCAGCTGAAATTGGGAGAAACAGCTCCAAGTTTGTCACTGTCTGCACCTGATGCAAATCCGTTTGCCGGGGGATGTTGGGAGCAAAGAGCAGAACGCTCTGGATTTCGTGGGGTTGTGTTGTGGACGGGCAGACCTCAGAAAGAGCGAGACTGAGGGGAAAATAAAATGGACAGTGTCAACCAAACCAAGAGGATGCGATCCCCGGCGCTCCCGGAGGGAAGCGCTGCCCTGGAGGGAGGGGGCCAGCAGCAGGCCCGGCCAAAACGCTTTCAAAGCCTCCCTTTTAGATGGCATTTGTTCTTCAAAGCCATCAGGGCTCGGGGAAAAGCGGGCCCATTTCCCTCTGTCTCTGACATGTTAATGGCTGTATTTTGGAGTCATTAAATATTGAAATGCGGCACACTCAGCAGCTGCCAAACCTCCCCGCAGCCCTGCTCTCCCCCTTCTCCTCTCCTCCAGAGCTTTCTCCCTTCTCCGTTTTCTCCAGCATTGCCTCCTCTGGCATTTCCCCCTCCATCCTCCTCTTCCTCCTTCCCCTGCCTCCCCCACTCTCCTCTCCAGCTTCTCCTCTCTCTGCGGTTCATCCCCAGCCTTCCTCCCCATCATTTCTCTGCTGGAATCTCAATTCCTGGGAAGCACTTGGTAATCTGCAGCTTCAATATTCTCACCTTGCCGGTCTCCTATTCAGCGGGACTCGGAGAATTACAAATGTATTTATCTGGGTACACTGGAGAGCGAGAGAAACAAAGAAACCAGCGGGGCTTTTCTAACGAGGAATGACTAATTTGACCCAGGAGAGCCCGTCCTCTTTCAAGCACTCAATTTTCCCCTGGTTTTGCATCCAAAGCCAGCGTTGGCAATGCCGGAGGCAGGGATGGGGCACTGCCAGCCCGGTGCTGAGCCCCTGCTGGGGCTGCTGCTGGCAGGGTTTGCTTTACCTGCTCCCTCGCTGGGACCCAGCCCGCTGAGCCATGGATGGAGGGCTTGGANAATATTGAAATGCGGCACACTCAGCAGCTGCCAAACCTCCCCGCAGCCCTGCTCTCCCCCTTCTCCTCTCCTCCAGAGCTTTCTCCCTTCTCCGTTTTCTCCAGCATTGCCTCCTCTGGCATTTCCCCCTCCATCCTCCTCTTCCTCCTTCCCCTGCCTCCCCCACTCTCCTCTCCAGCTTCTCCTCTCTCTGCGGTTCATCCCCAGCCTTCCTCCCCATCATTTCTCTGCTGGAATCTCAATTCCTGGGAAGCACTTGGTAATCTGCAGCTTCAATATTCTCACCTTGCCGGTCTCCTATTCAGCGGGACTCGGAGAATTACAAATGTATTTATCTGGGTACACTGGAGAGCGAGAGAAACAAAGAAACCAGCGGGGCTTTTCTAACGAGGAATGACTAATTTGACCCAGGAGAGCCCGTCCTCTTTCAAGCACTCAATTTTCCCCTGGTTTTGCATCCAAAGCCAGCGTTGGCAATGCCGGAGGCAGGGATGGGGCACTGCCAGCCCGGTGCTGAGCCCCTGCTGGGGCTGCTGCTGGCAGGGTTTGCTTTACCTGCTCCCTCGCTGGGACCCAGCCCGCTGAGCCATGGATGGAGGGCTTGGAAAACCTGCTTTTTGTCTGTGGATGGGCCTGCAAGGGCTCTGTAAGCAGAGAGCAATCCCAGTCCCGGAGTGCATCATTGCTGGGACTGGGCTGGAATGGGGTTGGGCTTTCTGCAGCCTTCCTGCAGCTTCCTGCGGCTCACGGACTGGGAAGGGACACCGACCTGGCCTGGGTCACTTCCAGGGATCCAGGGGCAGCCACAGCTTCTCTGGACACCCTGTGCCAGGGCCTCAACACACTCCCCGGGAAGAATTCCTTCCCAATACCCCATCTACCCCTGCCCCCTAGCAATGGGAAACCATTCCCCCTTGTCCTGCCACACCAGCCCCTTGTCCCTCTCCAGCTCTCCTGGAGCCCCGTCACACACTGGAAAGGCTCTGAGGTCTCCCTGGAGCTTCCTCTTCTCCAGGTGAACACCCCCAGCTCTCCCAGCCTGGCTCCATGGCAGAGGAGTTCATTTCCAAGAGAGTTTTCCTTCTGGTGATCCTGGTTACTCCAGGGTGGATGGGCTAAATTCTAGCTCAACCCTGTGATCTTACTGGATCCAGACTCCGGATGATCCTTCTGGCTGATCTACTCAGCTCACATCCTGCATTGAATACATGTGGAAAGGTCAGTGGATATAATGGATTTCTGGACAGAAAAGAGTATTTAGGCCAATGGACTTAGGATTTTTTATTGCAAATAAAGAGCTGAGATGAAATTTCCTGAGGCTAACACAAGTTCTCTGTGGATTTTTTTGTTTCCCCCCAAATAGAGGAGCAAATGTGGTTTAGTGGGCACAGACAGGATGAGTGGTCCTGGAAAAGTTGTGCTTGTGTAGTCTGGAGAGAAATCAGAGGCTGAGATGATTCTGATTGCTGCCTGGAAAGACATGGGAGAGGAAACACCCAGGAATGCAAGGAACTCTGAAAGGACACTGTTGGCACAAGCATGAATTGGTAGAAACCTGTCGTGAATAAATGTCAGTTGAAAATTGAAGGAGGTTTCTCCCAATCATCAGATGAGGGAGTTTATAAAATAACTTTCCAGTGGGGTAATTGAGGGAAGAAACTTAACTGGTTCAAGATGGGAGGCTGACAAATTTCGGAATTTCAGTTTAGGATGGGGCTGGATTTGACAGTCTGGCCCCTCTTGACTGTGTCCTGCCTCAGCCCAGGACTCTGCACTTGTGTAGGGTGGGGAGTCCCTCTGCTCCCCATGGAGCTCATGCCTGCCTGGCCACAGCTCCACGGGCAGCCCTGCACTCCCAGTCCCACTCCCCTGTCCCTGACACAGAAGCTTTTCTCCTGGTTAATGAGCCTTGACATGCCAGACATGGAAACTATGAAAATTGGCCATTTTTTTTTTAATATTTTAAGCCCCATCACAGCCTTTGCTGGGCAGAGCAAAGCGCTTTAGGATGCCTTAGCAAGGAAATGGGAACTATCATTTGGGATAATCTGCCTGAGCTGGATTGACCTGCTGATCTCAGCCAGACCCTCCTCCTCCAGCACACCCCTCCCTACACCCAGCTCTGTTGCCCAGATGGAGAAAAGAAAATCATGAAATCATGATTTAGGTTGGAAAAACCCTCTGANCGGATGATCCTTCTGGCTGATCTACTCAGCTCACATCCTGCATTGAATACATGTGGAAAGGTCAGTGGATATAATGGATTTCTGGACAGAAAAGAGTATTTAGGCCAATGGACTTAGGATTTTTTATTGCAAATAAAGAGCTGAGATGAAATTTCCTGAGGCTAACACAAGTTCTCTGTGGATTTTTTTGTTTCCCCCCAAATAGAGGAGCAAATGTGGTTTAGTGGGCACAGACAGGAACAAGTGGTCCTGGAAAAGTTGTGCTTGTGTAGTCTGGAGAGGAATCAGAGGCTGAGATGGTTCTGATTGCTGCCTGCAAAGACATGGAAGAGGAAACACCCAAGAATGCAAGGAACTCTGTAAGGACACTGTTGGCACAAGCATGAATAGGTAGAAACCTGCTGTGAATAAATGTCAGTCGAAAACTGAAGGAGGTTTCTCCCAATCATCAGATGAAGGAGTTTATAAAATAACTTTCCAGTGAGGTAATTGAGGGAGGAAACTTAACTAGTTCAAGATGTGAGGCTGCCAAATGTCAGAATTTCAGTTTAGGATGGGGCTGGATTTGACAGTCTGGCCCCTCTTGACTGTGTCCTGCCTCAGCCCAGGACTCTGCACTTGTGTAGGGTGGGGAGTCCCTCTGCTCCCCATGGAGCTCATGCCTGCCTGGCCACAGCTCCACGGGCAGCCCTGCACTCCCAGTCCCACTCCCCTGTCCCTGACACAGAAGCTTTTCTCCTGGTTAATGAGCCTTGACATGCCAGACATGGAAACTATGAAAATTGGCCATTTTTTTTTTAATATTTTAAGCCCCATCACAGCCTTTGCTGGGCAGAGCAAAGCGCTTTAGGATGCCTTAGCAAGGAAATGGGAACTATCATTTGGGATAATCTGCCTGAGCTGGATTGACCTGCTGATCTCAGCCAGACCCTCCTCCTCCAGCACACCCCTCCCTACACCCAGCTCTGTTGCCCAGATGGAGAAAAGAAAATCATGAAATCATGATTTAGGTTGGAAAAACCCTCTGAGCCCATCAAGTCCAACTGTTCCCACAGCACTGCCAAGGCCCCCACTGACCCATGTCCCCAGCTGCCACATCCACGAGTGTTTGAGCACTTCCATGGTGGCTCCATCACTTCCCTTCTCTTTGTCACACCTTCCCAGCCAGGTGCCCTNAAATGTGGTTTAGTGGGCACAGACAGGATGAGTGGTCCTGGAAAAGTTGTGCTTGTGTAGTCTGGAGAGAAATCAGAGGCTGAGATGATTCTGATTGCTGCCTGGAAAGACATGGGAGAGGAAACACCCAGGAATGCAAGGAACTCTGAAAGGACACTGTTGGCACAAGCATGNGCCCGGGCTCCTTCCTTAATCTAAATCAGGGAAAGGTATTTTTTCTTCTTCCTTTTATTCCACCCTGAGTGTTGTGCAGTTGCCACTGACAAAGGAGCCGGAATTCCACGCATTTCTCTGGCTGCTTAGCAGAGGTGCTGCCGTACTCTCCCCTGTCGGACACTAATCTCTCCTAATATTTAACAGTCCCAGTAGGCAGCAGGATTTATCCTCTGGCCTTTCTACCTGTCATTCCATCCCTTCTCACTAAGGAGCCCTTTGATTCCCTTCCGAGGAGAGGTGCCAGGACCAGCATGATGGATTGGCTCGTGTTGGCAGTTGGAGAAGCAGCTCCATTTCTCTCTGCTCCAGCTGTCGGGTGTTTATCCAGGGAAGCTTCCTGCAGCTGGAAAGGTGCTGCCTTCGCTGAGGTGTGANGGGGCAGCTCCCTGCAGCTGGAAAGGCCCTTGTGCCTCCTTGCAGGGAGCCGTGCGGATGGGCAGGCATTCCAAGTGGGAAGGGGCTGTGGGTGTTAATGCTGCAGCTCCTCAGGGCCCTGCTCCAAACCGCAGACGGAGCTGTGGATGTTGGAGCTCCCCCGATGATCTGGATCTAAAACCCTCATCCATTGCAGGCAGGAATTCCTCCCCTAGCGTTCCCGGATCCCTTCCCAGAGTTCTGCCTCCTCATGTTCCCTTTCCTCTGCACCCCAGCTGCCATGTCCTTGGAAGCACGGCCCGGGGGTCGAACAAGCTCAGAAGGAAAAAGGTGGGAATACCCCGGGGGGGGGCTGCTGCTGGCAGAGGTGTCCTGCCCTCATCCTGCAGGATCGCGTGGCCGGTGACAGGAGGAAGCCCGCATTCCAACAAGGATGCTGCACCGCGCAGCAGCGATGCTGCATCCCACTGACACAGCCGGTTCCGAAACCTCTCCCTGCTGGGCGGGCAGGTGCTGGAGCCGCTCGGGAGCTGAAGGTGTCAGGGCAGCACAGGAGCTTTTTCTGTAACTAGCGAGCTCTTCAATTGCCGCTTCCTCAGGCCGGGATTGGAAGTGATTAGCTCCGGGCTGTCCTCGGCCTGGGCTCGGGTTACACGGCTGGGCCGGGCTTTGGGGGAGTCGGGGGCTGCTCGGCGGGGCGTTTCTCCACGGCAAGGCCAGAAACCCGGATTCCCTCACTAACGACCCCTCCCGACGCCACTGCCACCCCAGTGACGCCGTGAGCAGAGTCCGTGTAAGGACATGATCCAGTGTTTCCTCCGGCCGCAGCTCTCTCCAGCTTCCTCACTGTGTTCCTTCCCCTCCTGCCTAAAAGCAACCAGGCCAGGACTCTGCAGGGCTCCATCAGGACACAGATGATCCTGCAGAGCCGTGGAGAACAGGCTCCACAGGATCCCTGTCAAGGGGCCTGTGTTCAATGCTGACCTGGCTGGATTTCCCTTCCTTCCCAGATATCATTCCTGGAAGTGTTGAAGGGTTGGAGCAACATGGTGTACGGAAGGTGACCCCGCCTTTTCATCCCACACCATTCTGTGACCCCACGGTTCTCCATGCTGGATTTCTCCTCTCTCCCCAAATGGGGGAAGGCAGGAGCTGGCAGATCAGACATTCCCATCACTCTCCCTGTCTGTACATCTCTGTCCTGGCTGGACACAGCCACCACCAATGCTGAAATGCTGGTCACAGCTTGGTGTGACCAGAACGTGCCCATGGAGGGAAGAGTTTGCAGTGTCAGCATCCGTGTGCAGCTATTCCAGTGGCCATAGGGAGCGCAGTGCCTGGAAATCTTTGGACACGGGCAGCTTTGTCGGGAAGAGGGAATAATCAGGACTTTTGTACAGAGGCAGAGCGGGAGCTGCCGCTGTTCCACATGGATCAGGTTTAAATCCGCGTGCAGACAGCTGGGATGGCACAGCCACATCCCTAATCCAGGCCTGGCTTAGCTGCCCAAAGTCATTAGTGAAGCTTTGGAAAGGAGCACTCACTGCTCACTGTTCAGAACAGCCAGAGCAAGAGGAAAAGCTCCTGGGAATGTTTCTGGGAAGGTGAAATTTGTTCCGTGCTCTGGCTCTGGTTTTGGTGTGCTCTTGGTGCCTCCCTGTCCTACAGTGGGGTGAACTGGCAAAGGCAGCTCTCACCTCTGTCTTGGGGCAGTGGGACAGACCCCGACTGGGACGGGAGCTATGGGATGATGGGATGTGGGAATAGGGGTGGTGGGGTATAGGATGGTGAGGTATGGGATGGTGGGACATGGGATAAGGAATGGAGAGCTCTGGGGTTGCAAGCAGCTGTTGTTCCTTCCCCTCCGCAGCACCAGCTCCAGCTCAGGATTGAGAACAGGATCTCTCCTCCTGCTTCCCTTGCACAAGAGCAGGGATGGGATGGCGTCACTCCCCTGGACCCATCCCAACCTCACCTGAGCCCTCCCAATGCTCACCTGGACTCAGCTGATGAGCTCTGGGTGACCTCGATCTTGCCCTGCTCCAGCTGAAGGAGCAGATAAGAGACAAGGTCCCTCCTCTGCTCCTCCAGCTCCATCCCAGTGCAGACGGTGCTGAGAGAGAGGAAACATCACTGGAAACGTTAAACTCCTATGGATCTCCAAGTGGGCTTAGCCTGAACTTGACTTTGTGGAGTTAAATCCATCATTACTGGATACGAGCCAGAGTGTTTTCCACTAACAGCAAACTCCTAATGGCTTTAAATTGAAAGAAGGCCAGATGACATGGGAAATTCAGAAAGAATTCTTCCCTGTGAGAGTGGGGAGGCCCTGGCATAGGTT
The DNA here is from genome assembly GCA_013397315.1 of Donacobius atricapilla. NCBI lineage: Eukaryota > Metazoa > Chordata > Aves > Passeriformes > Mimidae > Donacobius > Donacobius atricapilla. The sequence continues at coordinate 43,021 of WBMY01004372.1, forward strand.
GCCCAGAGAATCTGTGGCTGTCTCATCCCTGGGAATGTCCGAGGCCAGGATGGGGCTTGTAGCAACCTGGGCTTGTGGAAGGTGTCCCTGCCTATGGTGGGGGGTGCGATTGGATGAGCTTTAAGGTCCCTTCCAACTCAAACCACCCTGTGATTCCTGACCCAGGGAATGGGGCTATCTCCAGCACAGCCTGTAGCTCTGCAGGATACTGGGAGACACGAGTGTTCCCGGCGGTCTGGAAGGCTGAGGGGAGGTCATGGAGCGCAGCTGGGACACTCAGAACCCAATACCTCCCCTCCTCCTCCTCCATTCCCTGAAGAGAATTACCATAAGGCATGGGGGGGTGACAAACCCTGGCACCTCCTGACTCTGTGACAGGACAATGGCCTGAGCAATCCTAACGCTTCCTTGCCCAGCTCCAAACAAACCGAGCCGGTGCCTTTACCCTTGTCCATCCCCAGCTCCATCCTTCCCCATCCCGCCTGCCTCCTGCCGTTTCCAGAGCCGTTCCATGATGGATGTGATTAAAATCTGATCGGAGAGCGCTCGATCCTCCCGTGCTGCCTTTGAACCTCAGATCATTAATGTCTCCATATGGGCACCATTTTTCCTTGTCACGACACAGCTGGATCTGGAGAGAGCGGGAGCCGAGGCTGCTTCCCAGTGGCAAAACCCTCAAGAGCCTGGACTCCGGAGCTTTGCCCACCTTTGGGAAAGGTCAGGAATATAAATAGCTGTTGCCAGGAGGTCCTTAGGCACTGGGCAAGAATGGAGATGCCTTCTGGAATGGCAGAGAGGGCATTAAGAGCCCTTTTCTGCCTGTTTTGAACTCTCTCCCTGCTCTCTGCTCCTTCCTCTCCACTGCTTATTCCCTCTTTTCCTCCCTCCCACTCAGTCCGGTTTTTTGAAGGGCCACAATTTCTTTCCAGTTTTATTTCTCATTAAAAATAAATAGTGGTGCTATAATTTACAGTGAGTTTAATTAGAAATGAGTTACGTGAGCTGAGCATTAGGACTTAATTGCTCGTTCCTAAAACAATTTCCTCATCTGAAACGTCCCCAGTTAATGATCGTTCATTAAATAGGACTGGAGGCTCTGAGGTGGAGTTGGAAAGGCTGGAGATTCCCTGTGATGGGGCTACAGCCACTGGGCATGGAGCCACAGGAGCTGGGGGGCACTGGGCTGAGGGCAGCTGAATTCCCTGCAGTGGGAATGACCACTGAGCATTCCCTTTGGAAAGAAATCCCAGCAAGGCCCTTTGGAGCTGAGACTGTGCCCTCTGAGTATGTGAGGTCCAAGCTCCGTGGGGTTGGAATTCCCTGGCCAGGAGCCACATGGTGACACCCAAACCTTCCACCCACACCTTCCACCTTCCCTCTGAGATGTGGAACCCTCTTCTCTGTGGTGAGGGCAATCTTGGCCAGCCCTGCCTGGGGTTTTTGGGGAAGGAGATGATTTTCCGGAGGAATGTTGGTTAATCAGAACAGGAACGTTCACAGGAAGCGGGGGGCGATGGCGCTGGGGTTGGGTTGTGCTTTACTTGCGCATTTTTAGTCCAAAAAATTCCTAATCAAAACCACATCTGCAGAGAGCAGCCCTGAGCCTGCCCCCAGCCCCATGCCCAGGGAATTGGGATGTCAGCAAGGCCAGGAGGACCTGGAATGGCCGGGAAGGCACTGGCACGGGCAGGACTGGTCCTTGGTCCCCCAGGTCTGTGCCCTGGGGGGCTGCAGCTCATGGGGACACAGCTGGCATGGATGGGATGGGATGGGATGGGATGGGATGTGCTGGCATACTGTGGGACAGGATGGATGGAATGCAATGAGATGGCAGCACTCCCTTTTTTCTCAGTTTTGAGCAGGAATTCCTGAAAAGCTGAAACAAGCACATTCCTTAAAAAAAAAAAAAAAAAACAAAAAAAAACCCAAAAAACACAACAACCTTCGTTTTGACACGTCAGCGTTTTTCCAGGGAGACAAGAAAAGAAAATTCCACAACAAAACCAACCCCAAACTTTGTCCACTTGATTGGAGAAGTCCATGGCAGCTCCTGCTCTCAGCTTCCCTGCCCTGCCCCTGTCCCGGGAGAGGGAGGGGCTGCAGCTGGACTGGGCTCTCCATCCCGGATCCCCAGTGTGTGCCGGAGGTGCTGGAGCACAGGGAATGACCCCCAGGGTCCCTGCCCATCCTGGGAAGAGGCTGAAGCTCCCCAGCTCTGCTGGAGATGTGGAGCTGCAGGATGAGCCTGGACTGGGCTCTGGTCCAAGCGCTCACCTGAAGCTCCGGAGAGTTGTAGAGGCTCCGGGCCTCGAGGGAAGGAGGGATGGCATTCCGGTGGGATGGCATTCCCAGCAGAGGGATGTCCCCGGGGCACGGCTGGCCCCGAACAGCCCGCCGCGGCGGGACACTGTCACCTAGCAACGGGTAAGCGGCGACAGCAATTCCCCGGGTGACAAACATCCCTTGTCTCTGGTCTCTTTCCAAGGAAGTGTAAAACAGGGAAGAGCAGGGTTTGAAGAGAGAGGGAAGGAGGGAGACACGAGCCCCTGGATAACCTCTTCTTCATACCCGGATGGCCGAGACCCAAGGAGGCATCGGCAGGGCCGGCTGCGGGTGTCTGGTTGCATCCAGCATCCGTCAGCGCACGGCTTTCGGGAAGGGGGGGGGAGATAAGTAAACGCAAGGAAAGGTCTCAGATCCAGGAAAAGGAAATTATTTCCCTCTCTAGTGGTCCTGGGCACCACTATGCAAATTAACGGAGAGGGAACAGGGATGGAGGCAGGGAAAGGGACAGAATGACCTGTGAAATGACAGAGCCAAGGGACAGGGGACACACCGGGGGCAGGGTTTGGGAAGGGAGGGGTGCGGTTTCCTATGGAGAGGAGAGGAGAGGAGAGGAGAGGAGAGAAAAAAAAGGAAATGAAAGGAAGGAAAAATGAAAAAAGGGAAAGGAAACAGCAGAAGGCACCAAGGCCTCTGCTCCTCCCAGCCTTTCCTCAGATGCTCAGGGGTGATTCCAGAGTCGTGGAGTCATGAGCAAGTGAGATAGGGAGAAGCTGGGGTCTGCCCTGTGTTGGTCCAAACTCTTGGATTCCGAAGGTTTGTGTGGTACAGTCAAGTCCCTGCAGCCAGGCAGGGCTGCCCAGCTCTGCTCCCAGACACTCTGGGGATTCCTGGAGCTGTTTGCTCCCCTCTTGGACACTCCCCTCTTGATTCCCAGGGCTGTTCCACCCACAGAGCCCAGCTCCAGTGGCTCCCGCTCCCTTCCCGCTCTGTCTTCCTTGCAGGATTTGGCAGTAGCAGATAAATAAACAGCCATCAATCACTGGGCCCAGCAGCACTCACCTTATGGGACTTGTTTCCTCTCCAAATACACAATTTAATTTCTATTTAGCTTCCCTTGAATTTTAATGTCGACTTTGGACATAAACATTTGAGTGTTAGGAGAGGGACAAAGCAGGAGAGGTGATGGGAGATCCCACGGGGCTGTCTCTCTTCAGAGCAGGAGCATCCCTGTCCTCACCCCCAGGATGTCCGGGGCTTGGGGACCTCCAGGACCTCAGGGTTGGGATCCTCCAGCATCACCCATGGAGCATTGCTTGGCTCCTCTGCCCACAGCCCTGGATTTTCCAAGCCAGGACAGGAGGGTGATGCAGGACAGTGACATTCCCAAAACGCACGGATGTGGGAGCAGAAACTCCTCCCTGGCCAGCAGCTGTGACCCTGGGCTGTGCGTCGTCTGCTGTGTTTATGGAAAGCTCTATAAACTCATCCCAGGGATCCCTGGGGATTGACGCAGATGGTCCTGGAGCCTGGTGACAGTTTATTTCCTTAGGGAATTTCATATTCCCTGTAAGGAAATTTAAACATTGTGAGAGAAGAAAAGCTCCTGAACTCCTTCCCCCTTCCTTGGATATGGAGCACTCAGCTCTCCCACTGATGTGGGGGCACAGGGGTCCCCTGGCCCCATCTAGGCAGGTTTCCCTTGTTGCACAGTCCCTGCTCCCATGGGACACCCCAGACAGACCTGCTGCATCCTGGTGGCACCTCAGGGCTCATCAGTGTCACCTTGGGGACTTGAGCATGGTCAGGGTTCATCCCCTGGTAGCCCTGGAGCTCCAGCAGCTCCAGCAGGGAGAAGCCGGCCCAGCCAGGAATGGGGGAGCACCAGTTCCTCCAGGGCTCGGGGCTGGCAGGTGATTGATTTGTATTCCCACACCCACCCCCAGCCCTCCCGCTCCATCCCACATGTGCTTATCCACGGTGGGAAGCAGGTGCAGCCTGTATGGGATCCATATGGAGAGCGTTTAGGCTCACTTTGCTGCGGGATAAATCACGGCACGAGGAGCAGAGCAGCAGTCAGAGCCAGCCAGGGCTGCCGGTTTGGAGGGAATGCTTTCCAACCCCAAACTTGCTCATAGCCTGCTCTGCTTTGCTGTTATCTCAGGGATGTTATCCCCCTCACCTCGTGACAAACACCCTGAGCCCTTTGCCTGGAAAAACGGGATAGTGAGGTTGGAAAAACCCTTCAGGATCGAGTCCACGCTGTGCCTGATCCCCACCTTGTCACCAACCCAGAGCACTGAGTGCCACATCCAGGTGTTTTTTGGACACCTTCAGGGCTGGGCACGCCAAACCCCCCTGGGCAGCCCCTTCCAAGGCCTCGCCACCCTTTCCATGCAGAAATTCCTCCTGTTGTCCAATATGAACCTCTCCTGGAACACCTTGAGTCTGCTTCCCCTGATGGCTGCAGCACAGCCCTGCCTGCTCTGCTCTCCCACAAATGGTGAAATGAGTGCCTTGATGCAATTTGCATCAAGGATTACCTGGGAGAGGACTCCCAGAGCTGGAGATCTCCAGCCGGATGCCATCAATCCCTGTCAGGAAAAACCCTCTGGCAGGTATGGCTGGAGTGACCGGAGCCTGTGTTGGTCACAGTGTGTAAATAAAGCTCGTGTCAGCCAGGATGGAGAAAGTGATGGGACAGGACAGATTATCCCGGAAAATTTAGGGATGACTCATCCTCATGCCAGACACCAGCATGAAATGATCATCCACCCCCACCAAAGCCCCTCCTCAGGAGCCACCAGGACCCTGTGGTTCACATATTCCCTCCTGCCCTATTTCTTCATGTGCTCATTCTCAGCCTGGTTTGGGTGATTTTAACCCCTGGCCTCATGTCTTTCCTCTAATCTCTGAGGAGNAACCTCAGTCTGGGATGGGGCACGTGTGTGTCCTGGCAGGCACAGCTTGTCCTTGCAGGAAGGATTTGGGATTCAGAATGTCTCACTGAGCTCCCTGGAAGCCTCTCAGAGCCTGGACACCCCCCTGCTGAAAGGAAGGGCTTGGGAATAGTGTTTCACCCTCTGGGGGCTTCAAGTAGTGCCTGGGAAGGGCCCCTGGATGGCCAGGGNTCATGTCTTTCCTCTAATCTCTGAGGAGTTTATGGAATTATATCCCTCCCCTTGCCCTTTTCAGCTCAACAAAAGCTTCTCCTGACATGACAGAAATCCAAGAAATCAGCAACTCGGGAGGTTGGTAATAAGGCGGAATCCCTCCTAAAACCAGACACTCAGCACGAAGAGGGGTCAGTGATCCCCGGGCTCCTTCCCCTCTGCCTCCTGCCCTCCGTCTGGGGGGATGATGGGAAGCAGATGAGGCATGCTCCGGACACCCGGCTGCTTCCAGGTACGCTCATGGTTTGTGCCTCTGGAACAGGCACAGGACCCTGCTCTGGGTGTCTGGAGGAGACACAGACCTCCCACCCAGAGACCCTGGGAGCACTCCCACATTCTGGATTCGTCCTGGGTTCCTCTCCAGGAGGGAGAGAGAGGCAGGAGCAGCAGCAGCAGCAGCAGCANTGCTGAAGCAGCGGGGAGCGAACCTCAGTCTGGGATGGGGCACGTGTGTGTCCTGGCAGGCACAGCTTGTCCTTGCAGGAAGGATTTGGGATTCAGAATGTCTCACTGAGCTCCCTGGAAGCCTCTCAGAGCCTGGACACCCCCCTGCTGAAAGGAAGGGCTTGGGAATAGTGTTTCACCCTCTGGGGGCTTCAAGTAGTGCCTGGGAAGGGCCCCTGGATGGCCAGGGACGCAGATCCATCACCTTCCCTCCTTTTGCCTGCAGGTAAAATAAACATGGCTGTAAAAACACCCATCAGGGTCACTCCATTTGCTCCTGCACATCCTGACTCTCACACTCTCCCTCTGTCTGTCCCTCTGATCCTCCCAACCTCTGGTCTCACATTCCTTTCCCAACATTTTGCTTCCTGGCTGCTTGCTGCTCCAGCACCCCATGGAGCAGCTGTGGGTGCACAGAGCCCCAGCTGGGAGCAGCGGGGATGGAAACACCATGGAGCTGAGGCTGAGAAGCTGCCAAGGCCCATAAATAAGGGAATTCTGTTTGCTTTCTCCTTGTCCGGCCTGTACAAATATTTACTGCCCCAGTGACCCGTGCAGGCAGCACAGGCAGCAGATCCTGGAATGGTTTGGGTTTGAAGGGACCTTAAGGATCATCTGTCCCCTGCCATGGACACCTTCTACTAGCCCACATTGCCCCCAGCCCTGTCCAACCTGGCCTTGGACACTTCTAGGGATGGAGCAGCCATAGCTTCTCTGGGCAGCCTCTGCCGGGGTCTCTCCATCCTCACAGGGAACAATTTCCTTTAGGGATTTGCAGGTTAGTCTTGGAGCAGCTGGTGGGACTGCAGAGCAGAACCAGGTTGCCTTTTGCCTGCCCTGCCATCCCTCGGGGGTGAGGGCTAAGCTCCGGATGACGATGGAGGAGAAAGTGTTAATTGCCCCCTGCCGGCTCAGGAATGCTGCACTCAACTGACCCAGCTGGGATTTGCTGGTGGGAGGCTGGGCCAGCCCCCGTCCTGTGTTTAGGGCAGGGAGGAGGGGAGGAATGGGATGCTATGGGTCACCTCAGGGCTGCAGGTGAAGTGTGGGGACCAGGACCGGTGTGAGACTCTTGGATGAGCGACTCGGGCCTTTTGGAGAAGCTCTGGCTGATTCCTTTGCCTTTAGGTAAAGAAGAACTTTGAACCTGGCTTTTCCTAATTTCCCTGCAGTCAGATTTTTTGGTGGATGCTCAGGCCAGGATACAGCTCAGCTGGCACCAATGGAGGAGCAGGGATGTTTTCCCTCTGCCGGTAAGCCTGCCCTTGCTCTGTCTTCCCTCTGACCTGCTGCATTACACGTGTATCCCTGTAATCTTCCTACGAGGGAGCTGGGAATACATGGAAATGGGAAATGTCCTCCTTGCCCTTTCAGCATCCCCGGTGCTGGCGAAGTTTCTCATCCAGCCTGACCTGGGGCTGAACAGCTTCACTAACAGCTTTCTTTTGTAATATCGCAGCCTGGAGGAGTCAATTATCTCCAAATATTGAAAAGGGCAGATGGATTTTGTCGGATTTCCTTGGCTGTGTAATATTGGTGCCCCAGAGATGCTGTTTGGTCTGGCTGGGCTGAGCGACGCCTCATTGCGCCCGGGTGTAAATGCCACCTCGGTGCGGTACTGCCTCCCTCTCCTGGCGTTTGCCCACCAGGGAGGAGAGGGTTTTCCAGGCTGACCAGGCTTTGTGGAGCTGCTGATGCTCCCAGTTCGCTGTGGCCAGCTGAGGACGGGCCCCGGCAGCTCTGCAAACTTCAGGCCTAGATTTAAAGCCCGAGTCTGGAGTAGAAGGCAGAGCTGCAGCCCCAGCTGGCTCAAGCTGACACACAAATGCCGGGGAGAGCTTGGAGCGCATCCTGTGTGTGGATGCGGGAGAGGCCGGCTATTGCTGATGAGCAGTCCTGGCTCCAGCTGCTTTGACTTGCGATGCAAATGTTTTCTCCCGTCACCTCTTAATGATCTTTTTTCCCCTCGTGGGTGTATAATTTCCCCTGGAAGTCTCCAGTGAGTGGTTTCCATCACAGTTATTTGTCCCTTTCTTTTCAACTGCTCTGGAATTACAGAGCTGGCATGANCTAGCTCAGAAATAAACTCTCTTCTATTTTTCCAGCTCCTGCGTTCCCTCTGCTTTGTGATGGTTTAGATGCGCCACCAGGTTTAATGTGCCACCAGATTTAATGTGCCATCGCGTCCCGGGCGTGCTCAGCCGAGACTAAATCGAGATGTTCCCGCTGAACTCCCTTTAATCTCCGCTTGTTTGCCAAGCACAGCAATGTCCCCNGCTCAGTGGAGCCGGGGAGGAAGGGGAGAGCAAATGCTCTTCTGGAGGATATGATTGGAAAGGCATCATAGAGGAGTAGTTCATAAATCCACGGGGCTTCGCCTGGCCAGGCTGATTCATCTGCACATCAAAGGGAACCACGAGCCCCTTGGGAAGCTGCAGGAGCTGGGGAGAGGAGGTGGCTGAAGGACGAGGCCGCCATGTGTCACCCCCGACACGTGTGCCGCAAAACACCTTGGAGGCAACTTTTGGGGGTGAAAACCATTCCCTGCAGTCTGGGATGTGCTGTGGGTACCTGCCTGGAACCTCCTTCCTGGATGAGGGATGTTGGAACAGGATGGTCCCAGAGAGTCTCAACCCTGTGGCTCAGCTCTCTGGCCAGGAATGCCCACCTGATGGGAGGGGAGCTGCAGGATCCCACCTTAGGAATGAGGGGGGATTGGTTTGGGTACTACAGCTCCATCAAAAATCCCACAGGATCTCATGGATTTATGAAGAATACAGGGCATGTCCATGCAGGACAGGGTGATGTCACTTTTCCCATACCGAATACATCCTATAATTACCTTGCTGCCAAAATACAGGTCTGGGGATGAAAGTGACACGGGGATTACACCACTACGTGGTGTGGGAGGTGAGGAAAATAGCTTCAAGGGAATATTGGGAAGGATACACCTGAAATATACCTGGTCAGAGTTTGGGCAAAGCACGAGGAGCTTGCAGCCCTCCAGGTGGTCTTTCCCATGGTACAGGAACATGTAGGACCCACAGATGAGGCAACTGTGGATGCTGTGAGATGTTGCTTGTGTGCCTTCTCCTGTCCTGCAGCCAATGCCCAGGGAGGTGCCAGAGACCCTGGCAGGAGCTCAGCCCATCTTCCAGCAGTTTTTCCTTTCCTCCTTGGTGTTCCCAGAGCAGAGAGAGCAGCTCTGGAAGAGAAGGCTCCATAAATCAAGCTGCTTTATCACCAGGCACTGCTGCAGCTCAGCCTGGAGCTGGCTGCGGTTGGAGTGGGATGAATCCATCCCTGCCTTCGAAAGGTCAAACCTTGAGCTCCTGACTTAGTGCTGACTTAGTCCCTACAAAGGCAGAATCCCCCTTGAAGCAATCGCTGGGGTCTCAGCTGCTCTATAAATAACACAGGACCAAGGGGAAGCTGAGGCCGGCTCTGAAGCTCATGGAGTGCTTGGGGATCCTTGGAAACCCTCAGTCCTGGGGAAACTTCCGATTTTAGCAGCAAAGGGAAGAACAGAGGCTCGGATCACAAAGTAGGAAAGGGTTTTTTTCCTTTTTTCAGTTCTTCTCCAGCCTGACTTCGTCCCTTTGACGGAAGAATCCCTGAGTAGTGCAGCCTTACTCCGAGCTGTTTGGTCTGATCACCTCACAGGAGCTTTCTAGGGCATCACTGGGAGGATTTAAAGGGGAGGGAGTGCGGCAGGCAGATGGAATTTGCCGTTCCTGCTGCCCTCTGCATTCCCCTGCTCTTTGTTTCACTCGATCCAGCTCCTTTTTTTCCAAAGTTTGGCTTGCTTTTTCCCAAGGGGGAATGAGCTGCCGCTCCTGGGATTGCCGCTGGAGATGCAGGCGCTGCCCCAGCCCCGCTGGCCCCGCTCGATCCTGCCAGATAAATCACCCTGACTCCAAATTGATCGTTCTGGGATGTGGAAGAAAGCGGAGTGGGCGGATTTCCCCCATTAGGGTGCATTGATCACCATTACCGCGTGTAATCAGGGTTAATCTCAGGATTAATTGGGGGGATTTGCTGATGGAAACGATCGGCAATTTGTGTTACTTACTGCTCCATTCGCCTCTAATGGCTTAATCAGATTACAAATTAAAAGTGGCTTCTTCCAGAGGATCTCCCTGGATTTCAGCAGGAGCCGGAGTATGAGGAGGGAGGCACTGCCAGAGCATCTGGTTTGCAACTCGGAGGTCAATTATGCAAACAGGAGGAGGGGTAGAGGGAAGAGCTCCACAGGGAGAGCACCCAGGGGCTGCAGCAGCTCAGGGCCAGCTCTGCCTGGGCTCACGGGGAGCTGAGGACAGAACAGAGCATGAGGAGGGGACAGGGGGGCTTTTGGTTTTTTTTTTGGTTTTTTTTTTTTTTTTTTTTTTGGGTGTCTCTCTTGGTGNTCCTCTGATGTGGAAGGGGGAGGGGAAATCCAAATCTCTTTTGGCTTATGCCAGGTCTGTGATGGAAGAACCCCTGAGGTTGGAACAGCCTTCCAGGATCAAGTCCAACCTGACTGATCTCCACCAGAGCACTGAGTGCCACATCCAGATGTTCCTTGGACGCCTCCAGGGATGAGCCCTCCAAAACTCCCTGCGCAGTCCCTGTCAATGCCTGACCACCCTTTTCAGGAAGAAATTCTTCCTGACGTCTGACCTGAGAGCTGGGATGGGTGGCTCTGAGTATGCTGGCACTGGCACAAGTAGTTCTTGGGCCCTTTGGGGAGGGAGCAGGGCTCATTTCAGCTCAGCAAGCCTTCAAGCAGTGATTCTGCAGCATATAAATTAAGGTTGATGAGCTGAGACTGATCAAACTTAATGATAGAAAGGGGTCTTGTCCTGGAAAGATTCATCAGGAGGGAGCTGAAAGCCTCTGAACTCCATGAGTTTAGTAGATTATAAAGCCAGGAGGGTCGATCCAGGAGCATAAAGGGTGCAGAAGAGAAGTCTGGCAGGAGCAGCAACCACCCGGAGCTCCCCCACCCACAAAACAGGCCACAGCGGGGAGAAATCGGGAACTGTCAAGTCCAGCTCTGCTGTGAGCAGGAAAAAATGTATTTATCTGTTCCTTGGAAGTGCATTCCCATCAATTCACCTCTGCAGCTGGGGCTGGAGGGAGGTGGGGAGCCTCGGTCTCACCTCATCCCTAATCTGGGCCATATCGATTGAGGTTTGATCCGTGGCAGTCAGAAGTGCTGGAAATCTATTTATCCAGCTCTTTATAAAGACATTAGCAAAGCTGAAGGGGAAAAAAAAAAAGGAAAGGGAATGTTTCAAGTGGCTGCTGACAGTTGGAGCAGTTTAATAAATCACTGGTAATAAACTGCCTCCTGTGTGCTGGGAAATGCCACTGGCTGCCCTAAAAAGCCCTTGGTGATGGAACAGGCACCACTCACAGCTCAGAAATCCAGGGCAGGGGGCTGGGAATGAATTCTGGCTGTTCTCTGCTGTTACAGGTGTGGCTGTGCTGGGATGTGCTCTGCACTCTGTGGATAAATCCAGGGGGGAGTGTAATTCCTGGGGAGGGTGTCTTTGCCAGGAGCTGCTCCTCATCAATTAGGAGCTGAGCAGGAAGGGGCAGCCCATTCCTCATTCCTGGCCTACACTCCCTTCTTTCCACAGCATCCTTATCTCCCATCCAGCAAGCACAGACAAAGCCCTTTTCCAGGGAGGGTAGCAGCAGCCCTGAGCTTTTGGCATTCCTCTCTTTTGGGATTAGGGAAAGGCCCTCCCTGCTTTTAGCAAACCCAGCAGTGCCAGCTGCTGCTCTTCACTTTTTCCAGGCCTTTGAAATGCAGCAGCTCCAGCTGGGGCAGGACCTTTGGGAGGCCAAAGGACACAGATTTGTGCAGGGAAGAGGCAAATCCGAAGGATGGATTTCAAAGAGCCTCAAAGGTGTGTTTAGACTAGGGGGAGGGGAGTGCCAGGACACAGGGAATGGCTTCCCTCTGCCAGAGGGCAGGAATAGATGGGATTTCGGGATGGAATACTTCCCGGTGAGGGTGGTGAGGCCTTGGAATGGTTTTCCGAAAGAAGCTGTGGCTGCCCTATCCCAGGAAGTGTCCAAGGCCAGGTTGAATGGGGCTTGGAGAAACCTGGGATAATGGAAGGTGGCCCTGCCTGTGGCAGGGGTTGGAATGAGCTGAGCTTAAAGGTCCTTCCCAATCGAATCATTCCATGATCTGTGACTCTGGACAGTCTGGGCTGGGAAGGGACAGGTTGCTGGGGCTCAGCCAATCCACCAGCAGAGACAAATGGGTAGTGAAAATCCAGGAGTTTTTGGTGTTTCCTGGCAGCCCTCAAATCATCCCACCTCCAAAATCTGCAGGGCCATGGGTGTCAGNCAAGCTCTGGCTCTGAGGAGCTCAGCTGTGCTGTGTTCCTGTGCCAGGTGTGATTCCCAAAGCCCTTGGCAAGCAGAAGCTGCTCTGTTATTTGTTTTTTTTTTACCGTTTCTTTATTAAAAAACTCCAGCCCCAGACAGGCCGCTCTGTTTGGTGCCTTCCTGGGGCCTCTGCTCACCCCTGGGATAAACAGCCCAACACTTCCATCACTCCCATGTATTTCCAAGCCATCTGACATGGATCTGCTCCCAGATTGCTGCAGGTCTCCCCCATCCACCTCCTCCCGCAAAGCCCTGGCAGCTCCATGACTTTAATCTCCCTCACTGCCAGGTGTGTGCTTTGCCACTGCTGCTGACTCCTTGCCATCCAAGGAATCCAAGCCACAGCTGGCTGGGATGATCTGCCCTCAGAAATGCCGGGTTTTGGGAAAACCCTGTTACGTTAAGGTTGTTTCTGCTTCCAAAGTCACTCCCTGCAGCTTGAAGCGTTGCTGATCTTGGAGAGAGGCTCTTTTCCAGAGCTTGAGAATGTCCAGGACCTGTGGATCTTCCCCATCCACACCAAGCTGAAGCTGCAGGATCCCCTCGTTTTTCCAAGTATTTCACCAGCTTTCCCCTCCTCTTCTGCTTCCCAACAACCCATGACTTTTCATGGCAGAAGTGAGGCAGAAGGTGTTTTTCCTCCTTCCCCGGTCCCTGCAGCCACAGCGGATGGGGGTAAGCAGGGCTGGAGGTGGCTCAGCACCTCTGGGACCATTTCCCAGCCCAGGAGCCCTTGGCGGGCAGAGGAGCTGCCGCCTTCCCCCTTCCTGGATCAGCCACATGGGTTTTATGGTTCTGATTATCACTTTTTCCCTTTTGGAGGAGGCTTAAGAGCAAGTCCTCAGAAAACAGTGTTGGTACTTGGCAAGGCGACCGCTGAGCCCATCTGTTGCTTCTTACATCGTTCAGCTGCTCCCTGCTTCCCATGCCAGCCTGATTCCTGTTAAATGGAGCCTCCCCAGGTCAGCAGAGCCAAGCAGCTCCTAAATTAGCCGAGCCATTAATCAGTCCCGTTCGGGTTAGTGCAGGGTGTCTACGCCCTCCCCCTCCCGCCCATAAATTAAGGAGGTTTTTTAGATCTTCAAGGCTTCCCTGGAATCGCGTCCTCTGTGCCCTCCACCCCCTTCCCGGCGCTGGTGACAAGTACACACAGCTTAATTGGTTGGCATGGGAAAGGGCTGACATTAATTGGCTGTGTTTGGCACGCGGGCTTCCCGTGCCTCCCAGGGATCTTATCAATCCCATCTCGGCGAGCAGCGGCTGCCAGGGAGATGGGGCTGATTCCTCCCTGCTGCTGCTGCTGCTGCTGGAAATTTGGGTTGGATTTGGCTGCGGAAGAGCAGTTTCACAGCCCAGCTGGCGACGCCTGCAGGGGCTGGGGAAGGATCCAGGCATCTCCTCCCCGGGGATGGGATGGGGTG
>WBMY01004373.1:86999-114989 GCA_013397315.1 Donacobius atricapilla
GATGGAGCCGAGGGGCTGGGATGGAGCTGGGGTACCGCCATGGGTGAGGGCCCGCGGTGCAGCCGGTGGGCTGAGATGAAGGGGGGGACTGCCATGGAGCTGGAGGCCAGGATGGGCGAGTGGCTGCGGTGGAGCCGGCGGGCTGCGGTGGAGCTGAGGGGAGGGAAAGGTTGGTGGTGCTGTGCTGATGCCCACTGTGGGCCGGCAGGCCGTTGCAGCCCCCAGCCTAAAGATTCCTCTGCCCTTGGTGAGCCCAAAGCCCCAGGTTTCTGCCGCTGGCCCACAGCGGGGAAGGCGGCAGGGCCGCGGGTGCCTTTGGTCTATGTGAGGAGCCCTGGTCCAGCTCGGTGCCTGCCAAGCACTGCCATTTCCCTGCCCCGGGTTTTGTTGTCCCTGCTTGGTGGCAGTCTGCTCGGCTCCGTTCCTGCTGCCTCATGCCAGGAATGTCAATGCAGGCGCACACGAGGTGGTTTTGGGGAGTGATGGCCCCACTATAGGGGTGCTGGTCACCGTGGTGATGCTGCATGGGCTGGATGCTTCTCCAAAGGCCTGCATCCCACTTTTGTCCTTTTGGGTTTTTGTGGAAAGGAGGAAAGGAAGATGGACTGTAAGAAGATCTGAAAGGTTGCATGGGTTGAAGGAATATAAGCCCCAGAATTTGTTTTATTGGCCTCATGGTACAAGGACAAAGGACCCTCAGTGGAATTAAGACAGGGAGGATGTAAAACCCTGGGCTGATGCTGGAAGGGCTTTTCCATCTCTGTTGGAAGTCTTCAGCCACAGAAAGCTGTTGGGTTAGTGGAATTCGAGGAGAAGAGGAAGGGGACTCAGGCTGGATGGAGATGGGTGGGAGTGCAAGGCTGGCACAGGCCGTGGCAGTGGCTCAGTTCGATACATTACGGTCCCACCAGTCCTACTGGGGGAGTCCCAGTGGGCTGCTGGGGCAGGACGGTGCTGTGCCCATTCCTGCGGGGCTCCTGCAGCTCTCCCTTGTTTGTGCCTCTGGTGACAGCTGTGGTGGGAGCCCTGAGCTCACTGGTGTCATGATCTGATCTTGTGTGTGGTTCCTGCGCTGTGGGACAGAGGAGCTGCCAGCTGAGACATGGCGGGGCTATGCCTGAGGCGCTCCCAGGGTCACCTCTGTGGGCAGAGCCATCCCAGGCACCATGTCCCTGCTCCATGTCCCTCTGCAGGGATGATGAGCCCCCCGGGGTGCTGGGGGGGTGCTGGGTGCGTGTCCCGTCCTGCGCCCCCCGCCACAGGAGCGGGTGCTGGGCTCGGTGGTGGGAGACGCACGTCTCTTAGCAACTCCTCTGCTGCCTGGTTCCTCCTGTTGCTCAGGAAGGTGTGAACGCACACACCGGCCTCTCGTGCGCTGCTGGCGTGCTCGGGGCTTCCCAAAGCACCCTGTGTCACCCAGAATGAGGGCTGAGGGGTGCCCTGCCCCTGGCTGGCCGTGACATGTGGCACAGCTCTCCTGGTGTCCACAGGGCTGTGGGATGGTGCCAGAGGCTGCATGTCCTCGGGGGCTTTCCCTGATCAAGCCACAGCCCCATCTTGTCTCCTCTGAGCCTTCCCTGTGGATTTGTAGCAGGATCCTACAGATTTTCTTGTCTGGGCTGCATTCCCTTAATACCTGCCAGGCACTGGGATGAATTCTGATCCTGGTGAAACGTGCGCTGTGACGACACAGTTGCCTGTGACCCATTACCAGGTGTGTGTGAGCGAATTAACAGGGGTTAATTAATGGCTGGAAGAGCCTTGCTGGAGATGTTATCATTCTGTGGAGTGCCTTGGTCTGGAAGGGAATTTCCTTCTAAACAGCAGGTTTGGGGCTTGATACAGAAATGTCTGGAAGAGGATTTTGTTTGTTGATGTTCCTGAGCTGAAGATGGGAGACGGTGACTGGAAGGATGGTTCATGGTCTGAAAATCCATAACAGAAGTTGCCAGTGAAACCCCAAATTCAATTTCCTAAAACTTGAGCACTGGGTCTTGCAAGACTTGCTCATGTCCTCCTGCCAGATTCCTTTCCTGTAGGCAATCCCTTCATTTTTGAAGGGCAGGAGTCAAAGGCAGTACTATGCTGCTCTGGGGGCAGGGGGTCCAAGCTGCCCACCCACCCTCTGCCGGGGGCCAGGGCTGCCAGTGTCCCTGCGGGGGTGTCACTGCAAGGGTGTCACTGCTGCAGCCGTGCCAGCAGTGCAGTCAGAGACGTTGGCAGAGCGGTACAGAACCAGGGGGGTGGAGTGGGTGATGGGGGGCTGCTGCAGCCAGAGCCCTGCCAGCCCCCCAGGCTTGGGGAACAAGCCTTTCCTGAGAAGTTTGGAGCCCACGATGGGGTGCGAGCCAGCTGCGCCTGCTCATGGGTCAGCATCAGTGGTGCCACTGTGGGAAGAAAGGAGCATCTGCTCTGTTTTGGTCTCCTCCTTGAGCTGGAGCTTTATTTGGAGGCGATGGGGGCAGAGGGGCTGAGGGACGCTGGGGCTAGGGGCGATGGCAGGTTGGGCTGGTCGCCAGCATCAGCTGCATCACAGGCAGGACCTGGAGTTTTTTGGTAGGTTCTAACCACCAAATTTGGACAGATTTTCAGGGGGCTTGCAGAAAGCAATTCCCTCATCCCAGGCTGCTTTCCTTGCCAAATTGTGGAGACTGCTGCAAGCTGCTGAGTTCTATAAAAGATTTCATATCTGCATAAGGCAAAATGATACCAACCTAGGGCTGGTGCAGCCCTGCTCGCAGTAAATGTGGCCTCCAGCGTTGTGACTCTGGGACAGGCTACAGACAGAACCATATTAATAGAGTTTGTAATTAGAGCAGTAATTGCACAGTGCTTAATTTCTTTCCTAGAAATGAACTTTGAGCAGTGATCAGAATGTGGGTTTGAGGAGGATGAGCGGTGTCTCTGGTGCAGGGGGTTACCTGAGGGACATCCAGGACAGGCTGCGAGCAGCATGGGGCTGCGGGAAGCAGCATGGGTCCATGGACAGGTGGGAGAGAGCACCAGCAAGATGGAATAACAAAAGAAGATCATAATGTGGGACTGAATAGATGGTTACACAGAGGTTTTCTGGGTATGTAAAGTGGTGAAGGCAGGAGGGAGATGTAGGAGGGAGATAAGAAGTAGGTGAGATTCCCTCTACAGAGCTTTTGCCAGATGAAGGGAATTTTCTTCTGACGTTGGTCGTTGTGCGTGTGCCTTGCAGCCCACCTAAAGCTCAGCTCTCTGGGAAAGCTTGGGGAGGGTTTGAGCCATGGTGAGAACTCAGTGTCCAGGGAGCAGGACCAGGAATCTCTCTGTAGTCAGCTTTACCTGGAGCACGTTTGATTCCCTTCATTGTCCTTCCTCACCTCTCCCACCTGCCTCTAAACCTGTGTGGGTTCCTCTCTGCAGTTTAAGAAGCAGGGTTAGTTTGGAAAAGCTCTCCTCCACAATTTCCAGCTGTTGCTGCTCTGGCAGAGGCTTGGGATGAGAGAAGCCCTGCAGCATGTCTGTGGTAGCTGGGAGCAGCCTGGATGTCCATGACCTCCACCTCTGCTCTGCCAGGCAGGGGCTACCCCACTGCTGGCTCTGTGTCACTCCAGGGCCTGGCTGTTGGCTGGGTGTGAGGCCAGCATGGACCATTGGGTCACTTGGTGTAAATAGCCCATCCCAGCATTTTAGCCTTAAAAAATGAGGCCTCTGGCTAAGGCCTGTTGGAGCTACAGACTTGGGCCTCTGCCTCAGGAGTTTACTCCATAGTAATCTGTCTTGTTGTCAGTAATTGCTGTGGCTTTCCCAGCTGGCATCTCCAACATCCTGGGTACTTTCTACACTTCTCTCTTAGGAAGGACTGCTTTGATACTGGGAATTTTCATGTTTAAAGCCACTTGTATCAGTTACTGAGGCCACTTTGCTGTCTCTCATGAGTTAAATTGGCTGAACTTCATCATTCTGGTCAGTTCCAGCACAAGTCCTCCATGCTTCATCCTTTCCCAACGTCTTTTGAGACTGGCTCCTGATGTGCAGATTCATAAAGCAGACTGAGGCAGGAGCTGCCACTGATGCAGGATCTTCTGGAGGAAGATGAGGACCCTCCTCACTGGAGGCCTCCAGTCCTGCCAGGCTTGGGGAGCCCCACACTGCCAGGCTGCACTCAGGGCTCGCCGTGTCTTCGCCCTGCTGAATCAGCCCCGAGTAAATTACACCCTTTGGGAAGGACAGCGTTCTGCTTAGCCAGCTTTTTCCTGCTAATTCCATGACCTCTGCAGAAAACTGCCCTGTTTATGTATGCCTGTGAGTTCCCGAGGGCTGGGAAACCACAGGCCGTGGTGCTGGGGTGCCGTAGGGGGAGCTGCAAACTCCAAAGCCATCGGCACGTCCCTGCTCCAGGGCCAGAGCTGGGCATTCTGGGCAGCTGTGTGGCTCCTGCTGTATTACCCCTGCATTCAGGGCAAGGTTCCTCTGGCACTGTGGTCTCCAGATTTGCTGGAAGTTAAGTGCAGAGGTGGTTAAAAGAGCACAAAGTGAGAGGTTGGGCAAATCATAGAACCAGAGAATGGTTTGGGTTACAGACCATCTTGTTCCACCCCCTGCCATGGGCAGGCACACCTTCCACTATAGATAAGGTTGCCCCAAGCTCCATCCAATCTGGCCTTGAACCCTTCCAGGGATGGGGCAGCCACTGCTTCTCTAGGCAGCTTGTTCCAGGGCTTCACCACCCTCACAAGGTAAAACGTCTTGCCAGTATCCCATCTAACCCTGCCTTCTTGGGTGTGGGAAGCCATTCCCCCTTGTCCTGTCGCTCCAGTCCCTTATCCTAAGTCCCTTTCCAGCTCTCCTGGAGCCTCTTTAGACACTTGAAGGAGCTCTGAGGTCTCTCTGGAGCCTTCTTTTCTCCAGGTAAACATCCCAGCCTGGCTCCAGCACAGAGGGGCTCCAGGTCTCCGAGCAGCTCCTGTTCTGATCATGCACTCTGTGTTGTTTGGGTGAGGAGTACTGTGGTCTCAGGGCTGACTCCCAGGAGAGGCTCCTAAGGGCACTGGGAAGTGCTTCCTGGGCTGCCTTTTCTGCTGGCCAGGGAGAACCCTGTGTCCTCCAGCACTGCATGTGTCCTGGCCTGGCTGAGGTCGTCGGCAGGGCTGGCACTGCTCAGCATCTTACGGTGCCAGTGCCTGGCATGAGCAGCACAAGCAAAAGGATCTGCCTGGAAGGAGTCCTGGAGCAGATTCTGATGCAAGGGGGGACATTGGACACCCCAGGAGTGATGGGCAAGAGCTAAAGCACAGCTGAAGGAGCCTTTAGCACACTTGAAGAAATACATCCCCTGTTTTTACTGAGTTTTATCAAGTCATCTGGAGGCATCTTTGCCAAGTGCAGCTCTCACCTTGCTGAGCTTGCAGATGGAGAATCTGGTCTTGGGGAAGAATCAGAAATGGTCATTGCTTGATGGCCTGATGGATAGGAGTTGGGAGAGGTGGTGGAACTGTAGCAGGAAGGCTGGAGGGTGGTCCTGGTGGCTGGGAGCTGAGCAGGATGGAGTTGCAGGTGCTGTGCTAGGGGAGGTGAAGGTTCCAGGTGCTCTGGGGGCAGGAACTCGGTACTGTGGCTAAAGAGGAAAATCGGGGATGTGAAGGTACTCTGGAGAAGAACAGGATTTGGTGGTGGGGTCAGGAGAGAATTGGGAGTCTCTGTGGCTGCAGTTTCAGTTCCCTTGAACCAATACAAGCGTGGTTGCTGCGGGCAGGGACAGTGCAGCTCTTCCCACTTGGCATCTCCACCTACCCCTCCCTGTGATCCGGAGCCACTCTGGCAGGAGCCAGGCACGTGTTGGGTTTGGTTCGGTCAGTTCTCCGCTGCTTGTTGTGTGACCACATGAAGGTGGGTGGTGAGGAGGGGGCACGCGTGGTCAGCTCTGGGGGAAGCAGACAAGACCTGGATTGCGCTGATCTGAGCTGTGCAGCAGCTGATGGCAGAGCTCTGTGTGCCGGATCTCCTGACCATGGCAGCAGCCCCAGCAGTGCCTGGGGAGGAGCTGGGAGCCTGGTGCCTGTTCCAGGGACACGCTCTGGGTGTTTGGCCAGATGCTGGCTGGTCTCCCTGTGCTTGCTGTGGGTCGGTGTGATGTCAGTCCTTGGTGGCTCTCTGCCTTCCCAGCACAACTATTGTGGGAAGTCCCAACGTAACTCTTGTCCCAACATAAACTCCAGATTTCTCATTAGTTTCACAGCTTGATTGCAGAGCCTTTTCCAGTTTAGGGGCACTCTGCAGTGACTGTTGCTCCAAGCAGCGATGTCCTGCTGACGTGGCCTTGGTCAGAAGGAGGACAGCAGTGACCCTGTCCTCAGAGCTGCCTCTGTGTTGGCTGTGGGGTGAGCCCTCGGGCATTCCTGCTGTTCTTGGCCTCGAGCTGCAGGGCTCTGCCTGGGAGTACCCGGTGGAGCAGTGCGAGTGGGGGCAGCTTTGCGCAGCTGGCTGTGAATCATTCACCTGCCATTCACTTTCAGGAGCTTTCCCGAAGCTCCTGACAGAGCATGTCCACTTTCTTCTGCATAAACACCTTCTAGTGCTGGGCCCTGCTGGGCTCTCACCGCCTCTGGAGTCTCACTGAGATGGGAATGTAAGCCAGGGTGCATCCAGGCTGGTTGTTCTGAGCTAGTGATGGGACTTCTGCTTAATTTAGGTGGCCAAATTCAATCTAAATGGTGTCTGGTCTGGTCCCAGACTGTGTTTCCAGCTGGGCTGGCTGATGTGGGATGGTCCTACGCTGGGGAATACTGGTGCTCTGGTGCCTGGGGCAATGGGGTACGGCCTTGGGGCTAAAATCCCCTCGTAGCTGGCGTGTTGGGGGAGTAGGCAGCGGCCCCATGGTCTGGAGGAGCAGCTGTGGGCTGAAGGGCTGGCACAGAAGCCTGGCTGCTGGGAGCTGAGGGATGCAAGAGCTGCCCCAGCCTGTGATCAGAGCTCGGCAACTTGCTGGGCATCTTGGCAGTACCATGATGCTCTTATCACATCCCTCCCTGTCAGGAGGAGGCCTTTTCTCTTTGTGATCCCACCTTCCTGCTTTGGCATCATATTCTTTTTTAAAATTGTTCTCCAATACTTCCTGCAAGTTGTTACCTCACCGTGCAGCAGCTGCAGGGATTGGGAATCCATGTCCGTTGTGTTCCTGCCGGCAGTGCCCTTCATGGAAGAGACGCCTGTTGTCTCACTCCTGCTGCCTCCCCCAGCTCTGGGCAGCACTGGGGGCACAGATCCTGTGGGTGCCTATTCGGGTGGATTTCCTGAAGTGATGTAGTGAGTGCAAGAAATCTTCTGAGGCAGGAAAGGTAAAAATTAAGATAATTGTAGCTGCTTCCCTGCTGGAAGGAGATTTGTGTGATTAAGGTCTGTTGCATGCCTGCTCACCTCTCCTGCCTCAGTGACTTTCAGACCTGCTGTCCAATTACAACCAAACCCTGCTGCTCCTGAATTCCTACAAATTCTAAGGAAACAGATTTCCAGACAGAGCAGAGCACCCCAGCTTGTGGCATACAGAGGGAAGGGGAAGTTTGCATCTCTTCAGGGTGTCTGGATGCAGTGGGACAGCATCTCCACTCTAAGCCCTGGCTGTGAGTCACTGGGGAATTCCTGCCCGGGGTCATGTGTGAGATCTGGTTCTGGCCATGTGATGTACATGATGAAATCCACTCCAGCCTCGGGGCTCTGTGCCACTCTCCCAGCTGCTGCATCTGGAATCCAGTCCATGCTGCTGGTACTGAGTTCCAGGGGTGGGAGCCACTGACTCCGGCTTGCCGTGGTGGCCAGCGTGGGCTGTTGGCCCTGGCTCCTACAGTGGGCTCTGTGCTTGCTGCCTCCTGCTCTTGGTTTTGGGCAGCTTTGGGTATTTACCCCAGCAGTGACTCCTGGGGTAGGGAAAAGGGGTCTGGCCTTCAGAGAGGGACTTGGAGCAAGGGACTCCAGTGACAAGACAAGGGGGAATTCGGCTTCCCATGAACGGAGGGCAGGGTTAGATGGGATATTGGGCAGAAATTTTTCCCTGTGAGAGTAGTGAAGCCCTGGCACAGCTTGCTTAAAACAGGTGTGGGGCTGCCCCATCCTTGGAAGCGCTCAAGGCCAGGTTGGACAGGGCTTGGAGCAACCTGGGGTAGTGGAAGGTGTCCCTGCCCATGGCAAGGGGTGGCACTGGATGGGCTTTCAGGTCCTTTTCCACTCAAACCATTTGGTGTTTCTATGATCAGCCTCTGGCGAGGATGGAGCAGGGCTGGAGGAGCACACACCCCTGCAGGATGGCACGCTGGCGGGTGGCCAAGGCCAGTGCTGTTCCTGGTGGGAGGTGGGTGCTGCAGGACTGATGGTGCTGTGGCCCTTCTGCTCAGGAGTGGGTTCAGTGGGAGAAGCTGCTCCTGGTCCTGGTTTTTCACTTCAGTCACCCTTGGAGCCTCACCTGGTCCAGTCCTGTGTATGGGAGCACAGTACAGGGCCAACTTTACTGTGGAGGGCTTGGAGTTGATTTAAAAGTGAGAGGCAGGTGCTGATGAGCACGTGGGGGAGCTGTGTCAGGACATGGACCTTCCAGGTCAGCCACCTCACCTGGGGTAATTTGAGTGCTCCTGGTGGTCACAGAGCTTGGGGGAGCTTCGAGGAGCTCTTTGGAAGAGGAGAATAAAACGATTTCAGGTGGTTTACATAGAGCTTTTCCAACATGAAGCACAAATAGGAGGAAGCAGGGAGGTGTTTGCTGTAATTCAGCATCTGGGAAGTGGAGCTTCTGCCAGGGTTTGGGAGGGAGACAGTGGAGGAAGGATGGTTGTTATGGAATGAGGCATTTGGGAGGGGGAAGACACGCAGCTCGCGGTTGATGTGACAGAAGAGGAGGGCCCGGAGGGGGATTCAGAGGCAGCGTTCGCCTGCTGAAAAGAGAGGTTAGGAAAATAATTCCAGCAGCAGCAGTCTTGTGGCTAAATAGGGATGAGGCAGGATTTTCTGGGTTACGGGTACTTCTGGGGAAAAGGAGCACAAGTGGTCAATGCAGAGAGGACCCTGGGGGCCTTTGGCTGCGTGGCCAAAGGGACAAGGAGGTTTCTGGGACTGGAGTTTGTGTAGCTGTGCAGGGGTTAGGGATGGCCAAGATGAGAAGTGCGGAGAGGGAAAGGAGAATCTGTGAACTCTTACTGTCTGAGTCATGTCCTCAAGTCCCAGACAGGGTCTGAGTGACGTCCCTGGTCTCTGCACAGCAAGGGCTTGGGGGACAAAGCTGGGATTAGCAGCAGCTCTCTTTAATCATGTGGACCTTGGGATTGTGGGTGCACACTTGAAATGCTGGAGGGGGAAAGAAGCTGAGACTTCATTTTGGACAGGAGACAGTCCAGGAATAGAAAAGCAGAACTATGAATCATCACACAGAGCTGAGGGATGGCGTTAAAGTAAAGGCTGGCTGGAGGAAGCGTGGAAGGAGAAGGGAAGGTGCTATGGGCAGAGCAATGTGAGACACCCGAAAAACAGCAACACTGGAGGTGGAGAGTGAGGATGGTCTGTCTGAGCCTGGTGAAAGAAGCTGTAGAGAACCAGGAGGAGAACCAAAAGGATAAAAGAATTGCTGGGATCAACGAGGACAAGGTGTTGTGGCCATTTTGGTTCCTGAGAGAGGAGCTGCAGGGTCCAGAGGAGCCCAGAATCTGCAGGTGAGGCAGGAACAGGCTTGTGCAGTCCCCTGGGTGAGACAGAAAAGGGCAATGGGAGATCCTGAGGTGGGGATGTCTGTCCTCTTGGGAAATGAAGACATGTCAGTGACATCAGACACCTTCCCAGGAGACTGGAAAGAATTCAGAGAGAGGTGGGTTTGGTGGATGGACTGTTGGATGGGTGAGGAATTGCATAGATGGCCACATCCAAAGGGTTTTGGTCAGTGACCAAATGGAAACCAGTAATGAGTGCTGTCAACTCCAGGGCCATACTGGGACCAGTAGTGGTTAATATATTTATTAATGCCACAGACAGTGGCACTGAGTGCACCCTCAGTGTGTTTGAAGGTGACACCAAGCTGAGGGGTGCAGGTGAGAGGCTGGAGGGCAGGGATGGCATCCAGAGGGACACTGACAGAGGAGTGGGCCCATGGGATCCTCATTAAGTGCAGCAAGGCCAAGTGCAAGATCCTACACCTGGTTCTGGCCAATCACCTGTACCAGTACAGGCTGGGGCACCTTCCACTATCCCAGGGTGCTCCAAGCCCCATCCAGCCTGGCCTTGGACACTTCCAGGGATGGAGCAGCCACAGCTTCTCTGGGCAACCAGTGCCAGGGCCTCACCACCCTCACAGGGAAGAATTTAATCCCAATATTTAATCTAAATCTCCGCTTTTAGTTTAAAACTATCACCCCTTGGTCTGTCACCATCTGCCCATGTAAAATCTCTGAAATTGCATTTTTTTGCTGGATGTTTTGGTGAATTCTTTGGGCTCTGCCTGTGCTGGCCTCCTGTTTGCTCTTAGTTGTGGCAATTTACACAAAGAGGCTTAAACTGCCCCTGTCCTCAGCATCATTCCTCAGTGTCTTCTCTGTTTCCTGTGGAGCAGGCCAAGCTTGCCTGTGCCCTTATGTTGATCCCTGATATGCCTGGGATTTGCCTCTAGTTTTTGCTGTTTGTTGCTGGTCACCTCTCGCTCCTTGTGTATCTGCTCTGGGCTCAGACTAGGGTGCTGCTGCCACTCCTTTATATTTATCCTTATTAATCTGACCTCATTTCCAGTTTCCCTGTGCATGCCTTCCCATGCCAAGCCCAGTATGGAGCTTGGGTGAGCCTAGTTGGTCTCCTGCCACGCTGGTTCCCGCTGCACTGGGATGATTTCTGTGTGTGCCATCGCTGCTGCTTCAGAGGCCCAATGGCTTTTTGTAATCTTTTTTGTTTTCTCTTTTTCCTTTTTCCTTGTGTATTTGCTTCCAATAAGATCTTACCTATGGAGTTTGGTAATCATAGATTTCCAGAACGGTTTGGGTTGAAAGGGACCTTAAAGCTCATCCAGTTCCACCCCCTGCCCTGGGCAAGGACGCCGTCCACTAGACCAGGTTGCTCCAAGTCCCGTTCAACCTGGCCTTGAACACACCCAGAGCTAGGGAGTCCACAGCCTTTCCAGGCAATACCTGCCTTGGAGGAGTCCCTGCAGTTTGCTGTTCTTCCTCCCACAGGTTGTAAGAACTTGTGGACAGTCTTTCCTGCTCTGCCTCCTCCCATCAGCTTCCCTCAGAGGGTCAGCTGAAGGGTGCTGTGGTAGACAGCAAGACCTGGAAATTGAGTTGGAGAGAGTCTAAGAGAAAATCGAGGACAAAATGGCACATGGCCTGGTACAAGTGAGAAATGGGCATGGGAGGAGGTGCCCAGCCCCTTTGCAGGGCTGGGAGTGGATCTTTGGGGAGGGGATTGCACAAGGTGTTTGGGGAGCTCTGGTGGTGAGAGGTGAGGAGGGAAACCGAGATATTCCCCGTGGAGGAGAAAATGCCTAAATGTGTGTTGGGCTCAGTCAGCTGGTTTGCAGGCTCTGTGGGGTTTGATTTCAAACACAAACTTTGATACTGGAGTGTCTGTTCTATTGCTGGCCATGTGTCATTAACTTATAAATGAATATCATCCCCATTAACAGCATTGCCATCCAGGCAGGTTGGGAAGTACTTTGTCCAGCTGGAAAGGTCTTGGATCCCCCATTCCTAGAGGTCTTCACACCCTCCCAGGGCAACAATTGAAGGGAGCCCAACCACTGCTTCTTCAGTTGGTTGTTCCAGTCATTAATTCCTCCAGCTGCTGATAGTTCCCATTTAATTCCCAATTTACATTCATCTGTTTTAAAGTTCATTTTCTCAATTGTTTCTTTAGATTGGACTAAATAAAACTTCGTTACCTGAATGGTATTCCCTGAGAAGTTTACTGTTACTTCATCATCAATTATCTCTTGATGTTCTTTTTGGGAAGTAAATCGCATGATGCTCATTGAAAGTCTCTTCATGAGTTCATTTTGTGTGGTCTTCAAAGAATTTTTATGGCTCTTCCTTACCCAGTGTTCTTAAGATGAAAATCATCAGATTATAGGCAGTGTGCCTCCACTTGACCCAGCCGCAGTTCCATGAACTGTAAATCCAGTTCCTTTCTCTTCTGGCTGCTGTTTTTTATGAAATCCCAGAGTGGTCTGGGTTGGGAGGAACCTTATAGGTCATTTGTGGTCTGTGTGCATTAGAGCTCTGTTGTCCGGCGTATCCATCTGCCCCTTCCTGGTGGTGTGATGGTGTGAATCCACACCGATGGTTCCTGGTCGCCCAGTCATTTTTCCCGTATTGGAAACGGCCCCAAAAGGATGTGGTCTGTGGTTTTGGGTTGGTTGGATCTGACTGTCCTGGCATTCCTGGCGTTTGCCATTTCACCTCACTTGGAGCTGGCATTGTAAAAGTGTCTGAAGCTTCCCAACATCACTGGTAAGGCTCCAGGTGTCACTGGAATCCTCTTACCTGTTGACATGTATCTCTAGCTCTTCTGAGCCTGGTCCTACTGTATTTATTGTAAATGACTTTGCAAAGTGATGGTTTATAGAGGGAATGTTGTCTGGGAATGGGTTACATGGTCATGGAAACATGGGCAGAATTGTTTGTGTCGTGGATCACTTTGGGCTGCAAGGACCTTCAAGGTTGTCCAGTCAAACCCTGTGTCAGCAACACCTGAACCACCTGGAGGAGTGCCATCAGCTGTAACATGAATTGTTGTTTAAAAACATCCGGTTCCATTGACTCCATCCCCTTCCCATGGTCTGGTGTCAGCAAGGGCTGCTGAGGGGTATGAGGTCACTTTGCTTTGTTCCCGCCATTCGTGACTATCTCTGTTATTTCAATATTTATTAAAAATCAGCATGAGCAGGAGTGTGAGCTCACTCTTCCTTGCTCTTCCTCACACCATTGTATTCAGGTTGTTTGTGCCTTTAAGTAAAAGTTATGGGTTTTTAATGTAATTTTTAAAATTGTTTCTGCTAATGGTTTTGCCATTCTATGTTTGTCTGTGTTTGCTCTTCCTGAGTGTTTGTGTCGGTGCCTCTGGTGCTGTCTGTGTGAGGCCCAGCAGACCCCTGCCCCTGGACATGCTCTGGGGAGCAAGCCCTGCCTCCCTCTCCGGGTCCGTGCTCCACACAGCCGCTTCCTGCTGCTCTCAGCATTGTTACAGACTCGTTTTCCTGAAGGCTTCAGCTTCCTACACCATTTTTGATGCTTCCTGTGTTCAAGATCTTATTGACATCTGTTTCCTCCTCTTTCTTCCTACTTTTTACCTGTTTTGGGGCACTTAAGATATCACTTGCCTCCAGGAGGACGCAGGGGTTTTAGCCAAATTGTTGTCCTGGTGTTTTTATGAGGTGTTGGCATTTGGGCTGTCTGATCAATTTTGGAAGTGTAAATATGTAAACCACAGCAAAAGCCCCAAACTGGGGTTTAGAATCCTGGCATGGTTTGGACTGGAAGGGACCTTACATCCCCTTCCATTCTACCCCCTTGCCATGGTCAAGGACGCTTTCCACTAGACCGAGTTGCTCCAAGCCATGCCCAGCCTGGTCTTGGACACTTCCAGAGATGGTTCAGCCACAGCTGCTCTGGGAAAACGCAGGCTGCCCTGCTTTTCTCTCCAAGTGTTGGGTCCTGCTGCTGCTTCCCCATTGTCCCTGGCTCCTACTGAGCCCATGGCTGTGGCTGGTGGGCTCCTCACAGTGCTGGCCCTTGTGCAATGTCCCTTCCTCTCCTTGAGCTACTTCTGCTGGTCCCAGAGTGCGGCAGTGCTGCCAGATTTAGGTGGCACAGTAAAATAAATGCAGTTACTGAGAATTTGGGTTACTTTATTACTGAAGTAGGTGCTAAGCGGCGTTCTTCAGGTCAGGAGGGTGCAGTGGTCAGAGGGACAGGGCAGGTCTGGTCCCCTCAGTCCCCCTGCACTGAATGACATGTCCCTGTGCCCTGGCCATGTGGATGAGGCACTTGGGGACGTGGTGGTGGCCTTGGCACTGCTGAGGGAACACTTGGTCTTGATAATCTCTGAGGGTTTTTCCAGCCGTAATGATTGTGTGATTCCATGATGAGCTGTGCTTCTGGCACAGCCTGGCCTTTGGGCTGCCCCATGCCCAGGGCAGGGGATGTTGAGGCTGATGAGTGGGTGGGCATTGGGGCACAGGGTGAGCCCTAGGCTGGGCATCGGAGCCGGCGGGGCAGTGGCAGCTGCGGTCAGGCTGAGGGCTCACCCGCTCTGCAGCGATGAGGGGCCCCGCAGCGCGGCCACCAGCACGGCCACCCCGCCGGCGTGTCTGGGGACAGACACCCCCGCTCAGCATCCTTCAATCACCGCTGCAGCACCGGGAGACCCCCGCCCATGCCGCTGCCCGTGCGCTCTGCCCGCTGCCAGGCACCTCGGGGAGCCGCCAGCAGCAGCAGGCTGTGAGCAAAGCTGCAGCTGCAGCGGCTGCATGTGCCGGCCGCAGCCATGTCCAGGGTGAGTCAGCGGCCACGCTGTGACTCAGCCGCAGCCTCTGCTGGCCCTGGCACCTGAGTCACCGCGCTGTCAGGTCCCAGCCCGGCATGGGCCGGCTGCAGGCAGCCGTGGGCAGGACGCGGTGAGGAGGCCGCTGTGGCGTGGGGGTCCCAGCAGGAGCACGGGAGGAGTCCGGGTCAGTGTGATCCTGCCGGGTGTCCTGCGGTGTGTCCCCTCCGTGCCAGCTCCCCAGTGCCACGTGTGACATGGAGCAGCAGCAGGGCTGCCTGTGTGACACGGAGAACTCGAGTGGGTGACTGCAGGGTTCAGAGTGCTCATGGGCTCAGGATGGAGCAGAGGTCACCGTGGCTCTTCCTTGCTGGTACCTGTCTGTACAGGCAGTCTGGGCGGGCAGGTGTGTGCAGCTGTGCCCTGGGAAGTTCTCTCCAGAGGCTGGAGGAGAGTCTGGCCTGGAGCACAGCCTGCTTTCATTGGAGATTGGCTGTAGAAGGAGTTTCAACCCTGGAGCCTTGCCAGTCTGAGGGTGGGGATGGTTCCATGTGAGCTCCTGCTGGAGTGGGCACTTGCTGGGTCCCAGACTCCAGTGTAGAAGATGACATCCTTCCAGCTGCCCCAGGTCCAGGCTCTCGGAGCCGGGTTGGAGTTTTCTGTGGGTGGGAAGTTGCTTTCTTTGAGGTTGGACATCAGTGTCCAGACCTGCAGGAAGGGCTTTAGGAGTGTGTCTGTAATCATGGCAGGAGTGTGGTGCATGGCCAGGTGTCCACTGTCTTCCAGGCATGGGCAGGGCAGTGGAATGCCCGTGCCATGGAAAACTCCTCTCCATCAGCACATTGTCCACTGTCTGACTGTTGGTCTGTGTGGTGGTACATGATTAGAGCTGGACTGAGCAATTTCAGTCCTTGGACTGAGTGTAACAGCCAGGGGAGGTCTGGGCTCATCAGGTCATGGTCCTGCTGACCACAGCGGGGCCAAGGCATGGAGCACGCGGAGGGGATTTTGGGCAGTGACCTCTCAAAGTGGACCCCTGTCTGCACAGAAGGCAGAGGGGCAGGTCTTCTCTTCTGGGAGATGTGTCTATGTTAGCTGAGGCCTTCCTGGGCACGGGGAGCTCCCCGTATCTACCTCAGCAGCTTTGCTGATGCTCCCAGGGTTGCAGTTTACATTGTAGTGTTCTGCAAACCCAGTATACTAGTCTGGGCAGTTCCATGGTGCTGCCAGGTCCTTCCCAGCTTTGCTTTCAGGAAAGGCTTGTGGCTGCACGGCGGAGTGATGAGAGTGGGGTGGGACAGGATACCCTGTGCCAGTGATGGTAATTAGCACCTCGGCTCCACAGTCCTTGGCTGACCAGAGCCGCTGTGGTGCTTCGCTGTGTCAGGGAAAGGGCCTGCCCTGGGAGGCACTGGGCCAGTGCTCCCCGTAGTGCCTGGAGCCATCCCGTAATTCCCTGGGTGACTCACGAGCACATAAAGTCTTTTCCTGCTGCTGAGGCACTGGGGAAGCCTTGGTCAGCAGGATCACTGTGTGTGCTCCGGGATCAGCTGCTGATGGACAAGTCAGCACTGGACTGAGCCGCTGTGAGTCGTGAGCTTTCATCCCCTGGCGTGCTGACCTGGGAGACTCTTTGGAAACCCATCTGGCTGTTGAAGGAAGCAGGAGCAAACACCTGAGCATGGTGCTGGGGCCAGATGCAGGGCAGTGGTGTGGGCAAGCACCAGCTCCTCTCGTGGCACTGCGGATGGGAGTGTGATGGATTTAACAGTTAAATTCCCAGCGTTGGTAATTGTCGCTCCGTTGAAGTCTCTAATTCTGCCGTTTCCATGGAAATAGAATGATCTTGTGATTAAGATGTGAGGCTGAGGTGGCAGCTCTCTGGTCCTTCGGAGCTGCAGGCCCTTGTTTGCTCCCTCGATTGTGTCTGTCTGGGAGAGAAGACACACACCTACCCTTACATGGCAGTCTGGGTTCCTGCCTTCAGAAAGGTGTCTAGAAGCCCTGCCTTGGCCCAAGGATCCAGGCAGAACCTCCTCAGGTGCATCGAGCAATGGTATTGCTCGTTCTGTGTTGACTGAGTGGGTTGTCCTCTGTGGAAACTGTGGGATCCAGAAGTGGGGGAGTTGGCTAATACGGTGTCAGGGATGGAGGTGACATCACCTGAGTCTGCTCCCCCAGGCTCCTCGTCATCGTCATCGGTCTCAGGCTGAAGTAGGAGTGATAAGTAGGTTGGCTGGCTTGGGCACTAGAAGTGCTGATTTCTCTCCATGCTGTGGGAGAGCTGAGGGTGCTGGATCAGATCCGGAACTGGAAACCACAGATGGCTGGAGTTCAGCTTGAGAGGAGGAGGAGGAAGAGTTGTGATGGGACCCACTTTAATTCTGGCACCCTCCTGCACAGTGTGGTGATGCCGAGGGGACATGGGGCTGGTGGGGCTCAGCAGGGCCTCTCCCTGCAGAGCTGCCCAGGCTAACTGGGCTCTGCACTGCAGATCCATTCTTGGGAGGCTGGGGAACTGGGGTGTGCAGCCCTCCTCTCCCAGGACCCCAGGGTCTCTTATCTGGCTGAGTGGTCTTAGCATTTCTCCTGCTTCCCTGTCTCAGGTAACGCCTTGGAGAGAAATCCCACAGTCCCTATGGTCACAGAAGCCAGAACCTTGAAGCTCATTTAGTCCCACCCCCTGCCATGAGCAGGGACACCTTCCGCTCGACTTCCACCAAGCCTCATCCAACCTGGCCCTGAATACTTCCAGGGGTGGGGTTGCCGCAGCTTCTCTGAGAAATGTTTTCATAGGGTTGTTGAGATTAACCCCAAGATTTAATCTGAGAAATGCTGGGACTGGAGATGCAGGAAACATTTTCTGGGCCCCAAGCAGAGCCCACGGTGGCTTTGCAGACCAAAGTCTAGAGTTCTGGGCTTCAGCCTGGAGCTGGGAGGTTGATCAGCTCTTCAATCCCTCACTCAAAGCTGGAAAAATGTACAGCTTTGGCCAAGCTGCCGTGTTTTTCCCCAGCCTGCTTTGGGAAGTGTCTGAATTGCTTTTGCTGAAACTTCTATAAATACCATCCCACTGCAGTGAGTGAGCATGGAAAATGTCAGTGGGAATGTGGGTTTGGCAGCCCTGGGCCTCGCCGCGGCGGGGACGGTGTGACAGCCCCAACCACGGCGCTGCTCAGCGCGTGCCCATGGGGGTAAGGGGCCCCCTCCTTGTGCTGCTGCTAGAGGGGCTCCAGGGGCTCCTCTGCCCCTGCCCAGCCTGTGCTGCTGCCCTGCTCTGCGTGGGCTGGGCTGTGCCTTTCCTGCTCCCAGGAAGCCATTCCCGAGCCCAAAGCTGAATCCTGTGTTTCTGTAGCCTCGCGTGGAGCTTTTGTCCTTGGATTTGGCTGATTGTCCTCTGAGTGCGTGTTCGCTTAGTGCCGCTGCAGCCCTGATGAGACATTTCACGGTGATGCCTTATGTGAAAAAATGTTCTGTTTTGGACCTGCTTAATTGGAAGTGATGTCCCCAAGTTCCTGCTTCGGAAGAAACAGTGAACAAATTGTTCCCTAGTGGCCTCCTCCTTTCTTCTCCCGGCATGGAAAACTTCATTCCCCCTCTGCCATCTTCCTTTTCAGGCTCCCTGTACAGTAGCTATTCTATCTTGTCAGTCATCTCCTGCTCCTCTTAGTATCTGGTGAGGACTGTGGGTCAGGACGAGAGTGCTGGGATATTCCCTCTCTTGTTCTCCATTCTTTACCTAGTAGTAGTTGGCACCCTCTTTGCTCTTTGATTGCTGCTGAGTAACAAACTGATGTTCACAGAATCATGGAATCATGGAATGGTTTGGGTTTGGAGGGACCTCAAAGCCCATCCAGTCCCGCCCCCTTCCACTAGACCAGGTTGCTCCAAGCTCTGTCTAACCTGGCCTTGAGCACTTCCAGGAATGGGGTAGCCACAGCTTCTCTGGGAAGTGTTTTCATAGCGTTGTTGAGAATAACCCCAGGATTTCATCTAAGCGGTGAGAACTTGCAGCTTATTTTTGCAGATGTAAAATCAGAATTGTTTATTTCTGGTGATTCCACTTCTCATAGGTCACCTGCTGTTCTGGCAGCTAGGCACTCGGAATTTTAAGGTCCTTTTGCCACTCTTTCTCTTTGTTTCTGCCACCTTGAGTAATGCTTTGAGCTGCTGTGGTTTCCTTGCTTTGTATTGTTCTCCCTCTGCCTGTCACACACCCCATGCTTTTTCTGTACCTTCCTCCCCTGAAGTTCCAGGGCTGCAGACTGTGGCCGCACTGCCTGTGAGAGCTGTGTGTCCTGGCTGGCAGGCAGGCAGAACTCCCCTGGAGCCCAAGCCTTGGTCTGAGCACCATTGGATCTGTCCCTTCTCCCAATCTCTCCCCAGCCAGTTGCCTGTTCCCTGTGTGTCTGCAGCCAGGGCAGGTTTCCTGTTTGCCAGCCTTCTAGCAGCACAGCATGGCAGAGCTTTGCAGCCACCTCCTCTCAAAGCAGAGTTCTCCCAGGGAGGGATGCCGTGGTCCTGGGGAACACACCATGGCATGCACACTGTGGTCCTGGGGTGCCTGCCATGCTCCCTGGTAGCTCTCCTACTGTAGTAGCTGCCCTTGCTCCCTGGTTGCCCTTCCTCTGGCCCTAATGCCTCAGTGCTATTCATTCCCAGCACAGCACAGAACCAGCTGCATCTAAAGAGCCCGGTGGAGGTGTGAACCCCACAGCCTTGCCCGGGACTTGCTGCAGGCAATGCACAGGTGCCCCAGTTGTGCCGTGGATTTTGAGGTGAGCAGCAGCACGCAGTGAGTGCTGGAGTTACCAGAATGGGTGTTGTGGTGTTACCAGTGGTACCGGTCTGGTGCCAGCCCTGGGCATCCCCAGGGAGGTTCCCAGCAGTGTTTCATCTCCAAAGGTCATCTCCTGGGAGCCATGCCAGCCCTTTCCTTGGTACCGATTGCCTGCGGATGGGGAAGGATTTTCCCTTCCATATAATGCCCTGCAAATCTGGAGCAGCGATGCCGTTCCTGGGCAAGGTGTTTGGGTAATACTCATCCATTGCCATTTGGTTTTGGAGGTTGGTGTCACTAAAGAAAAAAACCAATAAAATGACGAGCTGCAGGACTTGGGAGAGAGAACACAAATTTCAAATGCAGTAATTCTAAAGAATGTCATGTTTGTGCCCAAATCACATAAAGCCCTGTTAATGAGGGAGGCTGTGCCAACAGCCAGCCTGGCACATGGAGCGCATGGCGCATCCGAACAGCAGGACTGGCACAGAATTGATCCTAAACGGGGGAAGAGCTGGTGTTACAGGAAACAGACCAAGAGTGGAAGTGAGCAAAAGAGGTGAGACATGAGTGGACATTGGCATCCAGCTGGTCAGTGCCTGTGGGGAACTGGGAGTTTTATTTGGAACAGGAGTGTTTTTAGCTGTGATGTTTGTCTGTACTGTCTGAAACATGGGGTGTGGGGAGCTGTGCAGTGTAAGCATCCCCATCCATGCTTGCAGAGGTGGAATCCTTTCTCTGGAATGGTTGTTCAGTTCTGAACAGCAGATGCCAAAGCCAGGTGTTTTCAGATTCCCAGCTTTGGGCAGCTGGCACCCAGAGCTGGCTGCACAGCTCCCTGCGAGCTGGCTGTGAGACAATGAGCGAGGTTGGAGTGGGCTGATGCTATGCCAGCCTTCAGCGGGATCCATGGATGACTCAGGTATTTAGGATACAGTTAGGTTGATACTGATCCCTGAGAGAGCAGCGAAGTCCCTGACATAATCCGAATTAGTGGAGAATTAAAGCAGGGAAGTGGGTGCTGAGTGATGTAGTTTGATGGGATCTACTTTCCCTGACATTGAGAACAGCTCCTGAGCAGTGGTATTAGCGAAAGGTGTTAGTGATTAAATAATACCTTGAGGCTTCTTTATGGTATTTGGTTAGTTATATGGGTTAGTCCCGAGTGACCTCAGGAAGAAACTGGAAGAGTTAATGGTCAACACAGGATATGTGGAGTAAGAACTGGGGCCCTCAGTGTGTAGCTGTGAACACAGACTGGGCTGAGGCAGGTTTGGGGGGATTCCTGGGGCTCCATCCTCTCCTGTGAGCATATTTAGTGTCTGTATTGGGTGCTGGAAAAATCATCAAGAATGGTTCTCCCTGCCAAATCCAAGGTGGTGTGAGGCACTCAAAGCCATCCCCCTTCTGCCCCGACCACATGGGAAGTTGGTTTTGGTGCTGAGGGATTTGAGGTCTCCCTTGTTGCTCTCTGTGGTCACGTCAGGCAGGGACCCCACTGTGACTCAGGCAGCCGGGACCCCTCGGGCCCTGCTGGGCCTTGGCCTCAGCAGGGAGACAGGAGGTGAGGGTTGCTGAGGCCGAGGGTGTGAGCCAGGCAGAGTGACGCAGGGACTGGTCCCTCCTGGGGCCCTGGAGTGAGACGCGGCACCCATTCCCATCTGGCAGGATGAGCCTGTGCAGGCTGAGGTGTCTGTGGCTGCAGCAGGGAAGCCTTGGGGCATGGTGGGAGCAGAGAACCACGTGCAAGACCTGCATCTTCCATCCCACCTTCCGGCTGCGGCTTGTGGCTTTCAGTTCTGGGTTTTTCTGCTGTCTGTGTTGGTGGCAGAGGCCTGGGGGAGGAACCCAGAACACCCGAAACCTGAGTTAGACACAGGTAGGCTCTTGGGGCTGCTAGGGTCTGTAAAGGTGAGCACTGATGGAGATGGCTGGCGTGGGGAGGCTGCTTCCAGCAGGGGCTGCTCCAGGGGTCAGAGCTGGACCCTCATGCCAAAGTGAGAGCAGGAGCAGGAGACATCAAACCCTTGGCCAGCCTGGAGCAGGGTCTTCGGCTCAGCATCCCTCAGGCTGGGGCTGCTTCCAGTTCTCTCCAGGACCTGGGGGCAGCACCTAAGGTTTGAGTGGGTTAATTGAAATGGATAGTCTTACCTACAGTGTTTGCTGTGAAGGAAGGTGAGTTCCACGTGCCAGGTGACATCTACTTCTTTAATATCCCAAGGCTGATATTTCCTTCTCTAAATCCATTGCTTGTGAGCATTGAAGTCCTGCATGGGGTCTGGGGCCTGTCCACCATGAGGGAGCTGGAGAAGGTTGTTGGGGGCTGGAGCACTGCAGTTCGCCTGCTCCAGGTGGGTAAAGAGGTATTACTAACACCATTCTCACAACTGGCTCTTGTTGTTTGCTGCCAAACAATCTCTGCCTGTGTGTGCAGATGCTGTTAGTCACTATGCTCGCCTCAGAGGATGACGAGGTGGGAGCAGCAGTAACACAGCGTTTGTTGGGGTGCTCAGGCCCACGTGAGCATCCTGTGTTGTTGTCAGCCTCAGGACAACAGCTTCTGTTTTGAAAATAACTTCCTTTGCCTGCTCTGTTGTTCCTGACCAGGTGCCTTTAGGAACAGGGTGGAAGGGTGGGATCTTTCCATGGCGTTAATTATTTTGCATGTTTCCCAGGGAGGGAAGTGGGGTCTTGAAAAGCTTTGGGAAGCACTGTTGGGACCATCCCTTTGGGATTCTGGGCAGCTCCCCTTTCTGTGGAGCTTGATGACCCTCCAGTCCTACCATTTGCTGGGGTTGGCTCTTCCCAAAATTCTTGTGTTGTTGGTGTCTGCAATGCCACGTGTGCAGAACCAGAAGGGCATGAGGGCAGGTGGTATGTCCAGTCAGACAGGCCTGGCTTGGCGGCCCAGGCTCCATCTGCTGCTGGGGTGGGTGGGAGCTTTGCTTGTGGGCACAGAAATGTCCTGTGTCCGCTGGGCATAGAAATGTCACCACAGTGCAGTCATGTCTGAAGGGGCTCCATGGTCCAGCTAAAGGACAGCTCTGTGACCATCCTTTGCAGCCTGCTGTGGGGTCTCTGCCTTTCTGTCAAGGCTGGAGGGATTTTCCAGCCTCCTCCATCTCCTACCATGTTTTCCTCCTGACCTCCATGTGGATTTTCATGTCCTTTGTGTCCCATTGCTGCACTGTTCACTTCTTAGTTTCACCCTTTTGCTGTTTTTCATGCCATTTCTTCTTTCATTTGCTGCTTTTGGAATAAATGGGAAGATTTTCACTGTTTAATTGGTGGTTATGGCAGAGATTTTAAAGTGAGGCTTCAGGACCTGAGGAGGTCTTTAGTCCTTTAACCAAATTTTCACCTGGCCTTTTGTCTTTGGATTTTAAAATCCCAAGGAGATTTCACAACGTCTGGCCTAATCATGCAGCTGATGCTGCTCATACCTGCATCACCGGTGAGGAGCTTGGGAATTGGGAACGTCCTGGAGCCTGGAGACAGCCCTGTCCCATGGGAACATCTCTGTACCTGGAAACAGCCTGGGGCCGGCCTGGTGCATGGCTGGCAGCATGGCAGGGCTGCTCATGCCCTGCAGTGCAGGTACCAGACTGCCTGCTGATTTAGTCAGGATACCGGTGTGGATGTGTCTGCACGCAGAAGTGCCTGGAGGTAGCTTAAGGAGCAGAAGCGATTGCTGCTGCCTTGATCTATGTTACACCCTGTAGGTAACATCCCAGAGCGTTACCTTCCGGGGCTTCCCTGAGGCACCAGGGCCTGGACCAGCTTAGAAAGCATCATCCCTGCATCTGTCATCCCTACATCTGTCTTCCCTGCGTCTGACTTGCAGCATGTGGGTGCAGGATCTGCAGCATGGCCACCTCCACAGGGTCCATGGCAGGACGCTGTCTTGGAAAGGCTGGCAGCAATTTGGTGCTCAGCCTCTCTCCTTGGTGGACAGGAGCGTGGCCGTGCCCTGTTCGGATGACATGGGCTTGACCTCATGTGTGTGGGAGGGAGGCGTTTACTTCAGTGCTGCATCCTGGGGTAGGGGGGAGAAGGTGGCAATTTCCTCATCAGCAGCTCGAGGTTTGTGGCAGGACCTGAGCTGGGGGTGTGCAGTGTGGGAGGAGGGAGGGAGCTGGTGCTGGAGTCAGGCTCTCCTGTGACTGTTACTTACTTGCCAGAGAGTGTTAACTCTCTGCTGGTTCGGCCTGTTCCTCCTCTCCATGGAAACTAGGGAAAAACCTGCTTTGAGGCACCTCTCTGGGCAAGAGGCCTTGGAAAGTCAGCCTATCAAGCCTCAAACCCAGGAGGGCTCTGTGCTGTGCAGTGGGCACGGGCACAGGGACAGGGCAGGGCACGAGGGTCCAGCTGGCAGCGAGGGTCTGTGACAGAGCTTGGACCTGGGGCAGTGCCTCATCTCTCCATCCCAAGACCCTGGGGATGTGCAGCGGCTGTGAGGTGGGTGGGTGTTTGTCAGTGGAGAGCAGGAAGACATTGTCTCTTGGGCCCAGGGGTGGTTCGGGTGACGAGAAGGAGTTCTTGGAATGCTTCGGGTGACCAGAAAAGGTGACCACAGCGGAGCTGTGTGGTGTGCAATGGTGCTGTGGTGGATGCTGAGCCTGTGGCAGGACTCAGCGTGAACGTGTCTCTGTGCTCAGGGTCAGGGGACGCCTCTGTCTCCTTCTCCCTCCTCCTGTTTGGGCCGAGGATGTCTCTGGCTCCGTCCTGGCCCCGTGGGGCCAGCAGGCAGGGGCTGGCCCCCACCGCCTCCGAGTGACGATGCTGCTGACGTGCTGGCAGCGTGGGCTGTGACGCGGGGCTGCGGGGGCTGCACCCCACGGCCGGGCCACCGAGCCTGCGCCCCCAGACGCTCCGGTTTGGCAGAGCCTCATCAGTATTCCTGGTGCATGGCGAGCCGGCTGGAGCTGCTTTGCACAGCCCGGTAGCTCCAGCATGGTCCTGACACAGGCTCGGGGTCCTCCTGCAGCTGCGGGGGGGCTTGGCTGCCATCCCTGGCACTGCACAGAGGCCTCCTGCAGTGCTGCTCCAGCTGGACAGCATGTGCTGGGGCCCAGGGTGCCCCACAGCCTGGCACAGGTGTGGTGTTGTCCCCTGTGCTGCACCCTGCCCTGACTTTGTCCCTGGCGGTGGTGCTTAGCCCGCTCCACTGCCCCAGTCCCACCACCAGCACGGTCTGTGTGGGGCTCTTGGCCTCGGGCACTCGCAGCCCTGGTAGCACGTAGGGCCTGGAGCTGGCTGGCATCTTCACTGCTCCCGGTCTGCCGCTGGTATCGGCCCTCCGTGCGGGCACTGGGAGCCACTGGGGCCATCCGTGCTAGGAACCTCATCCTCCCCTGGCTGCTGAGGCAGTGCCGGTCCCTCATCCGTGCTGGATGTGTGGGGCTGCAGGGGGCCCCCAGACTCAGGCCCCTCTGCAGAGTGACAGCGCCTTTGAACCCAGGAGGGATGGTGAGTGCAGGTGTCCCATCCTCCCAGATGGGCATCTCCCTGGCAACAAAATCACCCTATCTGCAGATCTCTGAAGTAGCAATACAGTTTGTGTCTGGGGGAACACGGGGATACCAGTGCCAGAGGGTCTGGGAGAGCAGTGATACCAGTGTCACGGGGTCTGGGGAGCACAGTGGAGCATTTCACATTTGCATTCATGGTTTAGACTCCTTTTCGTTTTTGGGGCTCCACCCTGAATGTCACACCAGGACCAACCAGCTCTGGAATATTCTCTGGCTCTCAGACTCTTCCCGTGCAGCTGTTTTTATGCCTCTCATGGATTATATTAATTTCAGCCAGATGTTCATGGCCATAATGTTTGTACCATGCATGTGACTCAAAGAAGGGTTGATAAGGGACCAACTTGCTTCTGTCCCCAGGCGCCTGCTCTGGGGCAGATTGCCA
Source organism: Donacobius atricapilla (assembly GCA_013397315.1). Taxonomy (NCBI): domain Eukaryota; kingdom Metazoa; phylum Chordata; class Aves; order Passeriformes; family Mimidae; genus Donacobius; species Donacobius atricapilla. The sequence continues at coordinate 112,162 of WBMY01004373.1, forward strand.
AAGCCCTGTTACTTCCCAGCTCTTGGAGATGCTTCTGCAGCCCTGCAGAGCCCTGGGGACTCCCACCGAGCTGCTGCCCACCTTGTGAGCAGGTGAGCTGTCACCTGTCATCTGCATTAGACATAGACACAGCTCCAGTCCAACCCAGTATGGTTATGGTGTGAATTGCCAGAGAAGAGACACATTAAAGGCATATGGGGAGTTTCGGTGATGGTTCTCCTCAAACCCTGGTGTTTTCTGGTCTTGTTCTCAGAGGTAGAGATTCCCAACCTGTGTGCAGGTGCCCTGCAGCCCTCGGCCCCAGGACTTGAATCTAAGGCTCCATTTTAGCCTATTTTAGATGTTTTTCAGAATAACATCAAGGGGATCCTGTCAATATACATATCAATGCACACAGCATGTGGAAACCTTTGCCACGAAACAGCCTAATTAGGTAGGAACAGTGTTAGGCTGTGTTCAGTGTTACACTGTGGTATAGACCAGTATCTTACTGGGATGCAGTAGGGTGGGTGTTGTACCTGTATTTCTTCTTAGGCCGCTGGAGGTTCCAATTGAGTGTTGTGCCCAGGTTCTGACTCTGTGTTTAAGAAAGGTAGAGACAAACTGCAGAGAATTGGGCATGCTATAAAAACACAAATAGCTTTAAAAATATGATCCCTGGTAGGACAGGGAAGGGATGTCATCAGCTAAGGGGAACTCTCCATGTTTTTCAGTATGTTTGATCTGAATTTGGGTGGAGTCACAGGAGGAGGAAGAGCTGGAGCAGGAAGGAGGTCACAGGCTAGAGGGGGCTTGAGGAGGTCATGGTGCTGGGGGGGGTCTTGAGGAGGTCGTAGGGATGGGTCAGACAGACCCTGTTGGGGCAATCCAGCATGTCCAGTCCTGCCTGAGTGGGCAGCACAAGGTGCATCATCTCTCCAGCAGACAGTCTGTGATTCAGTGACACCTCACAGCCAGAACCTGCCAGAATATTTTAAAAAGCTGAGATTTACATGGAAGGGGAACCATCTGGTGCTGTTGGAGTATGTGTTAAACCCAGGGTTTGGAAAGAGATGGATAGAGACGGTCCTGTCTCCCTGTAGGAAGAACTTTCCATCCCTGGGAGCACAGAGCTGTGCCAGGCATGGTGGAAAGGAGCTTGTGAGGGTCCTGACCTGGTTCCCTGCCCAGAGCCAGGTACCTGTGGCTGAGGTACCCCTGACAGGTCGGCTCTGACAGCCTGGTCCCTGCAGCCAGGCCTGTCTGGTGTTCAGTACTTCGGAAGACATTCCCTTGTGATAGCTTCCTGCAGAATTCCTCATTCTCGCTGCAGTGCGGCTGCTCCGGGAGCCGGGATGGCAGATGCTGTGCACGCGGGTCGGATCCAGTCTGGCAGTTCGCGTGTTCCTGTGACCTTGGCACAGATGGCAGAGCTGCAGCTCGGGCGGGTTGGCAGGCGCCTTCTGCTCAGTCCCAGGCACAGGTGCCCCTTGTCTGGGGAGGGAGGGGAGTGGGATGTGTCCATTGTCTGCCCACCGGACACGGCCATGGTGTGGGGAGTGGCGGCTCTGAGCCACAGCTCTGTGCGTTTGGCTGCAGGTCCCGGGGAGGGGAACTGCCGGCGTAGGGCTGGTGCTGACAGGTGCAAACACCTGAGGGAAGAGCAGGATGTGAAGCCCCAGGAGAGGCTCTGGGTGGGACCTCTGCTCCTGCGTGCTGTGATGGGGTCTGTGGTACTGACAGGGATGGAAGGAGGGGTGGATGGTGGGACCTGTGGGCTTAGGAGAAGAGGGAGAAGGGAGAAGGAAGGGCCTTGGCCGAGGTGCTGGCTGTATGGTAGGGAGGGGAAGAGCTCTAGGTGGGGTTTGGCTGTGTCTGAGGCCTGGGTGCATCCCGGAAACTGGAGAGGTAGGATGAGGCCTGCTGCTGCGGAGGAGGATGAGGGCTCAAAGAGAAGGCACAGTCCAAGAGGGTGATGGGAGTTTGGAAGAGTCAAGGCAGTGGAGTCAAAGACTCCTGAATTAGGAGGGGGAAAGGGAGGTGCTTGATGTTAAGGTGTTCCCTGGAGAGGTCTGGAGAAGCAGAAGACCAGGGCTGGCTCAGCAGACAGGGCTTTCAGTAAGATAAAAATAATTTAAGGGGGAGTCAGGCATCTTTTTCTTTTCCTCCCCAGAGGGAGGACAGATCAGAATTGCAATGTGAAGGAGCAAAGCCAGGGAGAGGCAAAAGGTGTGGAGGAAAAAGGAGGAGGAGGAAGAGGAGAAGGAGGAGCGGCCTGGGGTGATGCTGGAGACAAGGGACTGCAGGCAGCGATGGGAGGCGCTGGGGAAGAGATGGAGGAGGTACCACAGTCAGGACTCCAGTGGCTGAGGAGGGTCAGTGCGTAGTGATGGTGGGTTTGGTCAAAGGAAATGACTGCCGGGGAACTAGACAGGAGAGAAGCTCTGGCTGAGGTGGGCACACTTAACCTGGTATCCTCTGCTTCGGGCTCGGTTCTCCTGAGGGTCTGTGCTCCAGGGTGTGGGTGCTCCGGGCTGCCCAGGGCCCTGGGGTCCATACTGATGGTTTTCACGTGTCCCTGAGCACAGGGAACCTGTTGGGCATCACGCGGCTGCTGGGGAGCTCATCACAGGTTTGGGAAAGGTGAGAAGGCAGAAGGTAGCTGGATCTGGTGCAGGGCCAGGGCCCGGGGGTCTGGGTGCCCAGAGCGGGGGGTCCTGGCAGGAGAGGGGGAGCTCCGGGCCGGGCTGAGGGACCTTCGGCGGGACTGCGGCCGCGGGGAGCCGCAGGGGGCGGGTCGAGCCGGGGCCGCCGAAGGGGTGCAGCGCGCGATCCCGGTGCCGGTCCCG
>WBMY01004373.1:115348-202487 GCA_013397315.1 Donacobius atricapilla
CCCGCCCGCGCCCGCGGCGGCCTCCTGGACCTGCTCCGGCTGCGCTCGCCCCGCAGGCAGAGCCCCGAGGGAGAGGGTGACGGCCCCGAGGAGGCGCAGCGCCCGCGCCCCAGCAGCATGACCTTCCTGCCCACCGCCCGGCCGCCGCACCCCGCCGAGAGCCCTGGCTTCCTCCGGGGGGGCTCCCTGTGGGGCAGCCGCCGCTGGAACCTCTTCGGGGGCAGCGGCTGGAGCGGCTCCAGCCCCAGGAAGAACTTCAGCTCCCTGCGGAAAAGCTTCAGTTTCCGCCTGCGCCGGGGCCACGAGCTGCGGCGGTCGGAGTCTGGGGGGCTGCTGCGCCCCACGCGCCTCCGCACCAAGAGCGAGGGCGATGCCAGCTCCCTGCACACCTGCCCCAGCAAGCGGGACCTGCTGTACCCGGAGCTGAGCAGGGTCGGGGGCCGGCTGCACCCCGACCCCGTGCAGACGGGGGGACTCTGGAAACTCCTCACAAGCCGCTTCCGAAGGCGAGAGCGTGGCAGCACTGGCAGCGTGTGCCCCAAGGATCCCCATGGCAGTGTTGAGCCTGTCCTCCTGGGTGGGGGTCCTCTACGGGCTCTGGGTAAGTAAGCACAGGAGCAGTGCTGGGCTGGCGAGAGCTCCCTGTGCCGGCAGGGCTTGCAGGGCTGGGTGGCTGTGGCCTGTCCCAGCTGGGGTTCTGGGCTGTGCACTGGCCCCTGGTTCTGTCCCAGTGCTCTGCAGGGTTTGCACTGGGCTGCAGTGAGGTCGCATGAGCATTCATGGGGTCATGTTATACTCGGGTGCCCTGGGCACTGCCAGCGTCAATAGTGCTGGAGCAGCCGTGGTGTGGCTGCCTGGGAGGATGTGCTCCGGGGTCTGGTCCCCTTGCTGGCCACACACCTGGGAGTCAAGTCCGTGTGTCGCACGTCCTGCTTGCCCTGGTGGTGTCCCATCAAGGGTGGGGTGGGCCAAGCCTTCCTCCCCTTGCCTCACAACATCAACAGAATGGGGAGAGGAGTGCTGTTGGTGGGCTCCCAGGCAAGTCTTTGGGAAGTTGCCAGAGCAGAGGCGTGGAACAGCAGAGGGGGTTGGGGAGCCCAGAAATGTGCCTGCACCCCCCTCTTGTGAGCGACTCCTTGGTGCCAGGCCTCGTCTGGGGGATGCTCAGCCCCAGCCACCCCTGCCAAGATCCCTTGAGCAGAGACCATGTGTTCGGGAGCACAGGGACCCTCACCGGGTATGGGGCAGCCTGCAGAGATCAGGTGTGGCATTACCGGTGATGGGACAGGGGACAGGACCCCCACGGGGCTGGGCATTCAGTGGGCACTGGCAGCTGAGGCGGCTCTCGGTGTTGGACTGATGTTGGTGGGGAGTTCTCCGGCGCCGGGGCTGCGTGGGGCCTCAGCTGGGGCTGTGCTGTCTTGTGTCCTGTCTGCTTCCAGGCCCTGCAGAAGGAGCTGCAGGCGAGCCCTGTGGCCTGGCAGGGGCGTGAGGCGACAGCAGCATCCACAGCTTTTTAAGGCATGGAACGCATGGAGCTGGGGCTGGGCCAAGCCCTGCTGCCCGCTCCCGGGGGGCCTTGCTGGGTTCCATGCTCTGCTCTGGATCTGGGTGTTGTGGAGGCAGTTCTCTGCTTGGCTTATGTGCCAGAGGGATGTCTTTGGGCTGGCAGGCTCTCCAGGGAACCCACATGCTCCTGAGGAGCCTGATTGCTCCTGATGCAGACTGTCCAGGACAAGGTCATGCCCGGACATTCCCCAGGAGTGCTGGGCCCGAGATCAGCACAGGAGCAGCTCTGCAGCTGCCCAGGGAGCTCAGGGGGCTCCATTCTCTAGCCCCCTCTGTCCCTCAGGCTGGCTGTGGTCCAGGGGAAGGTTCTGGAGGCTCTGATGGATGCGGGGCTGCCCGTGCCCATGTGCCATGAGGCAAAGGGCCGGGATGCTGCTGCGCTCCGGGGATTCCGGTGCTGGCAGGGCAGCCCGGGCCGTGTGCCGCTGCCGGCTGGGTGGCGGGAGGTTCCCAGGAGAGGGGAGGCTGCGCTCATGGCTGGGGAATGTGGGTGTACGCGGGCAGGGAGGGCCGGGCCTTGCCCCTGCAGCGGGGGGCCTGTTCCTGCTTGCCGCTTCCAGTGGGAGCTGCGCCAGCAGCAGCCGGCCTGGCGGCCGCATTCCCAGAGAAGCAGCCGAGGTTGAGCATTCGGTTGGCGTCCTTGCCTCTCACCTGGCTCCTCCATGAGACAGGTAGGAGCTCCCTTTGGATCCGGCTTTGGGAGACCCTGCTGGGTTTCTCTGGGGAGTGGTGTGGGTGCCTTGGGGTCCCCGCCTCTGCAGCAGTGACCAGCCAGCTCGTGCAGGACCACTTCTTGTTGCAGGGATTAATGTTTGCCACCGTGGCTCGTTCTGGAGGCAGAGGCTCAGGTATTGACCTCCCCCTGCTGCCGCCAGCGCTGTGGCTCCTGGCAGGAGCCCCTGGTGCTGTGGAGCTCACACTGGGTTTAGTCACACGGAGAACACCATTCATTACCTGCCTGGTACCTCCCCAGTCACTGTACCCACCAACCCTGTGCCCTCCTGGGGACAGTGAGGTGTGAAAAGGCAGTGGTGAAGTCTGCACAGCAAAGTAGCTGCTGCTTGTCCTCCCTTGTGCCCCATCTCCCCGTTGTCTCTCTGCTCAGGATGTTGGTCCATGGCTTCTTCTGCTGAGAGCTGTGGGTCTCTGAGCCAGGGCTGGAGGGGCACAGCTTTAGGTGCTGCTGTGACGGGGCTGCTCAGGAGGTCTCTGCCCCATTGCTGTTCCAGTCCTGCAGGCCGATGGTGTTCCAAACACTGCTTGACAACCACAGACTTTGATGCTCTGTGTGGGCGCTGCCCACCTTGCCCTGGGAAAGCTGCTGGTGCAGCCCCAACTTGCCCTCCTGGGGGGTGCAGCTGCAGCTGTGGTTATCAGCACTTGGAAATGCTGGATGTAGGAGTCCTGGTAGAGAGCCAAGCCAGCACTCTCTCTGCTTCCAGAACCTGGAGTGGTTTGTTTACAGCACGCTGTGATACCCACCCAGCACCACGATCTGCATCCAGACATACCCACAAAAGCCAGAGAGATGCTCCCAAGTGCTGCTCCCAGCCCTGGAAGGGTTCGGCTGGGATTGAGCACACAGAGAGGTGATGGGGGATTTCAGCGTTGGTTCCCAAAAAAGACGTAAAGAGCTGATCCTTGTGTAATGGGCGAAGGAGGGCAACAGCCCTTGGGACTAGAGAGCAAAGTCAGCACAGGGTCCAGCCAGCTTGGAGTGACCCAGGTGATGGTGGTCAGAGCTTCAGAGCATTTCTAGGTATGCAGGTGTTGCCTGGCACCATTCCAGAGAGGCTCACTAATAGGTATGGTCTTGGGAAAACTGGACCGTTTTGGAATTGGTGTGGTCCCTGTGCATGAAGGAACTGTGTGATGGGTACAGCATCTCTGATGGCTAAGGGAGCATTCCTCATCTGAAGGAAGAACGTGGAGCTGCGTCAGGGAAATTTAGGCTGGATAGCAGGAAAGAGTTCTTCCCCCAGAGGGTGGTAGGGCACTGAACAGGCTCCCTGGGGAATGGTCGTCGCCCCAAGGCTGCCAGAGCTCAGGGACCGTTTGGACAGCACTCTCAGGCTCAGGGTGGGATTGTTGGGGTGTCTGTGCAGGGATAGGGGTGAGACTTAATGATCCTTGTGGATCTCTTCCAGCTCAGGCTATTCCATGATTCTGTGACCACAGCTGTGTCCCCTCTCCTAGAGAGATACCCTGCTTTTGAGGTTCTTTAAGGTACCTCCCTTTACTCTGTTTGGAGTACTGATGCGCAGGGCATGTCAGGGAAGGCTTCTGAGAGAAGACAGGGCCTGTTTTCTCATGGATTGAGTGAAGTTTGCATAGTGAGTTGGGTAGGTCATGATAAGTATCACCTCGTGTTGGTACTTGCCTTGGTTGAGCTGGGAGTGTTGGTGAGAGGCAGAGGTGTCATGGTGGGGTTAGAGATGCCTCAGATGCTGCGGCCAGTCTGGTGTCCACACATGGGAAACGCTTGAAAGTTCTGGAAGGTGTCAGGGAGGGAGCTGTTGGGACAATGCTCTGGAGGGCTCAGTTCTTAGGATGAGGTCAGAGGGTGTGCAGTGGGTTCAGAGGTGTCTGACTGCAGTCACGGGCAGCCTCAGGGAGAGGGAACCCTGTGCCTTCAGTGTTCACCTGCCAGAGCTTGTGGGGTTACACAGCTGGAGCCGAGGCCAGGCACATTGGGAACAGGTTTTTGCTGGTGAGGTAGATTCCCATGAAGTGCTGTGATGGAAGGTTACCTGTCTTTCCAAATCATTCTCTGCTGGGTTTTCCTTTCCAGCACACCCTGTTCTACCATCAGAGCAGGGTTTGGTCTGGGTCTTGGAGTGTTTGGATGGGGCTGGAGAACAGCAGGTGCTGAGAGGTTGAAATGCCTGGATCTTCCAGAGTCTGCACTGACCTCAGAGCGCAGTGACACCAGCTGCTGCCACCTGTGGCATGATGACGAAGCAACGGTGGCAGTTCCTAAGTGTGCCCTTTCCCAGAGAGGCACAGCATTGTCTCCTTTCATTGCTGCAGAGTGTTTAAAGCTCTGCTGAGATAATCCTTGCCAAGGTCGTGTCCTGCAGTGGGTTCCCGTGCTGGCTCAGTGCTGACTGGAACGCTGGCTATGCCTGTGCTGGTCCTTGACCTGGAGAAATCCCCCTCCTGCCAGCATTGCCGGGGTAGGGGCTTTATCAGCCTGGCCTGGGAGTGGTGGCTGTGCTCAGGAGGGGTGGCTGTGCCTAGGCACGCTGCCTCTGCCTCCCTTTGATCTGTGTGTGCGGTCAGGTGGATCTGTTGGTGTGACCGCAGTGGTGGCCACAAGTGGCCTTGGTTTGTGTGACCTCTGCTGTGTTTGCACAGCCTCTGACCTGGTTTCAAGGCTGGGTTTACTGTCCAGGGTTGCAGTGTCCAAGGGAGTTCCACCATGGCCAATGAGTTGGTTAATTGTTCGTTGCTGTGTGGGGAGACCAGATGTGTGTGGCCCTGGTGCTTCTGGAGCACGGGGGAGATGAACCTGCTTGCGCATCGTCCCGTGGAGCGAGCAGCTGGGGTGAGGAATTGAATTTGGCTGGCCAACCCCTTTCTCCTTCCAGCCTCCATGCAGCATGTTGGTGCTGGGAGCTATGGGTCTGTGGCTGAGCCCCCTTCAAGCTGTCTTCAGGGCACAGTGTCTGAGCTCTGTGATGGAGAGTGCTGATCCTGCCTCCTCGGTGCACGGCACTGCTGTCCCACAGCTGGGGTCTGGTCTGTAGGTCCTGAAGGTGTCCAGGATGGCCGACTGACCAGGGGACATCAGCTACAGAGTGCCTTCTTTATGTCCCTGTCTGCTCTTCTGCATGGCAGGGGCTCTGCCCACCCCACCTCCCAAATCTCCACCTTCTGCGGTAGAGCTGCCTGTGCCAGAAAACCTCCATCAACAGAAGCTTCTAGAGAGTAACAGAATTGTCCTGAATCTCCTTTTCCCAGTCTGGACCGATCTCCTCTTGTACAGCTGTGTCGTGGAGCCAAGGGTGCTGCTGGGCTGTGCTGAAGCTCTTGGTATGACAGTGGTTCCCTGAGCCCACTGCTTCAGCTTGGGAGGTCAGGTACACCTGGGGAGGTGTGGAACTGCAGCACGGACAGCCTGGTCCCCTCTGTGTGATTAGATAACAAAGAGAAGATGCAGGAAGAGTGACCAGGTATGTGTTCATCTGGAGTTGCAGGTGATGCAGCCAGTCCAGCAGTGAAGCTGTACAGTAAATTGTGACTCCCTGATGCTACATGAGCCCCAGTGCTCGGTGGGAGATCAGTCCCTGGAGGTGTCTCTGCTGGAGGCAGTCCCTGCTGAATGAGCTGGCACCAGGGCCCAGGTGCTGCGGGGAAGGCGCTCTGCTCACCTGCCTGCCTGGGTCTGGGGGTGCCTCAGCCCCGGTCAGGCTGCGGGAGGCTCGCTGTGTGCCTCCTCCTGGTTACAGCCTCACCCAGGACATTAAGGGGACCTTGTGCCTGATCCAGGGGGGAGCAGTGCCTGGGGGATGAGCACCCCTGCGCCCCTCCGGCTCACCGTGGTGGGTGGGGAGGGTCTGGAGGCCTGGAGAGAAATGCAGAAGGTCTGGCAGCTGCAGAGGGAATGGTGCTGTTCCAGGGCGGCCCAAATCACTGCTGCTGTGGATTTGGACCTTTCCTGCTGCTCTGGTGTGCAATAGCTGCAGCGACACACAGGGTGTATAATGTCATACTGATGGGATTTGAAGCTGTGAGTGCAGGGACTTGCCACATTCTGCGTTTTGACAACCAAGGATGAACACTTGTATGGACAGAGCTGACATTGGGGTCATGTCACTGGTTTTCAGCAGCCAGCTGCTTGGTTTGTGGTTGTTTTGGGTTGAGAAACTGCTCGTGTGCTGCCCTTTGTCAGCTCTGTGGGTGTGTTCTGTGCCTGCCCACACACACTGCTGCGGGAGCTGATGGTGGAGGAGGGAAGCAAGTGCAAGAAATCTGGGAGGAGGCTCCATCCTGGGGAGTGTCTGAGACCTGGGTGACAGAGCCGTCCCTGCGAGTGTGGGTGCAGGTGGCTGCAGGACACAGGGCCCAGGTGATGTGAGAGATGTCTTTGGGTCTGTGGGTGGCTCATCTGCACAGATGTGGGTCCCCCAGCTGTCAGGGTGATGTGCATATGCTGTGTGTGTCCCTTGTGTGGTGAGATAAGGATGATTGGCATGTCCTGGGGCAGAGCAGGGGGTGTAAAACGGGCCAGGGGACACTTAGAGTGACAGACTGTAAGTCATGCAGTTGTGGCATTGACCCCAGCCTAACACATGGAAGTGGATTGTGCTCCAAACCCTCAGGCCTTCCCCAACTGGCTGATAGTCACAGCATCACTGAGGTTGGAAAAGGCCTCTCAGACCATCCAGTCCAACCATTCCCCCAGCTGTGCATGGCCACCCCCAATGTGTGTCCCCAGGTGCCACATCCATGTGGCTTTTAAATCCCTCCAGGCACGGTGACCCCACCACTGTCCTGGGCCAGGGCTGGACAGCTGATTCAGGGAAGAAATATTCTCAATATCAAACCTAAACCTCCCCTGACAACTTGAGGCCATTTTCTCTTGTTCCATGAAGTCTTGATGGCCTAGAGTACCTTGTCCAGGTGGTAGGTGAGAAGCTTCCCCACATGCCACAGGGTGCAGGCAGAGGACGCAAGCCTGCTCTGGAGTGTGGATATGCATGGCCTCTTTGCCTTCCAGGCACTGCCCTCTTCATCTTTAATCAATCTGTACAGGAGGAAACAGCCTCCCAACTCAGCTAATGAGGCAGGAGAGAGCCTGGGGCTGCTGGGGAAGTGCTGCTCCAGACAGGTGATCAAAGTCATGGTGGGAGGTCCCCCTGAACAAGAGGCGTGTCTGTACACCGAGGTGTTACTCAGTTGAAGAGTTGGTGTGTACAGGTCTGGTCCAGGATGCCAGGGGTACGCAGGGGTCTTCTGCTCCTGACATCTGTGACCTTCAGAAGGATGCTCAGAGGGACCATGCCTCTCCAAAATCCGCATCTCAGTAACTCCCAGGCAACTGTGAAGGAAGGGAGACTCCAGCTGCATGGTGTGAAGTGGTGCTCACACCCTGGCATGGTGCTGAGTGGAGACAGTGTGGGTGCTGGCAGTGTGCTGGGCTGGGACCCCTGGGCTGTACTGGGACCCCTGGGCTGTGCTGGTACCCCTGGGCTGGGCTGGGACCCCTGGGCTGGGCTGGGACCCCTGGGCTGGGCTGGGACCCCTGTGCTGTCAATGCCACACATGCTGGGTGGGTCACCAGGACCAGTGGGTGGCCTGGGCTGATGTTCAGGCTGGCCAGCACTGGGGCGGGTGGGCAGACGTGCAGGTGTGCCTGGTGCTCAGGTAAGGTGTGCTAGTGGGAGTGAGGAGCAGGCTGTGTTGTGTGGCTGAGTACAGTCCAGTTGGCCTTGTGTTGTCAGTGTTTATTTGTGTTTATGTTTACTGGGGGTCTTCTCAGCAAGTCAGAAATCGAAGGTGTTGCAAACTCTCAAACCTGGGTTAAAAACCAAACAAGGATCTGTTGGGACAGTTGCTGCAGGAGGCAGCTGGGAGTTGTTGGGGCAGCTTGTCCTGATCATCCTTGAGCAGATCCAGAGAGAGCTCAGCCAGCCCTGTCCAGGGCTCTCCCTGCCTCTCATCCTTCCCAAGGCTGATCACCGAGTGTGTGTGTGCCTTGTGCTCCACTTAGGACATGCCAAAAACCTGCTATGTGTAGTGAAACAGTGTGAGTGTGTGCTGCCTGCTCCCGTCAGGAAATGCTGGCGACAGAGAAGGCCTGGATGGTGCTTTATCTGTCACACTACCTGCCAAAGAAGCTGAGCAGGGCAGAAGTCCCAAGTGGAGGTGACAGCTTTTTTTAGAACCAGTGATGCAGTTGGAAATACAGGTGTGCTGTTGTCTTTTGGAAAGGGCTCAAAAATGTATCATTTTCCTCCTGACTGATGAATTGTTTTAATAAAAACATTACCTCTGCCTAAAAAAGGAAAGGGCAGGTGAAAGACACCGCAGAGAAACGATTCCTCAGGGTGGCTATAAATAACCTGGTGTTCCTGCAGCAGACTTGGGGATTATTTGTCTGTAACTCCTGGAAAAGGAGTGTTCCTAAGTCAGCCACGGAAGGTAGACTACAGGCAGGAGCACCTTTCTTGAACGTGATGGATGAATGTTGTGGCCTGTGGGTGCTGGTGGCAGCACAAAACGAGGACAAGGGCACAGCGCTGGGTCATGGTTTGTTGTCTCATGCTCTCTGAGCAGCTTAGCCATCCCTCTGGCCGTGGGAGCAGGAGTGGGCTCTTCCCCTTGGCTTTGGGCTGCCCGGTGAGGTGAGAGAGGTGAGATGAAGCTTTAGCCCAGAGATGGAGGAAGAGCTGGTGCTGTTGTGTGTCCAACCTCCCCTAAGGAGTTACAAGGGCTGGAACACGAGTTGAGGTGAGGACAGGTGCCTGTGTGCTCTGGCAGGGCTGTAGAGCACAGTGCTGCCCCCAAACACAGGATAGATGGTCTGAGGGCTGGAGCCCCTCTGCTCTGGAGCCAGGCTGGGAGAGCTGGGGCACCTGGAGAAGGCTCCAGGGAGAGCTCAGAGGCCCTTCCAGGGCCTGAAGGGGCTCCAGGAGAGCTGGAGAAGGACTTTAGATAAAGGATGGAGGGAGAGAACAAAGAGGAATGGCTTCCCACTGTCAGAGGGCAGGATTAGATGGGATATTGGGAAGGATTGTTCCCTGTGGGGGTGGTTTGGGGACTGCTGGAGCAGACACTAGGAGTTGTGGGGTTGGGGCTGCTGGGATAGGTCTGGAGCCACCCTCCCTGTGCCCTCAGGTGACACTGGAGCAGTGGCAGTGCCCAGGTCACCGTGTTTGATTGCTGCTTGCTTTTGCGTCTGGTAGATTTGCTGCTTCCCTTCTGAGCCCATCTAAGATTCCCATTCCTGCGAGTCTGTGGCCACAGATTTGGCAGGTTTATTACAGGCTCCTGAAGATGCAGAGCTCCCACAGGTTTCCTGTCTCCAAAAATCCTTTGTGTTTGTATGTGATAAACGTGCAGGAGGTGCTGCTCCTATGGGTCCTGCCCTGGAGCTGGTGTTGGATGGAAGGTCTGACCTCACCAAGGGACTAAGGTTTCTCAGGAGGGGCTGCTGGCTGCTTCTGGTACTCAAGGTGTCCTCCAGGCTCCTGCTCCTCCTCCAGAAGCTCTGTGGCAGGGTGGGGATGTTTCCTCAAGCCATGCTGGATTACCACAACCTCTGTAAGCCTATTGCAGCCTGCTGCCAGTTCCATAATATGCAATAATTAGTTGTGTTTGTGTTCAGTCAGGAAAGTGGCTGATACCCTGCCGACAGCCCCACCGCTGCACAGCCTGCAGCATGCTGAGGGCAGGGCTTGGGGTGCTGGCCTGTGCCCTCAGCTCTGGGGCTCCCCAAAAGGGTCTCTAGTCCCTAGTGCTTCCCTTGTCCTCTGTGCCTCGGGGCAGGGGATGCTGAAGGGGTTTTTGTGCTCTTGCAGGGCTGAAGGGAGGCTTCCAGGCAGTGGTGCCCGGCCTCATTGCTGCCACTCTGCTGCTGGCCTTGGCTCGGCTGCTCCTCCCCGTTTGGGGCCCTGGCTGCGTGTTGGGTCCTCATGCAGCTCTGTGTGTCTCTGCAGTAGAAGGGCGGGAAGAACCACATACCTGCCTGAGGGAGCAGGGAGAGTGTAGCAGGAGGATCCTGGCTGGGATCTTGGGGGTAACCTGATGATTTCTTCCCTCTGTCTGCAGATTCATTTGTGAACAGCCAGGAATGGACCCTGAGTCGCTCAGTGCCTGAGCTGAAGGTGGTGAGTACCTGCGGCTTGTGCCTGGGATACCCCTGGTTCCCCAAATCCTCAAGAAAACCTGCATTTTTGTGTGGCCAGGTGGAAACACAGAGGCTTCAGCCTCAGGAGGGAGAGGGGAGCTCGGGCTGCCACCGTGCCTGGGAAGAACTGGGGTTTCTTGGCAGCTCACGCTCTGAGGGGTGAGCCAGAGGTTGTTGGTCTGGGAGAGCACTTGGATGTGAAGGTGAAAAGGCACCATTTGAGCTGCTCAGCCTCCCTGCTGGCTCTGGCAGAGCTGTGATGCCTGTCTGGGTGCTGCAGCTCAAGCTGGTGCAGCAGAAGCAGGTGCAGATCCCAGCTGGTGGTTCAGGTACAGGGCCCTGGTGGTCCTCCCAGAGCAGCCATCCTGGTGTGGGAGGTGTCACTGCTCCTTCAGGGTCTCACTGATCTCAGCTCTGCACTGACGCTCCTCCTGCCTCTGCCGAGACGTCCGTGCCCTGCAGGGCTGCTGGAGGATGACACTCAGCTCAGTTCTGCCAAACTGAGGGGATGAGGCTCCCCAGGTCTGTCTGTGCAGGGCGGGTTTCCCCAGGTCAGGCCCTTGTGAAGCTTCACCAGCTCCCTGTGGGGTGTGGTCTCTGTGGTCAGGGGGCTGCCCCTGACCCTCTTGCCCCTGGCACAGCCCCTCCAAGTGAGACAGGGTCCGTGTTGCAGGTTCTGGGGTGGTCAGGAGGTGGTGTCAGGCTGGGCAGGGTGCTGCAGGTACTTCAGTGATCGATTCCTCCTTCTGCTCTTCCTGTGCTCTCTGTGCCAGCCCTTAGCTTTCCTTGCAGACTCCTGGTGCGTGCCCTTCAGTTTTTGCTCCCTTCAGCTTTTTCAAGATTAACTTTTTTCAATATTAGTCAAGAAACAAAATAACAAAATTCTTCTTACATTGTCCTGCCACCATAGGTGTCTCTTACCTGCAGTTAAGTGAGAATCAAACCAAACTTCAAATATTCGTTAGTTAACCTGTGAAATGCATTTTAAAAACAGCTGTTTGGCTGTTGCTGCCTGATGTTGAGGTTCTGCAGGGCTGCCAAGTCATGTTGTCAGCTAAACCATCCTGAAGCTTTTAGTTCTTCCTCAAGTAGCACAGCGCTGTCCCCAGGTTTTGCATGACCTCTGGGGATCTGTGTTGCTGTGGGTTTTGATCCAGCCAAAGCAGCTCTTCTAACAGCCCGGAGGCCTTTTGGAGAGCTAGGTTAGAGTGACAGTCATTTGGGTTGGAAAAGCCTTTGGAGGTCATTGAGTCCAGTTCTTCCCACCTCTGCCAAGGCCATCACTGACCATGTCCCCAGGTGCCACATCCATGTGGCTTTTAAATTCCTGCAGGGATGGGGACTCCACTCCTGCTGTGGACAGCCTGACCCAGAGCTGGAGTGCCCTTTCCAGGAAGGAATTGTTCCCAATATCCCACCTGAGCCTCCCCTGGCCCAGCCTGAGGCCGTTCCCTCTCCTCCTGTCCCCGTTCCCTGGGAGCAGAGCCCAACCCCCCGGCTGTCCCCTCCTGGCAGGGAGCTGTGCAGAGCCACAAGGTCCCCCTGAGCCTCCTTTTCTCCAGGCTGAGCCTCTTCCCCAGCCCCCTCAGCCCCTCCTGGGGCTCCAGCCCCTTCCCAGCTCTGTTCCCTTCCCTGGACATGCTCCAGCCCCTCAATGTCCTTCTTGTCATGAGGGGCCCAGAGCTGACCCCAGCAAGAAATGTTGACAAGCTTCACTTCCTTCCCATTTTCAAGCCACTCTGTCTCCTCTATCTCTTCTATCTCCTCTGTCTCTCCTGCAGGAGTTGAGGGTCTCGCTGCTCTCCCTGCTTTTCCCAAGCATTCAGGATACTTGCTCCAAGATGTTTGAATAATTTAATGTATTTATTTAAGGTCCATCAGCACTTTTCACTCCCTCAGTTTATCCCCAAAAGCTCCCTCCCAGTGCTGCAGGCCAGGAGGAAGCTGTGACTGAGCAGTTCTTGCAGAGGGGCACTGACAGTGCCTCCTGGCAGGACTTGTCCCCTGGACCTGGCACTGGGCGGTACCAGCACAGTGCCGACTGAGTTCCTGCATTGTCCCAAAAATTGTGGAGCAGAGGCTCCCACAGTGCTTACACACTGTGGGCTTGATATTTCTGAGGCTGAGAATTTTAGCTTGCTAACTACTGCTAACTCCTTTCCTAAGGGAAAGCTGTCAGTAGTTCCTTTTTCAAAACATCTCTCTCCATTTCTCAAAACAGTTTAAGTAAACAGTGTTCCCTTTGCCATAACAACTGTCCCCAGGGGTTGTTTCCTATTCCTGAACCAACGGAGAGCAGTGTCAGTCCCATGGACCAATAATAGACCTTTTTGCACAGCATGTTCTAAAAGAAACTGTTAGAATTGTAAATAGAGCCTTCTTCCTCTTCTGACAACTATATGGAGTCAATCTATTTCCTGTCCTACTGTAACATCACGCCTTGTTTGGCTCCAGTTTGCTGCCTCTCAGGGGCTGTGTTCCTCGGGATTGTCAGGTCTGTGGCTGGTTTGAAGCTCCAGGTGAGCTCAAGGACATGGCACTGCAGCAGGACTTAGGTAAGATGCAGGTCAGGGTTTGTACTATGTGCAAACAAAGTGTAACTGCAGCCTCCATCCAAGTTTTAGAGCTCAATGCCATTGGAGTGTTTATCTTTGGCGTGGTATGGCACCCTTGCTGCTGGGCGGCCTCTGGAGCCGCTCCGTTGGCTGAGGAGCCAGGCCAACCTGGACTGAACCCCTAAACTGCCTGCCTGGAGCTGGGCTCTCCAGAGTTTCTTCTGTCAGACCTTCCTTAGTACTCCCTCCTGGAGTGCTGAGTCTGTGTCAGGGGCCCCCAACAAAACATAGACATGGACCTGGGGAGAGTCCACAGGAGGCCATGGAGATGCTCTGAGGGCTGAAACCCCTCTGGAGCCAGGCTGGGAGAGCTGGGGGTGTTCAGCCTGGAGACATTAGAGCCCCTTCCAGTGCCTGAAGAGGCTCCAGGAAAGCTGGAGAGGGACTTGGGACAAGGGCCTGGAGTCGCAGGACAAAGGGGAATGGCTTGCCATAGACACAGAGGGCAGGGTTAGATGAAATATTGAGAAAGAATTCTTCCGTGTGAGAGTGGTGAGGCCCTGGTACTGGTTGCCCAGACAAGCTGCTCCTGGGTCCCTGGCAGTGTCCAAGGCCAGGCTGGATGGGGCTTGGAGCAACCTGTCATAGTGGAAGGAGTCCCTGTCCACGGCAGGGGTAGAACTGGATGAGCTTGAAGGTCCCTTCCAACACAAGCCATTCTGGGATTCCATGGCTCTGTGATTATCCTAGTTAGACTGCAGTGGCAGGGAGGGCTCAGGCAGGGGCTGGGCTGTGCCCATGGTCCATAACATGGGCACGGTGTTGGTGCAGGCCCTGGCTCAGGGTGACTCCAGAGACGCATGTGCAGGACCGGGCAGGGTTGCAGCCCAGCCCGTGTTCTCTGTGTTGTCACCTGTGTGAACGCGCTGTCGGGATCTGTGGTTGCTCTGAGGAGTGACAGATATGGCAGTGGTGAGAGTGGCCTGTGTGTGCCTGTGGGAGCCCACTGATCCGTGCCTCCTGGTCCTGCCACGTGCTGGCCCCATTGGCACCAGAGGAGCTGGCAAACAGGGTGGTGTCCTCTGCTCTGGTAGCATGGTCCGTGCCGCACAATGCCAGCAGCCGCAGGGCTGGTGCCTCTTGGCTCCTCACGGGGAGCATGTGCATGGCCCAGGGCAGCGGGAGCATTTGAGTGCCTGGCTGAGAGCTGGAGAACCTGCCTGGCAGTGACTCACCTGCCAAGCTCATCCCTGTGCCTGGAAAAGTTCGGCTGTAAACTTCCACGATGGCAGAGGCAACTTCAGTGTTCGTAGCCATTCCTCACCCCACATCTTTGGCACTGGTGTGGCCATATGAATGCAGCTGTACAGAATCACAGAATCATTAAGGCTGGAAAAGCCTTCTAAGATCATGAGGTCCAACCATCAACTACCACCACCACCGTGTTCCCCACTAAACTATATCCTCAAGTGCCACATCCGCATTTTTTGAACACTTCCAGAGATAGTGTCTTGGTTCACCTTCAGCGGAAGGTGACCCCCTTCCCTTTTTGTGGAAAAGGGATACCTGATATCCAACCTAAACCTCTCCTGATGCAATTTGAGGATGTTACCTCTTGTCCTGTTGTTAGTTACTTGGGAGCAGAGCACAATCCCCACCTGGCTGCACCCTCCTGTCAGGGAGTTGTGGAATGAGAAGGTTCCCCCTGAGCCTCCTTTACTCCAGGCCAAACCCCTTCTGCTCCCTCAGCCAATTCTCATCAGACTTGTGCTCCAGATCCCTCAGGACAGACCTGGTCCCACAATAAGTGACATTAAACAGTCAGTAAGACACTGACAACAAGCACAGCTGGGTTCTCTGACTGACTCATCCCAGGACACCCACCTGCATTTCATAGCCAATCTGAAGGTGCTGCAGTCAGATGTGCTTCCACCCAATTAAATTCGGTGCTCAGTAGCTTTATCCTTTGCTTTGGTTGAACATTGGTGCTGGGTGTTCCTGTGTGGGCGGCACCATTGGCTCCGCTGGGAGATGCACGTAGTGCTGCCGTTGTGCTGGTGCCTCAAGGCGTAAGCACATGCTGGGCCTGTACCCAGCCTAGAGCTGGTCTCTGCTCCCCTTCCACTGGCAGCTGCTGTCCAGAGCTGCAACAGCCCAAAACTGGGGATGCATGGGCTGGGAGAAGAGGTTTTTCTCCTTCTGGATTGACTTGGAACAGCAAGTGTTCCCTGAGGAGCAGAAAGGCTGTGGGAAGAGCTGCTATGGCTCTGACAGGGCTGTGCCCGTTCAGGTGAGGACAAGAGTACTCACTGCCCTCTGTCCAGGTGGCTGTGCCCCAGTCTCGGCCGCTCTCTGCCTGACTGAGCCCAGTCAGGCCCCTGGCCTCCCACCAAATGCTGGGCTGGGTCCCACCATCCCTGTGTCCCCTCAGGGACACCTCTGCCTCTCCTCTGTGTGTGCCCCAGCCCTGGTGGTGTCACCTGACGGGGGTGGCCTGGTGTGCAGGGACACGTGCTGGGCACACAGGTGACACGTGTGTCTGTTCCAGGGCATCGTGGGGAACTTGTCCAGCGGCAAGTCGGCCCTGGTGCACCGCTACCTGACCGGCACCTATGTGCAGGAGGAGTCTCCAGAGGGTAAGGTCTGGTTCCCAGGGTGCCTGGGGATGGGCTGGGTCCTCACTCCTCTCCGTGGTGCTGAAGGTGATCCCAGTCCCTGCACCTCCTCCACCACTGTCATGGGGCTCTGCAGCTCCCCCAGCCCTCGTTTGGGGTGTCCCCTGCTTGCACCCCCATTACTGACCAGCAGCTTTGCTTCCCCAAGGTGGCCGGTTTAAGAAGGAGATCGTGGTGGACGGTCAGAGCTACTTGCTGCTGATCCGAGATGAAGGGGGCCCCCCTGAGCTCCAGGTAGGAGACCTGTCGTCCCTGTGGTGCCTTCCCACCCATCCTGTTGAGGGACTGGGGGTGGTGTGTATTGGCTGAGCCCAGTGTATGGCTGCCCTTGCTGGCTGCTCCGGGCCCGGCTCTCCAGCTGCTCGTCCACGCTGTAATCCTGCCATGTCTCTTCAGTTTGCTGCCTGGGTCGATGCAGTGGTGTTTGTCTTCAGCCTGGAGGATGAGATCAGCTTCCAGACCGTCTACAACTACTACCTGCGGCTCTGCAGCTACCGGAACACAGCGGAGGTGCCGATGGTGCTGGTGGGCACACAGGGTGAGAACGGGGCCTGGGCTTCCCCCACACGCCCAGCCTCAGGCGGGTGCGCGGGGGCCAGCCCTGTGAGCACAGGGGGGATCCTGGTCTGTGAGCCTTACATGGGGCTGAGGGACAATGCTGAAGCCCCAGCCCAGGGCCCTGAGGAGGGAGCTCCTGCTCACACCATCTCAGCTTCCCCACAGAGAGCTGCCTCATTCCACGGAGCCATTTCCCTCTTGGAAATGGCATGATACCCTGGTGCTGCCTGCCCCAGTTCTGCCAGCACAGGCAGGAGGGAGCCTGGGTGAACAGTAGAGAGTGTGACAGTAGAGAGTGGCAGCAGGGCATGGATGTCGGGGAAAAGGGTCCCGGCAGGACAGTTCCTGAGCACTGTGTAACCTGTTCCTGGCCAGGAAGACAGGCAGGAGCAGCTGGAGGGAGTCACAGGGGGTCTGCTCCAGACCCCCATAATAAAAGCAGAACCAAGTTACTAAACTTTGGATATTTAGAGATTGTAGAATGAATTTTGGGGCTGAGTGATCTTGGCTCAGGAATGGGGTGGCAGCATGCACTGTGGAGGTGCAGGAGTGGAACAGGTAATGGGGTCAGTGGCCATTGTTGTCCCAGACACAGAACCAGGTGAGGTCCTAGCCTTGGTACAGGCATGCAACCATCCGGAGAGCTTGAGGTTCTTGCTCCCAGTGCAGGTCCCAGTTCTACCCCACCTGAGAAAGTTTGTTTGCAGCCCCCAGTTGTCCCTGGCTTGTCTTCAAGGAGTTAGATTCCTCTTTGGAGCAAAGTTTTTCCAAAACAGGCAAGCACTTGGTGGCTGTCTGGGATACAAACTGAGCCTGTATTTTGGAGCAGTCCTGGAATTCCTTGGCTGTGGAGACATCCCAGCAGAGTTGACTTTCTCATTAAACCAGGAGGATTTCTCCCTTGAATTCTTTAACATGTAGGGCTCGGCCACGAGCCCTAAAATGGTGGAGACCGATCTATTGGTCTAAAATCTATTTTATTTGTCAGCTGGGGCTGCCTGGCCTTGGTCCCCACACCTTCAAGAGGTGATCTGCCTCTGTCTGCTGGAATGTTGGTGGCTGGGAGGTTTGGAAAATTGAATCAGGTTAATTTACAGAGATTCATCCGTTTTTCTATGAAAGTGAGACTTTGTGATCACATGCATTTATGGGGCAGTGCCGTAGAGGTGGTTCCTCTGTGTGAAGAGAGGGAGGGAGGCCAGAAGTGTCGTGGGACCTGTGGATGGGTGGGACAGGGTCCTTGCGTTTCAACCTCCTGTCCCTTTGGTTTGCAGATGCAATCAGTGCCACCAACCCCCGCGTCATCGACGACTCCCGGGCACGGAAGCTCTCCAATGATTTGAAGCGCTGCACTTACTACGAGACCTGTGCTACCTATGGCCTGAATGTGGAGAGGGTCTTCCAGGATGGTAACTGCAGCCCTGTCGGGGTGTCTGGGCAGGATGGGGCAGCAGTGTGGTCTCACTGAGGAGCTTCTGCTGTCCTTGGAGTAGGAAAGCGGCACCTAAACAGCTGGATGGGTCAGCTGCTCCTCATGGGAGCAGCATGAGAGAGCATCCTGCTTAGGCTTGGAGAGGAATCCGCAGCACAGTGATGCTGAGGGGCACAGGGAACCTGCACCATCTCCTGGGAGTTCGCAGTCTGCTTAAATGAACTGTGACCTTACCCTAAAGGGGATTGTGTGTTCCCTCTGGTGATAGGTTCAGGGGGAATGGCCTGAAGCTGATGGGATGAGGCGTTTCTGGAGTGGGCAAGTCATTCTTTGTAGTGAGCCCTGGTGGGTCATGGTGCAGCTGGTTTGGCATCTGATGGATCCTGGTGCAGCTGGTTTGGGATCTTGTGGAGTCCTGGCAGTCACAGACTCTGTGAGGACCTTGCCTCACATGGCAATCCAGTTTCCATCATACCTTGTTGTTACATGACTTCTTCTGCACAAGTTGCCACCCCGGATCCCAGCAGTCCTACCCCGGGCAGGCTGGGAAGGATGTCTGCTTCCCAGAGCAGGAGCAGGAGGAGCTGCTTTCAGTGCCGAGGTTGCCTGCTTGCCTGTGCTGTGTGGAGTGTGTGCTGCACCTCTGTTTCTAGAGAGCCCTTCCCTGCCACTGGCCTGGGTCACCACCGGTGGCCGCTGACCTTTCTGGGGAGCAGGTCAATGTGCTGGCACAGGAGCTTGAGGGAGTGACCACCCTGCCCCTCGGTGGTCACAGGCAGCTCTTCTACACGCACGTGGTGCTGCAGAGTGGGGGGGATGCTCCAAGACAGAAGAACTGGTATCTCCATCTTCACCAACTGCGCAAGGATTCTCGAAGAACTGGGTGGCCCTGGCAGAGCTTGGGCAGGAGCAGCAGTGACCCTGTTCCTCAGAGCGAGTTGTGGTGTGCAGCCTGTATCCTGGAGCTGTGTGTGGATTGAGCGTGTTGCAGTGTGTACCCGATGGGGTTGGGGCTTTCGTGGCCGAGGCTGTGTCCAGGCAGTCAGGCTGCCAAAGGTCACCATGAAAAGGACATGTGGCAGGAGAACGGGGGCCGCGTCCTCCTTGCTGGTTTCTTGTGTCCTGGCTGAATTCCCCCTGGAGGTGGCTTTATAGTAATGCTGCTCCTCCTCCTTCCCAAGTCCACAGATGTCACGGTGACTTCTTCAGTGAGAGGATGGGATCTTGGTGTTCCCAGGTATTGCCAGGAGGTGGCCCTGGCACGAGCAGGGACAGTGCCCCAGGCTGGGCTGTGTCCTGCAGTGTCTGGTCAGCTTCAGGACTCCCTGAGGTGGGCCTGCCCTGAGGGGTGGTTGACATGGTCCCCTCATGGCAGAGCCCCACTGAGGTGGGGGCTGGTATGGAATGTGCCTTCTGCCCTCTTGGCTCCAGAGAGGTCTGGTTCAAGACTGGGATTGCCCTCACAATTCTTGCTGACAGAAATCTGGGGTTCAGATTCAGCAAATGCCAGGACAGTTAGCAAGGAACCATCAGTGTGGGGGGCCTCAGTTCTTGGGCTTCATTTTAAGGGTGTTTCTGTACCAAGAAAAGGTCAGGGAGCCCCTAGCCATGGTCCCCTTGGTGATGTTCCTGAGGAAGAGAGGACTGACCCAGCCTCAGTCTTGCAGGGCACAGGAGGGACAGCAGCTGTGCTGCCCTGAGCTTCACCTCTGCTGCGGATCCCGAATGCATGCTCCTGCCCTTCCTCTGCCCTGGGAACTGGAGAGGGCAGGAGAGGACAGCCAGTGCGCCCATGGCCCAGGATCTGTGGCTGAGGAGCTGGTGGCATTGCTGCTCTCCATCATTCCCCTCAAACATGGGGCTGCAGGCCCAGGCTCCAGCACAAACTCCCAGAGAGACTCTGGATCCCCTGCCCAGGGGACAGCTCCCATCCCAGTGCTGGCTGGGCACACTGTGAGTTCCAGCCTCCCAGGAGCCAGGAAATACCCAGAAAAAACCCTCAACCACTGCTGCTGTGGGCAGGGAGCCTGGCAGAGGCTCTGTCCATCAGTTGTCCCATACCATTGCTGCTAATGAGGCCAGTGAGACCACACTGAAGGAATAACATCTGCCCAATGCTGAAATGAGGCACCTGGAGGTGACCTTCACCTTTCTGCATGCTGGGCCCAGGCTCTTCTACTTCTTGAACGTCAGTGAGGCTTTTCTGGGATAATTTCTGCCATCCCTCACACCAGTCTTTGTTCTGGTTTCTCTGGTTGCCACGCACAGGTCTGGGTACAGCCAGCGAGGTGTGCCCTGCCCACAGAGCCTGAGCAGCCCCACTGCCCAGTGTCACTGTGAGCACCAGCACTCGAGCATCACTCAGTGTTCCAAAGCAAACCCAGCCCTCTAAGTCTGAACAGAGGAAGAGCATGCTAAGGTCCCTAGTGACCCACCAAGGATTCTACACAGAACCCCTCAGGGTATCACCTTACAGACCCACAAGGCCCAGACTGGTGGAGGTGACATTTGCCCAGGCAGTTCGGTGCAGTACCTGGCTCCTGGAGTTGCCATGAGGGGTGGCTGGGATGGACTGCCCAGGGATTCTGCAGCAGGCCCAGGCTTGTAGTGTCTCCATGGTGTCCATGGGAAGTTGCTGTTCTGTGTGATGCCCGAGAGGACAGGTGGCCTCTGGGGACTCAGCCGGAGCAGTACAGGCAGCACATCAGTCAGGGGAAGGGGCTGGGTCTCCCTGAAGCCCTCCAGAAATCTGTGGGTGGGGGAAGCTGCTTTCTGAACTTTGACCCTGTCCCTTTCTCCCTTTTCCAGTGGCTCAGAAGGTGGTGGCTCTCCGGAAGAAGCACCAGCTATCCATCGGCCCCTGCAAGTCCCTGCCCAACTCACCCAGCCACTCATCTGTTTCTGCAGCCTCCATTCCTTCTGTCCACATCAACCAGGTGGGGAATGGGAATGGGGAAAGCCGAGGACCTCTTGTGCTCTCCATACCCTCAGCTCAGTACCCAAGAGTTCTCAACCTTAGGCTTGTACAGCTGCTCTGGGCTGGCTCTTTGGAAGAGCAAGAGTGGTGTCATCCATAGCCCAGAGAAGCTGTTGCTTCCCAGTCCCTGGAAGTGTCTGAGGCCAGGTTGGAGCAATGGGGCTTGGAGCAACCAGCTCTAGTGGAAGGTGTCCCCGTCCATGGCAGGGGGTAGAATGAGATGTGCTTGAAGGTCCCTTCCAAGCCAAGGCACTCCATGGTTTTATGATTGTGTGACAGTTTGATGCTTGCTCAGGGCCGGCATCATGTCTGCACCTTTGGGTCTGGCTCATGGTTCCCGGACTGTGTCGTGCTCTGGCAGACACACAGAGCCGTGAGCAGTGTGTGGGGAGCTCCTGGGCAGCACAGGGGTGTGTGAGAGGGTGGTGCTCTGGCTGCCCCAGCTGGGCAGGCACAGCTGCACAGGTCCTGCTTCCCCCGCACTTGGGAAGCTGATGGGCTCTGTGCACATGCATCTGAGGGCTTCTGAGGGGCATCTGAGGGCACGTACCTGTGGACAGGTGGGTTCAGTGGTGATCTGAAGGAGCAGAACAGGGAAGGAGGAAGGGCTCTGTGACATTGGTAAGGGTTGCCAAGGTCTTGGTGCGGGGAGGATGATGATGTTGTAGCGTTTGTTCCGTGATCCTGGAGCAGAGCTGAGGCAGGACAGGGTCCGTGGTGAGGAGCTGGGGAAGGAGATCCTTCAGGCAGCCACCTCACTGCATTCAAGCTTTGCTACGTTCCCAGTGCCCAGAGAAATGCTGGCCCGGGTGACTGGTGAGGAAGAAAGGAGAGATCCTGGACTCCATCGTTCCCAGGGGCACTCAAGGCAACAGGTTCCATCTCTGGAGCAACCAGCATGCAGAGTCACAGGATCTGGGACAAGGGCTGCAGGAAATCTGCCTGTGACTGAGGGACAGCACATGTAGCTGATGGGTTTTCCATAAGGGGATTGCCTTTGAAACTCTGGGTGTGCCAGAACCTCCGAGCCCTGGGAGGACTCCTGGGTCCCCACCACAGACCTGAGCCATATCTGCAGCCACCAGCTATCTGGTTGTAAAGGCTTCTAAAGCTGGATTACAAGGAGGTGAATGCAGGTTTTTGCAGAGACCTGTGCCAGCATCCTGGTGCTCCATGTCACCTGTACACCAGCAAGTTCAGGTGAAGTCTTTGCAGGTGCATGGGCTGCTGAGGAAGGCTGTGAAGCCAGGTTCTGTCAGAGCGTGCTTGTGTCCAGAAAGCTGGGGACAAGTTCAATGGGAGACATCCAAGATGGAGAGCAAAGTCCCAGGCAAATACAGATTTGAATATCTCTGGTAATTTGAGGATTTTATTAGCAAATTTGGTACAGTAGGAGCCTCGTTGGGAAGGAGAGGCCACCTGTGCTGGAAGGGGCAAGAGGCTGATGGCCAAGGTCAGCATTTCTGAGGGAGCTGGACACTTGTTTAGTGTTTTCTTCTATGTCCAAAGTATGAGAAGAGTCCCAATAAATACGTGTCATTGGCGCTGGCTGTGCCGGGCAGGCAGGGTGCTTACTGTTAAGCTGAAAAGTGTTCCCTGTGTGAGGGATGGGGCTGCCAGACCCCCTGGATTCCCTGGTCTGTATCCAGTCACTCATGTGACTGTGCATGGAACCTGAAGGAGTAGCAAAAACGTGTGGGAGGGAAGAGACCCCGACACAGGAGGAAAGTAAACACTTGACTGATTTAGCCAAGGAGTGAGTGCAGAGAAAGGCCAAACCTGACCTAAAATACACAGGTGTGACATGAAAGAGCTCCTTAAGGAAAGGCAGCACTGAACAAAAGGGGTGGATTTAGGACTGGCTGAGGGGAAGCAAATTTTGGAAGAATTTTCTAACTGCATGCCTTGAGCTTTGTGAGGTGTTTGCTCAGAGCCGTCCCTGCTTTCCTCTCCTTTCCTTCCCACAGAGCACCTCTCAGCACGGCTTGCAGACGACATCTGTGTAGAGGTGAATTCTGGCTGCCTGCTCGGGGACAGACCTTTGCTCTCTGTACCTTGCTGTGCTCCTGGCTTGGCTGGAGGGACGTAGGGAGCTGTGGTGGGAAGCAGAGCTGTGAAGGGAAGTAACGCAGCGTGCAGCTCACAGGGATTGCAGCTTGATGGCCTGTGCTCCCTCCCCAGGCCTGCTCTGTGCCTGTCCAATGCTGTGCCCCTCCTGCCCTCAGCAAACCTGGGCCCCACAAGGGTGATCTCAGTCAATTTGTGTTCCTGGGGTCTTGTGTGGTCCCACCACAAACCCTCTCGGTGCCAATGACCCGTGCAGCGATCTTTGCCCTGGTGTTTGCGCGTCTCTCCCCCATTACTAAAGACACTTCTAAAAATAGTGAAGCAATGGTGAGTGATCCCAAAATGCCATGAAGTATTTACTTATTCTTGCACGGACTCAGAAGTGAGGTTCTGGAGCTGCTCCCCACTGTCCTCAGGGAAAATCCAAGTGGCTTTGACCCATAAGTGATGGTTCTGACAGGGAATTGGGCAGAGCAGAGTGGTCCACACTCAGGTGTGTACTCAGGCTGGCCACGAGGGAGGGCACAATGCCCAGGTGGGCCCTGGGGAGCAGTGCCCTGGTGTGCCCTGCTCCTGGCCCAGCAGTTCATGGTGGGGCAGCTCCAGGAGGGGGTGGACAGACTCGCCCTGCCAGGAAGGACC
The DNA here is from genome assembly GCA_013397315.1 of Donacobius atricapilla. NCBI lineage: Eukaryota > Metazoa > Chordata > Aves > Passeriformes > Mimidae > Donacobius > Donacobius atricapilla. The sequence continues at coordinate 138,678 of WBMY01004373.1, forward strand.
AATGGGAGAGTGACATGGTGTTTGTGGAGCAGAGCTGAGCTCCGTCACACCTGAGAGCCTGGGGCTCTCACCAGGGTTTCTCATTTGCTTTTGCAAGTCAAAGAGCAGTAACTGGCACAGGGAGAACAGGAAAGAGGCTCTCAAGGAAGAGTTTAGGAGCACAGGACTTAACATGGAGATGAGGTGGTGAGGCGTCAGACAAAAAACACAATTGGGAGCTTTCATTTGCCTTATACTGCAGATATCAGTGTGCACAAGTGAGACATGCACTTGGGACAGAAGGATCCCCTTCCCCTCCAGTACTTCCTGGGGGGCAGGAGTCTCTGGAACAGTGGGACTGGCATTTGGGGGTCAGGAGGAGGCACTGGAACAACAGGATTTCCATTTAGGGGCAGGAGGAGCCCCTGGAACTGGGATTGGCAGTACTGCTCTGGGCCTGGACTGGCCCATACTGCAGGGACAGCGCTGTCCTCTGGAGCTGCCAGCTGAGAAGGTACTTTTCTTGGAATGGGAGAAAGGGGCCCCCCACAAAGGGCTTCTTATGGTAGGTAGGAGCTGAGACCCAGCCCTGCCCCTTCTCTTGTTCTGGGCACAACTCTTCTTGGGCTACTCTTCAGTAGCTTGACACTACTGGCTGAGCCAAACTAACGTTTTTGGAAATGGCCGCTGCTTGTCTGGTCTGTCAGTTGGACCAGTCCAGCATGGTTACTGGGAGAGGAGGGACTCCAGAGGACCCTGGTGATTTTGTTACCCATCTGTCTGGAGGATTCCCTTCTCCTGGGACAGTAGTGCTGTGGATGTATCCTGGTCTCCTTGCACAGTGGATGATCATCTTGAGAACCAGCCAAAGGCCCTGGTTTCGTTTTTATCTTTCGGAGTTTGGGGTTTTTTCTCTTATTCTGCAGCAGGGCCTGGAGCCTTGAGGACATTGCTCCATCCATGGGGAGGGAAAGGGAGCTGTAGGAGCAGGTCAGCCCTGGTCAGGGTTTTCCACCACCTCTCACGAGTCACTAGATGTGCTTGGCAGGTCCCTGACCCTGGGTACTGTGTTCAGCATCAATCTGGTATGGTGTGAGCCAGGGCCAGCCCTGGAGTCCTACACTCCCTGGGGACACAGATCTGTCCCTTTGGCCTTCCCAGGAGCTTGAGGGATGTGGGTCTGCACCCATTGGAGCAGGCACCTTGTATTCATTCCCCAGAACCCAGCAGCCCTCTTGCCTGCTGCCTTGGCCTCTCCTCTCTATCTTGCCCACACCTGTTGCTGAGTGAGCAGGTTGGATGGGTTTGGGAATCCCTCTCCTCACTTTGCCCTGACCTCCACCTTGCTCCCTCCTGGCAGCTCCTGGCCCTTGCCTACAGGGAGGGGATGGGAGTTTCTTGGGCCAGTGGGTGCTTGCAACACCTGCAGAGTTGCTCTACCTGATTTCCTCACTTTTGCTGCCCCATTCTCAGTTTTTCTTCAGGGCCTCTGGGATGCCTTTGGGAGTTCCCCAGGCTGTGAGTGAGTCACTGTTGTGTTTGCTGTGGGATGGCAGTTTGTCTTTCTGCCAGGAAACTGGTTCCCAGCAGCTGGCAGGAGGTAACACAGGTACCCCATGCAGGTGCCTGATGGGCTGGTGGGAGGAACTGGGTGCCCCCCTGGGCCTTGGGAGCTGCTGCCATCCCCACCGTGCCCTGGGCTGCCTGGTATCATGGATCTTCTCTGATGGCCTCGGTCTGCCTTCCTGCACGGGCTCTTGGGGGCACTGAGAGGGCCTTCATCCAGGCTGCAGTGAGAGGTTAGATGAAAGAGGTGGAAAATCAAAGTTTGCAAGTGAAATGAAGCCCCAAGGGCAGCTCACCTGAGCTGCTAACAGTGCTCACTGGCCTGCTGCGGCACGTTCCATCAGAATTCAGGAGCTGCAGCAGCCGGCATTGGCATTTCCTCCTGGAAGCCCGTGTCCCGTTGCCTGCTTGGCTCATGGTGCCCACTTTCCATCGTCCATATGCTCCTCTGGCCTCTCCCTTCTTCCCACAGACCCCAGGTTGATGTTTGCTGTTTGTCTGTGCTCTTCCACTGAGAGCCCTTCCCAAACTACTTGTTCTGTCTCAGGCCATGTTAGGCCAGGAATTATTGCCCCGAACTCCAGCTGCATTCTGTCCTTCCCAGGCACCCCATGGCACTGTTGATGCTCTTCCACTGGTTACACACGAACGGGAAGGATTTGTCCCACAGGTGTTTTACCAAATTTCTAGTTCCTGCTGTGTTCTCAAGTTCCAGTGGTTGACCACAGGTGGTTGTTCAGGTCCACCAGCAAAGTACCTGCCAAGAGCAGACACGTGGTACCAGCCCAGACCTGTCATCTTGTCAGGGTTATCCCACATCCTGGAGATTTCTCCTGTGTCCCTGGATCCCACAGAAGTTTGGGAGTTCCCTGCTCCAGCGGAGTGCTGGTGGCTCAGGATTGCCCGAGCCACTCTATCTTTGAAAGACTTTCTCCTCTGCCCCCAAACTCGTGGCAGCTTGCCTTCACAGCCTGGTGTGAGGCATCCTCCAGCCCCAGAGCTCTTCCTGAGGTTTGGTCTGTGGGACATGGGAGGCTCAAAGGCCAGTGTCCTTCATCACTAAAGGACAGTAACCTTGGCTCCAAAACCAGGCAGACTTAACAGGCTAAGGAAAGTTGTTCTGGCCAGACAGAAATGACACACAGGACTGCAGGGAGTATGTAAAATATAAACCAGGGTGTAGCAGAATTTCTCCCTTGATGTTTTAGTGTCCATCACCTGCATCTACAGTTTGCTCCATTTGCTCTGGCAGGAGCTCACACTCAGCAGCCTCCTCGGTACTGGCTCCTCCCACAGTCACAGCATCATGAACGTGCTGCCAAGGTCACCGAGACATGCCAGGCATGGCCAGGAGCTGGTCTTGGAGGAGCAGCCATGCCCAGCTCACTGTTTTATGTGGCAGGTTGTCTGTGCTGCTGCATTCTCCTTCTCTTCCTAACACTAGGAATATTTCACTTTCTTTCACCTAGTTCACATATGATGAATCAGTTAAACACAGACTGCGCATGTGTGCGCTTGGTGGCCCTGGCTCTCTGCAGCTCTTCCTTCACCACAGCACCTGTGGAGCTCCTGTGTGGTTGTTGGACCTGGGGCTGGCAGGAGCTCTCTCTGTTGAAGGTTCAGAAGTCACTGGCAGGTGACATACTGCTTTGCCTCTTTGTGTCCCTGGTGGTTCCCTCTTCCCTGGGACTCAGGAGCAGAACCTTCTTGTCCAGTGCAGGGTTCCTACCCTGCAGAGAAGCTCCCAGGTGACATTCCCCTCTCCGGACAGAGTTCCTAGCCTCTTGTACTTGTGGAAAAGCAAAACCAGACCAGGTTCCCTCTTGTTCTGTGTTTCAGGAATCCAGAAACATTCCTGTTTCCAGACAGGCTGGGGTCATCCGAGCCATCCACCTGCTCACAGCATGGAATTATTTTCCTTGCTCTGCCTTTGCGAGGAGGAAGCTGAAATGTTGCTTGGGTGGCTTTTCCTCTCTTGAGTTCTCATTGTGTATCTTCTCCCATATCTCTTGTCAAAGATGAGGGGATCTATGGCTTGGGTGAAGGTTGCACCTCTCTCTGAGACCGGGCTGTGGGTCATGGTCACTGCTCTGCCTGTGCAGCCCCTTTCACACTTCTCTGAAAAGCTTTTCTCTGATCCCACTGGGGATGGGGGTCTCTCGTGGAGCCCCTTCAGAAGATCATCACCCTGCGTAGGCTCCATTCCTGCTCAGAGTGTAGGCAGGATGGAGGAAGTCACTGGGCCATTGATGCCACCACTCTGTGTGTGTGGAGCTGGGAGGAGGTGGGCTGCCCCTTCTGGGGTGCTGGAGCTCACCTGCCCTTCTAGGGGCAGCTCCTCCATGCATTTCTGAAATACTGTTCAGAGCTGCCAGGGAGCTCGGGCTGCCATGTGCCGTGTCATAAGGAGATGTTGTGGGCTGCAGACCTGAAATGCTTCCATGCCGGTGTTGTATCTGGGATGTCCCTAGGCCCCTGTCCAGTGGCTGCCCACCCTGCTGGCATGGGCAGGGTGGGAGTGGACAGCCCTGTCTGGAAGAGATGTGTTGTTGATGTGGGTGCATGGCTGCACGGTTGGGTCTTCCTGTTGCCATGAAGTCCAGTGAGGTGTTAATGAAGCCCCTTGTGTTCCCAGGCACAGGCCACTGCAGCCATGGCTGTGGTGGTCTGCAGGAGGTGTGTGCCAGCCTCAGGGTCTGCTCAGAGAGACCTCCAAACCAGCAGCAGAGATGGGTTTCGCACAGAGCTTGAGCTTGGAGTATGGCACTCCATGCTTCAGGATCCAGGAAAGATGAAGGCTGGAGTCCTGGGGACATGCATCCCCACTGGCATCATGGCTGTCCTCATGAGACAGGGAATGGATGAGTGGGACTTGGAGCTGGGCAGGCTTTGGGCTGCCTCGCCATGATTATGTTGGGGCATGATTATGACTATAATTATGATGATTATGATGCCCATTAGACATGATTAGCCCCATCATGGCTGATGGGCTCAGTGGAGTAGAGGGAAATGACTGCCCAAGGAGAGTGACCCCGGTCCTGTGTTCTGGGAGCAGGTGGAGGTGCCCTAGCTGTGCCCCTCTGCTGGGCACAGCTGTGTGACACCCCGCTGCCTCAGGCCTTCTTCCACACCTATCTTTGGAAGGGCTTCAGCTCGGTTTCTCTGGCCATTTGCTGCCCTTCTCTTTGATTTCAGAACTTGAACATTTTACTGATGAAAAAACTAAAGCAGAAAGAGAGGAAAGGCTTCCCAAGCCCCTCTGTTTAGCAGGAGCAGTGCCTGGCATTGGATGTCTCTCTGGGTTGCCCAGAGAGGTTGTGAGCTCTCCATACCTGGAAGCGTTTGAGTCCAGGTTGAATGGGGCCTGGAGCAGTCTGGTGTGGTGGAAGCTATCCCTGCCCGTGGCAAGGGGTTGGAACTAAGTGGTCTTTAAGTTCTCTTCCAATTGAATCGATTCCATAATTTTTTGGATGCCAGCCAGCCCCAGTCCTGCACGGCACTCCCTGCCCTGGCGCGAGGCCGTGTGGGGCAGGTGGTGTTCCTGCAGTCGTGCCCCTAGGTAGCCTGTCTCTGACCTCTCTGACCATCCGTCTGCTCCTCCTCCAGGCCACCAACGGTGGAGGAGCCTTCAGTGACTACTCCTCCTCCGTGCCCTCCACCCCAAGCATCAGCCAGCGGGAGCTGCGGATTGAGACCATCGCTGCCTCCAACACCCCCACCCCCATCCGCAAGCAGTCCAAGCGGCGCTCCAACATCTTCACGGTAAGCGGCACAGGGAGCTCTGGGGTGGGCTTGCAGCAGGGGAGAAGGCAAGGGAGTGGGTCACAGTGGCCTGACCCCACAGGTTCCCCCTGCACGGCAACCCGTGCTGTGCTGGCAGGAGGGCCGGGGATGCAGGAGTGTGCCTGGGTGTGGGAGGGACCTGCGTGTGCAGGGAGCGCGGTGCTGCAGGCTGCTTCAGGCAGGGTGTGCGTGCATGGGGAGCATCTGGGAGCAGGACATCCTCACACGCACAGGAATGTGCAGGGGTGCACTCGTGTGGGTGTGTAGTGTGTGTGAGCTCCTGCTCGGTACAGGGAGCGCAGCTGTGCGTGCACAGCACCAGTGACCCTGCTCATCTTCTCCTTGGGGCTGCATGCCCCGAGCGTGGCACGGAGCCCCTTGTCACTGGGCCTCCTGTTTGGTACCAGCGATGCTGTGCAGAGCAGTGCAGCTGCGCAGTGATTTGGTGCCCAGTGGTGCTGTGCAGAGCTCAGCACTTGGCATGGGGCCCCACTCGCTCCCGTTCCTGAGTCCTGCGTGACTTGAGCAGCACACGTGGGAGCTGCTGTGGGTGTGGAGGGAGGGAAGACAGAGCAGAGGCAGCGAAGCTGTGGGCCCCAGGTGGAGCAGAGTACATTTGCAGCCCTCAGCTGTGCTGGTTGCCTTGCAGCCTGCCTCTCTGCACGCTGTCCACGCAGTGTGCACTGTCCTGCCCTCACACTCACCCTTGCTCTGAGCACAGCCATGAGTGTCCCCTCGCTGTGAGCACACACATGTCCCAGTCCCATGTCTAGTGTAGGTGTAGCCTCTGTTCCCTGTGTACATGTGCAGGCTCTGGCCTTGCTCCTCTCCCCATCTCAATGTGCTTTCCAGCCACCATTGCTCAGCACACTGTGTCTGCTGTTTGTGGAACCGGCCACCACAAAGCCCTTGTACCTGTTTGCACCGTGTCACCCTTGTGACCAGCCGCTATTGCTCTGAGCCCAGACCGCACAAATTCAGTGTCCTGTGTCCCATTCCTCTCACTGCACCATTGGCACCCCAGATTCCCCACTCCTTGTGCTGGGAACGTGCCCATCTCCCTTGGCATCTGACATGCTGGAAGCTTCTGCACTGACCTCCCGAATATTCTGTGCATTCCCCCCGGCTGCATCTCGTGCACCCCCAGCTCTCCGTGCACACCCCAGGTCTGTGTGCTGTGGGCGGGTGGGCTGTGCTCCCCACCCCTCCTGCCAGCACACACCGCCCTGCCCCTCACAACGCATGGTTGTTCCCTCACTGCCTTCCCTTCCGTGTGCTCACGCGCTCTGGAATGCCCTGTAGCTCTCCCGTGGCCATGCTCCCGCTGCACGCAGCGCCGGCCGGTGCTCTCCCCTCCGCCCTGCCCTCCTCTGGCTCGTGCTTGCTGCCGTGCCGTGTCATGCCGTGCCCGTGCCGTGCCGTGCCGTGCCGCGGGCGCTCGCTGTGCCACCGCCCATCCTGCTCGCTGCGCACCGACGCGTCTGGACTCGCCGCTGGCTCATCTTCACGCTCTGGAGCCCCACGCTCGCTCCCTGGGGTGGACACACGCTTGGGGAGGAGGAGGGCGGCTTGCTGTGGGGCTTACGCTTGTTCGCTGTGGACGTCATCGTGCGTGTAGGGCTCTCACGTGCTCACTCATCCTGGGCTCACGCTTGCTCTCGCCGCGGGCTCACCGGTGCTCGGCGGCACGCGCTCACTCGCCGTGGGGCTGGGGCTCACCTCACCTGCTTGCTCGTGTGCTGGTGCACATCCATGGCTCACGTTGACGTCTTCACCCATCTGGTCGTGGCAGCAGCAGCAGCTCCTGACACCTCCCGCGGCGGGACCAGGAAGGGTGGGAAGGGAAGGAGAGGGCAGGCTGTTTTCTGCCACTAGCTTTTCCCAGGCAGGCAGCACAGGTGTAGCCAGTAGCCTTCATCCTTGTGGGGTCCCCAGGTGGGCACAGGCCTTTCTGAGATGCAGTGCTTGGCCCAGCTCTGGGAGCCGCTGCAGCCCCAGTCCCAAACTATGCCCGACTCCTTTGCCCCTCTTATCCTCTCCTCCTTCTCCTTTCCTCCCCCTCCTTCCCGTTCTCCTCCTTCTCTTCCTCCTCCTCTGCTCTTCTACTCTTCTCCTCCTCCTCTCTTCTACTCTCCTCCTCCTCTCCTGCTCTGGCTCCTCTCCTGCTCCCCTCCCACTCCCCACTGGATCGCATTCCCCCCCGGGGGGTCTGCATGCCCCTGAGCTCCAGGTGGAGACAAACTCTGCACCCACCCGCACCTCGAGGCGCCCACCCGCTCCTGACCCCCAGCCCCAGCCCCGACTGCTGCTGCCGCCGGCGCCCACTCCGTGGCCTGTCCGTGCTGTCCACTGGCACCCATCACTGACAGACTCGTGTCCGTGTTCTGAGTATAACTTGCCAAACTCTTTATTCTTTCGATATTTGCAGATATGTGCCACTGTTTCCAACTTTTCATCAACAAAAAGGCCTTTCCAACTCCTTCCAAATTAGAAGATCCAGGTGGTTACACACGGCACCTCTGTACAAATTCTCTCACTTTTCATTGCCTCTCCAGGGCCGGATAAGGGATGGGCACTGGGATTGATCTAAGATTAGAGGCTCGCCCGCCCTCCAGCCAGCATGGGTCCCCCCCTCGGAGACACGCAGGAGCCTTTTAAATCCCCCCAATGTAAAGTCTAGGAAGCGCTGAGACGGCCTGCGCCTGCACTTTAAGCTGGGACATTTCTGGGCCTGCTGGATGCTGTCTAGGCACTGCCCTTTCTCGGGGATGCCAGGCGGACGACCCTGCTGGGACGGGAAGACCTGCAGACACACCGGGACCGGGCGACAGCCACGCATGGAGCTGGATGGGCCAAAAGACGCTTTGCTGCTGCCTGCGGGAGCCGCTGCAGCGCCTGCCGCTAGCGCTCCGCTCCTTCCCTCCTGCACCTCTGCAGCCTGCATGGACTCCTGCTCCTTCTCCTCTTCTCCTCGCAGCCGAGCAGCCATCTGTGTCTCTTTAGTTTTCTTCTCTTTCGATCTCTTTGTTTGGTTCTGGGCCCAAAATCTGGTGAATCGGTGTCCCAGGCGCGTGGGGCTCGTATCCCTTTCTGATCCAAAGCACATGGGGGCCCTCCTGGACTGAGGGGGTGTGTAGGACGCTCCAGAGAGATGCTGCCGCTGCCTCCTGCCATTGTTGTGATTCTGAATGTATTGGTTGTGCTCCATGCCATGTATGACTTGGTATTTCCCTCTGTCCTAAGCACTTTGAATGAGTTCTGCTCAACAGACTGTAAATTTCATATTGTATTTATCAGAGTTTGCTCTCCCCGCGGCCCTCGGGCGCTGGTGGGTCCCGCTCTCGCCGCTCTAGACGTGTGGTAGATATTTATTGTCCATGCTCTTTTGTAAGGGGCTGGTATCTCTGCCCGGTGACCTGTGCTACTTTGTATGGTGCAAGTGTGTTACCAGAATAAATCTGTTGGATTAGTAGAGGTGTGAGTTCCTTCACTGCCTGAGCCTCTCCTGCTTCCATCCATGCTCCACTTGCATCCCATGCCATTTCTGTCTGTCGCCATGGTCCTGTGTGCCCCACGGGAGGGGGGCCCACATAGCCCCGCTCTGCCAGGAGGAGGACAGCTCTGCTTGCAGTCGGGGGAGAGGAGAGCTTGCTGGGGGGCTGGGCTGGAGCATCCCGAGCGTCCCTCACGGTGAGGGTGAGGGCCCCAGCTGCGCTGTGCGCTGGGAGAGCTGGCCTGGGGGAGAGCAGAGTGGTCAGGTCTGGAGCCTGCTGGGGACAGGGGACCGTGCGTTTCGGTCTCCTGTGCCCAGCTCTAACGCGCCTGTCTCTCTTCTCTTCCAGTCTCGGAAGGGCGCGGACCCGGAGCGCGACAAGAAGGTGCCGGAGTGTAAAGCGGACAGTATTGGCAGCGGGCGGGCCATTCCCATGAAGCAGGTTCGATGCTCCCCCTCCGCCCCGCTGCGAGAGCAGGGTCCAGGGAGTGTGGGCTGGGGCGCCTCTGCTCAGCACGCCGTGCGGCCACGCCGGGGGCTGCTTGGTGCCCCTCGGCCCCGGGGGGCTGCGCGCCCGTTGGGCCCAGCAGCGAGCGGGGTACTGGGCTGCTGGGGCTGCTGGGGCTGCTGGTGTGGGCCCCGCGCCGTGAGGGGTGGGGGGCTGGTGGGGCTGTGGCAGGGCGCTGGTGGGGGGCTGCCGCAGCGGCTGCAGAGCGGTTCCAGCAGATGGCATCCATGCCCCACGCCCGCTGCAGCCCCTCGCTGCTCCTTCCCTGCTCCTCTTCTCTCCTGTTCCTTTTGACTGCTGTTCCTGCTCCTGGCAGGACAGGAAGGGGATTCCCCTCTTCATGGGCTACTACAAAAAGCTGTGAGCACAGTGCCCACACCGTGAGCCGCTGGGAATGTAAGAGAGGCACAGCTTCTTCCAGCAGCAGTGCATTCTGCTTCTGCCTCTTGGCTTCCAGGGAAGCTTGAACTGCCTGGACCCAGCCCAGAGCGTTGCCTGCCCCCATGTCCGTCACTGGCAAGCAGTGATGGGTGATGTCCAGGCAAGCCAAGTGGTGTAGATTGGCTGGATGGTGTTTCCATCAGGATTTCCTTGCATTACAGGAAAGACTGATCTGGCAGTGCCTGGTTGTGCTCCTGCCTTGCATATTGTGCCCTCGTTGTGGATCCGTCTACTCCCTGCTGGCCCCTCTGTGACCCATGTGCCCCCCAGTGCCGAGTTGCACAGGGCCAGTTGTGTCTCTGCATTGCAGGAGTGCTGGGACATGAGGCAGGAGAGCAGAGTCTACATCCTCACCAGGTTCTGGCTGCCTGGTATGATTCCATGCTGACGTTCCATGGGGAAGGACTCAGTGAGGCCAGGCTAGCTGAGGAGTGAAGTGCTGGGTCAGAAGAGAGAGACTCTGCTCACTGCTGGAGCTGCCAGAGCTCTTGCCCTTCCCCACCCATGGAGTAATCCTGGGGCAGGTTTGTGCAGGGCTGTTGTTGCCCCAGGCAGGGCGCTGTGCTGAAAGGAGGGTGGTGTTGGGAAGGCAGCATTGGGAGGGCTGGCCCCGGGGCCAGAGGGAGCAGTGACAGGAGAAGCAGTGGCAGGGTGGGGACTGTGGGATCTCCCGCGTGGGGTCTCTAATCCTGAGGTGCCCAAGTTTGGCAGAGCCCCAGCAGGAAGAGGCAGCCCAGCTGCATGCCTGGGCCATGCCCTGCTCTCTGCAGCACAGGGCCTGTTGGTGTGTGCGGGATCATTGTTTCTAGTGGGTCACTGTTGCTGTGCAGTGGGTTATTGTTTGTGGTGGGTCACTGTTGGTGTGTGAAGGATCATTGGTGTGAGGTGGGTTGTTGATTGTGGTGGGTCGTCTGTTTGCAGTGGTAGTGCCCATACGCTCTGCTTTGGGGTCAGCCCAACCCAGGCAGTAGGGGAAGCAGTGGCTGGTTATTCTGTGGTGAGGTAGGGGAGGCTGAGAGTAGAGCAGGTGGAGCCCTCAGTGAGACCTGACTTGGTTCCCCAGATCCTGCTGCTGTCTGCTGGAGGGCTGGTCCTGAGAGGGACCTGACAGCCTTTTGTGATTGGACCTTTGAGTTCCTTTTTCCAGGATCTCCCTCCACTAAGCTGGGCAGGATGATTGCTTTACCTGCTCCTGTGTCTCCATGCTGCTGACAAACAACTGGTCTGCCAGAGGCTGTGTTTGTTTAGTAAGATTAAGTCATTCCATGCTGTTCATGTGTGAAATGGGGAGAACTGGGACCAACAGAGGCTCAGGCCTGCAAACACAACCTGTACATCCTTTCTGGGCTTTGCAAGGAGGAGGAGGAGATGCCAAACTGCTGCCTGGTTCAGGGCTAAGTGGAGGGACCAGTTCATGGCAGCAGCAACTCACAAGGAGAGCCTGGAGCCAAGAGTTCCTATGGGAGATCCAGGTCCATGCTGGGTGCAGGACTGGCACCTCTTCTAGCCAGAGCAGCGAGAGGCGATTTCACAGGGATCAGAGATGCTGGCAGTTTTTACAGGAACACACCTTGGGAGGAGGTGGTGTTTGACAGGTGGACACTGTGCCAGCAGATACCGGCACGTGGCTTGTGGGGAAGGAGCTGTCCATAGTGAGGTCAGCACTACAGCTTGGCACATTGCTGTCGTGGCCCTACGCCACAAGAAGTGATGGCCTGGTTCCACCAACGGGGAGAGGAGCAAAGACTCCCAGGACGTGCAGCTCTACAACGCAAAGATTCAGGGCAGGGGATGGCTGCTCTGGTCTCTGGTATGGACCCGCCCCTTCTGGAAGATGGTGGAGGTCTCATTGCTTGCTTTCTCTGAGAGGCAGTGGGAGAGTGGGGCCTTTAGTTAGTTTTCCTCTTAGATTGTTGATTGGTCCTGCCCAGCCGTAAGAGCAGAGAAGCTGGCGGGTTTGGGGCTGTGAGTGGCAAATGGGCAGGATCTCCTGCCTGGGTTTGTGGCCAGCATTGGACTATTGGCTTCCCTTGCCATGGGCACCACTGGGCTGGCACGTTTGGTGCTGGGGCTGCTGGCAGGTCACCTCGGGGGCTGTTGGGTTCCTCTGCGTGGGAGAACGAGGCTGGTCTGTGCTTGCATTGCCAGCCGAGGGCTGAAGGCAGCCAGTGCTGTGGGGCAGCAGGCTCACCCGTGACACCCATGGCTGCAGTCACTGTCATCCACAATCCCTTCCTGGACTCCGTGAGGACAGAGCCGGCGTTGGGAAGTGCTGGCAGCCCTCCTCAGCATGTGAGGCCTGGGGTTTGCATGGAGCCAGGAAGCAGGAGGCTGGGCTAGGTGCTGCAGAAAAAGAAACATTGGGGAGCCTTGGCTGAGGAGGGATTTGTGTTGCTACTATGGGGTGCCTGATTGTCACTTGTCACTGCCTTCTCCAGCACAGCACCTCTGGGTGACCTCATCTGTCTCCCTTATGCACATCTGGAAAAGATGGAGCTCCCCAAGGGGACAGGTGAGACTGTGGGTGCTGGGGCCCTTCCATACCTGGGATAGCTCCTATGCACCCTCCAGGCAGCTGGTGCCTCTGCCAGGGCTGCTCTGTGCCAGGAACTCAGGCTCCGTGTGCTCTGTGCTCTGTGCCGTCCTTTTGGTGATGGTCCTGCAAGGCTGGAAGAGTTCACTCGTAGCTGCACATTTGTCTCTGAGAAGTGGGTTAATTAGGTCGGGAGATGAAGCTTCCTCAGCTGTTTGTTACCAGGAATGATCTCCTAATTGCGCATCTACCAGATCTTTCTGGGAAGGCTGCATGGAGCGTGCTGGCAGCCCGGGGGTCCCCTGGCCCCTGGCCTGGCTCTGCTCGGGCCATGCACTCCAGCAGGGCCCAAGGCGGGTGACTCCTCCTCCTTGGGAGCTGGGATCATGCTGGGAGCTTAGATTACATTTAAATTGCCATTTGCATTTTCCAATCAATACGCGACTTCACAATTAAGTTTGGTGTTAAAATTCTTAGCAAAAAGTGAGTGGAAGGGAGATTTGTGGAGTAAACGAGTCCTCTGGGGGCCATCGCCGCTCCCTGCTTCATTACGCTGCATATTGCTGCTGCTGCTGCTTTTACTGTGCACCAGCACAGCCCAGCGCGGCACAGAGCCGGGCATGGCCCAGGAATGCCAGGAAAGGGAAGAGAAGCAGGGAGAGGAAGGTGGTCGGGCTCTCCTCCCTTTGTGTGACACGGGAAGAAACTTGTGGAAGAGTTATTTCCTGTGAGTCTCCCCACAAGGGGCAGAGGGAGGCTGAGGGGCACCCGCATGTGCCGGCGCAGGGTCTCGGAGCCACAAGGAGCCTGGCTGGGAGGCTTGTGGGGAACACGAGTGAACAGCCTCCGCCGTGGGTTGTTCCCCCTTTTGGACTCTTGTTCCTTCTGGCTTGCCAAAAGGGGCTGTTAGTGCTGGGTCCTCTGTTCCACCTCTGAGTTTGGTTGTGCTTCAGTTTGCCAAGTTGCAGGTTTGAGGCTGGCCTAACAGCAGCCAACTGTTCTCTGCAGGCAGCAAGTGTGTGGGGCAGGCTGGAAGTGCTGAAGTGGGTGTCCTGCGGCATCAAGGTGCATCAGGTTGAAGTCGGGGAGGGGAGGAGCTGTTCTGCAGGATGCTATGAAAGGGCAGGTCAGACTGTGGAATTGAGCTGGGTTTAAAGCCAGAAGGGGAATCATAATGCCCAAAAGGACTCATTACATGCCCGGGAGGAATCTTCATGCCCAGAAGAGATCACTGTGTCCAGAAGGAATTGTCATGCTCAGAAGCCAAAGAATTCCACACAGTGACTTTGAGTTAGATCTGTAACTTCAGCCTGGTCTGGAGCAGATTTGTTTGAAAGATACTGAACAAATGTTCTGAATTACAGAGAATTCACCATTTACCTGGGTGAGCTGGTGGATGTTAAATTAGCTTTGTGTGGGAGGAGGAACAATCATTTTCATACTCTGTGTGGGAAGTGTGTGGTGTTAGGTGGGTCCAGAGCCCGTGCTGAGGAAAGGTGGGTACTGCTGGCTGCATGTGGGAGGATGGCACACGGGACCCAGGCAGCTGTCCTGCCCCTGGCATAGCGTGGCATGGCATGGCATGGCTGCCATCTCATCTGGGACATGCAAGGACATCAGGATCCCCTCTCCCGTGGGGAGGACCAGTGTCCATCACTGCAGGTTTTGTGAAGAGGTTGGAGTGATGTGGTACGGCTGATCCTGTCCAGGGAGGGAGGGCCGAGGTGACCTCCCAGCACTCCTCCAGCTCTGCTTTGCTGTGACAATATCACAGATGGGAGTTAACACTGTCTGCCCTGGCTGACCCAACAAGTGCTGTCAGACTGAGGTACCTTACCCACGCTGCGCTGGGAGCTGCTCAGTGGTGGCACATCCAGCCCAAGAGCTCACACGTGGGATGCTCCCCCCATTCCTTGTGCAGGCCCAGCCCTGACAGCCCTCTGCAGTGTCCTGCCACCTGGCCCCTGAGCAGGATTGTGCCTGCTGTCCTCAGCAGCTCAGTTTGCCCAGTGGTAGGAGGCAGTTGGGGTTAAGGATAAGTCACTGCACTGATTTACACTATACAGTTGCCACATTACCTTTAGGTTTTCTGGTGTTATGTTTTCGTGGAGTTCATTTGAGCAAGATGTTGAGGAACTAGTTTGTACCAGATGCATCTTGACTGCACCTCTGTAAGTCCTTCTGTTGGACACAGGTTTGCCATTTATAACCACGCTTGTTCTCAGACATGGATATGTTTTGAGACCTTGCACTTGACTAGTTCTCATTCCATCCATTACCGGCTCTACGGGTTTTGTACAAGTAGGTGTTTAAGGGTGTCGTTGCTCAGTTAAAGACCAGACAGAAAGCTAAAAACACTTGTCAGCACAGGCACTCCTGCCATCAGATACTGTGTTTTACCCAAGGGAGAACCAGGCTCCCCTAATGTCTTGTTTGCACTCCTGTCATTGGCTGCTCTGCTCTCCTCTCGTTCTTTGCCCCTCACTCTTTGCCATAGCTTTTCCCTAGATTTGCTTGGTGTGAGCATCCAGCTGTGATTCCAGGGGTTGTTGCTTGCCCCCTCGAAGACCTTGGCAGAGCAGGAGCTGTCCGTCAGCTGCCACATTCCATGCCACGTTCTCATCAGCACCTTCCTACTACTACTGAGTTCTTCAGCTCCTGTCCTTTGAGCTCTTCAGGGCAAGGGATCTGATCCTGCCTACACTCAGCTTTGCCCTGGCCACTCTGTTTTGCTGTTCCATGCCTGCATGTGCAGGAGGCAGTTCCTTTTCCCGCTTACATTATCCTGCTCACTGAGCTGGAGTGGTCACCGGGACTGCTGCCTGCTCTGCACCATTTATGGCTGATTTCACGGTCACGTCTGGCAGTGTTGCCCCCATCACTTCGTGCTGGGCCTTTGCACTGTGCAGGCACAGCGGCTCAGTCTCCAGGCACCGGGACAGGGCCCTCAAATATGCCGAGGCTGACGGGGCTGAGACTTTCTGCCCAGGTTTTTGAGGAGGGGCTGGCCTGGGGCCCAGATTTTTTGCCAAGTTAGGAGCAGGCAGTCTGGGTGTCTGTCCAGACAGCACTTTCAGAGGGGCCAGGCCTGACAGTTGGTACATCTAGCTTTTTCCCAGACTTGGTTACTCATTCCTACTTTTGTCCCCCCATGCTCTGCTTCCCTCCCTGCCAACAGAGTGCTTGGCGTGCTCTCCCTGCTCCAGAGCCCTTGCACCTGGTGTCTTGCCCCAGCTTCCTGCCCCCTCTCCACCTTTGTCCTTACCTGGTACATGATAAATTTTTCCTGGAGGTAGATTTCCTGGGGAGGCAAAAATGAATGGGGAGAGGATGAGGATCATCTGTGCTCTGAGCCTTGGTTCAGGTCAATGGAGTTAGTTCTGGGTTATCCTGGTGGGAACAGGGAGTTCAGCACATGCAAGTGCAATCATTTCCTGGCCCCGGCAGTGTGTTGTGCCAGCGACACCAGGGTGGGTCTCAGGTAAAATCCTAATGAGAAAAGGGGGTGACCCTAACTCTCAACTGCCCAGGACCTGCACCCTCTCCTGGGATGTGTCCCTACTCTGTTTGACAGCTCTCAGAATCACAAGCAGGCAAGAAAATGTGCATCCTTTGGGAGACCTGTATTTGGAGTGTTGTTTCTCAGTCAGCTCCTGCTTGTCCCCACTTTTCCCTGCCTTGACTATCCCTCTGTACTTTGGGTGGGGGCAGAAGGTCTGGGAGCAATCTGTGTCTGTGGTAGTGAGGTTGGCTCCTGTCCTGGGTGGGTACTGCCCTTCAGCATGGGAAGAGTTTCTCAGAGGGAGTGGTTTGGGACACCAGAGGATGTGATGGGTCCCTCAGAGGACCTGAACATTGGCATTGGCATGTGGAGACCCTTGTCCCTGAAAGGGAGGGGGCTGTCTGTGGGGACTGAGGGGTTGGTAAGGAAAGGGTGCAGCCCAGGGAAATGTGGGAAAGCTGACCTAGATGTTTTCTTGAGTGTGCTTGTTGTTCCTTCTCAAAGACCAGTCTCCAAGGGGCAGTGCTGGAGCAGAGCATGAGGTGCCTGGAACAAACACCGTCTGAGGCTCGCGACTCTTCTCTTTCAGGGCATTCTCCTCAAACGCAGCGGCAAGTCCCTCAATAAGGAGTGGAAGAAGAAGTACGTGACACTGTGTGACAATGGGGTCCTCACCTACCACCCCAGCCTGCACGTGAGTACTGGCCTGAGCAGAGGAGCAGGGTGGGACAGAGCAGTGTCCTTCATGCTGTGGCTGCTGCTGCAGGTGCTCTTGCAGCAGTCGTCATGGCACAGAGGGGCTGGGGAAGAGTTTGGTAGCAGGTGGAAGTCCCGGGCTCTGCCCTATGCAGGAGTTCAGTGTTGGCCAGCTCCAAGGCAGCATTTTCAGCAGACCTGGTTTTTACCAGGGTCTGGAGGAGACTCTGTCCTGCAGGCTGTTTGTTCTGTGCTGGGCTGCTGGAAACACGCTTTGTGCAGGATCACATTGGGAAGCTGCAGTGCTCTCCTGTTTGCCGGCTCAGTCCATTAAAGCTACCCTGCAGCTGGAGGAGGAGCAGGCAGAGAACTCCTTGCAGCCATATCTGATGGTGCCATTTGGGTGTGGAATAATTTTCCTGGCTACTAGGTATTGGGTAATGGGGACGAGGTGCAGAGCCTGCCGAGCTGAGCTGCCGTCGGTGCAGCTCTGCTCCTTCTCGCCGCTTGGCTCAGGCACGCAGCTGCTGCCCCATCCATCTCTGTCGCCTCCCCACTGTGGGGCTAATGGCTTCTTCCCTATTCCCTCTTGAGCACAGCTTGCTGCTGTGGCAGCAGCCGCGGACAGGCACACCTGTGACACAGGCCCAGCACCTCTGCCAAGGACATACTGCCACAGGACAGACAGACGGGCAGCGGCTGGGGGGCACAGGCTGGTTTAGGGGGCTGCAAGGAGAAGAGCAAGGTGCTGCAGCCCTTGTGAATGCTCCCAGGCCCTCAGTCTGTCCTTGATTTTCTCAGATGTGTGGTATTGGAGTGCCCTGAGCCTCAGAGTCTTTCTGCTCATTGCTAACTCTGCACCCTTACTGCAAGGTTTACCATGCTCAGTTTTCCAGCTCTGGAGCCCCTGGACCCTCCTGTCCTTGAAGTGGAGACCCAACCATTGCATTTTCTTTCTCTAATTTGTTGGAGCTTTTTCTTAGAGTCCTCAATCCCCGTACAGTACTGCAGTCTGCAGTTCTCTAACTTTGTAACCCCAGTTTTTGGTCTTTGGAGCACCAGACCGGGAAGGAGTGGCTGCTGCTGCCATCTTTGCATGTGTGCTCACCACTGCACCTGTGTGTATGGGCTTATCGTATTTCCACCATGGGAATTACCATGCTATTACCATCAGCTGTGGAGGCAGAGCAGTTTCTGGGCTCTTGTTTAGCTACTCTCAGATCCTGCCACATACCAGGTTTCTCTCCTTTTTTCACCATTCCTCCCTCAAGGAGTGATCAAGATTGATGCCACTCACTTTCCTTCCTGTACTTCAGTGTTTCATTTCATTACTGCATTGCCCCAGGAAAAAATCTGGATTGCTTCCAGCTGGTGCCACTGGTGATCCACAGCCCGTTGCTGAGGGTGGCCTTGGGTCTTTGCTGCCCAGTTTCCACGAGGAGCTCTGAACTTTGCACCTGAGATAGGAGTCCTATCGCTGGATGTGTTTACCTACAGCGAGGATGAATTAACGTGGGCACAGAGCCTGGTGCTGCCCATGTCTGCCACAGGGCTGGGCTGCTGTGTGCTCCCCTGTGCATCGCCTGTCACGGAACTGGGGTAGGGACCCCGGCACCCACCACCGTGTCCCATTGCCTACTGCAGTTTTGGCAGCATGCTGCTGGGATCTGCAAAGCCTCTCTGCCTCCCTTTCCCTCTGGTACCTGGTGCACAGCCTGCTTGGAAGGGGGAAATGCAAGGACGAGCAGGAGGAAGAGGTAGTCCAGAGGAGGCTCTCCCATTGTATCTGCCCCTCCCTGTCTTCCAGAGTGAATCAGGAGGTGCTCTGGTGGATTTGTACCCTGGGGCCCAAGGCAAAGCTGCCATGACTTTTCATAGGATGACACAAGTAGAACACAGTTAGGGATGGAGCAAACCTGTGCTCCTGAGGATGGGCAGGTTCTCTTCTATCACTTCAGTGTGACAGCAGATTCCAGGCTGCTGGCACGGGGTGAGGGGAGCTGTGGGCTAGAACAAACAACAGAGCACCAGCCAAGGGGACATGCAGCATCCACTTCTTGCCATGGGATGGGAAGTCCCAGCTTCTTCCCTACCTGTGCTGCAATTTGTCTGGGGGATGGCGGAATTCTGGATGCAGCAAAGGGGGGTCCCTGAAGGCGGGCTGAGCCTTGCAGGAAGAGCCTTCCCTGTCCATCAGGATGTTCAATGCCCCAGAGCGTTTTTATGCTCTTTCTGTGTTCCCAGTGGCTGTTCCTTGACATGAGTCAGGGCAGTTCCTGGCTTGTATTCTCTTCCATCTCTCTTACATTCTCTCCCTGTCTTTCTGGGGTGGATGTTGGGACCTCAGAGATCAGCAGCCCTAATTTCTTTCTCCTCCAGTGCACATCTGGCCAGGGTGTGTCTGTGCCCCATTGGATGGAGGTCAGGGCCTGGCTCTGGCAGTGCTGATTTTACCAACCAAAGCTTCCTGGTGGAGCTCTGCATCTGCTTTTGGGAGTTCATCACTCAGCCTATTTCTGGATCTGGATCTGGATCTAGATCTGGATCTGAATCTGGATCGTGACGCCTCCAGTCCAACTTGAAAGTTTCCTCAGCCGGAGTCAGGCATAAACTCTGGGTTTGCAGTCACAGGTTGGTGAAATGTGTGCTGGTGAGCTGGCCCTGGCCCTGGAATTCCTTTCCTGCTGGAAGCAAGTCTGCCTTGACCACCAGCCCAGACTCCTACCCTGAGGTGCCACTTTTGCCTCTGCACCCGAGCAGTTGGTGGTTTCAGGGACAAGCAGGATGCCTGGAAATGGAGGCAGGAGTGCCGGGGGCCTGATCCCTGGATTCAGCGGGGCTTTCCTTGTTGCATCTGTATTTCTGCCTTTCTGTGAGTGTGTTCAGTGACAGGGGAAGAACAAGTTGTGTGAAGAGCCTGGTGCAGTTTCCCATCACTTCCCCAAAGCCTTGGAGAGAGTTCTGCTGCCGGGAAGGTGCGTGGCTGAGCCCAGGCTCGCCGGCCGCGCTGCACAGAGCCAGGGAAGCAGCTCCCATTTTGCAGCCAGTGGAGCCATTCACACAATCACCTTCTGTTAATTCTATCTGCAACATCAATTAAATTGTTTGTAGAAACTAATTGAATGTGGCTTAATCACACATCTTAATAGCTTTCCACGCTTTGAACTCGTTGTTAATTCCAGTAATAAAATGAAATGAGAGAACTGGCTGGGTAATTAGTGAGGAGGCTTGGGAAGAAATTGCTGTTTTATGGTAGGTAATAAAAGCCGAGCGCCAGTGACCGCTCGCTCCGGCAGGCAGCCGGCGACCGCGGCAGTTGTGCTGAGTGAGGGAAAATCCTCCAGCCCCTCTGAGGGTCCCTGCCCAGGGCTGTCACCAGGTCCTCACCCAGCTGGGAGCAGCTTGGTGTGGTGTTTGCTTAGGCTGCTGGTGGTGTCAGAGTCATGCAGGGTTCTGTATGGGGAGTGCCAAGGTTTGAGGCCAGGCTGCCGGCCCCTGGGAGCATGGGAGCGTGTTCTGCCCCTTGTCTGGGGTGTGCTATGAGGGCAGGATGCCTGCAAGGGGGTCACTGGAAAGAGAGGAGGTCAGACCAAGGTGTGAAGGTGCTGTTGGGAGACCACGACCCTTGCAAATAGCTACCTGAGAGCACAGAGCATGTGCAGCCTCTGTTACCTGCTTTTGGGTCCAGGATGGGAGGATTATTGCTCTTAAACTGTGCTCTTTCATGTCTTTATGTTCTTGGATGTGGAAGCAGACAGGGACTATCTCTGAATCAATTTTTTTGGTGACCTCCTTGTAAACTGGAGTAAACCCAAGCCCCTGCAGCAGCCACAGACTCTCCCTGGACAGCTGTGGCTCCTCTCCTGATGGCAGCACAGGAGCCCAGGGTGTTGTCCACAGCTCCCTGTTCGTCCCAGAGCCTTGAGCTCGAGTGTTGGTCCCTGCTCCCTCGGGATCTCACCAGCAGTTCCCTTCCGTAACATTGGTTGGGTCTTCCCTTTCTGAGGGTACAAGTCCAAGGAGGAGCTGGCCTCATCAGAGAGGGCTGGGGAAGAACCGTGGTCCCCCACAGAGCAGGGAGGGGTGGGAGGCACAGGAAGGGACGCGATGCTCAGGAGAGATTGGGAGTCTGCACCCTCATTCTGACTGAAAGCTGAGATGCTCTTGGAAGACAGGCAGAGTGATGGTTACAGTCTGCACACGAAGTTTTGGTTGTGTAATGCATTGTCTACCAGAAGAAATGGTGGAAGCACCAAGTTTTGAATAATAGAAAGCTCTGCAGGTGAATGAGCAAGGGAATTACCTGAGTTCTGTTGGTTTGGGTTTCTCTTACCCCAGCTGTGACCTGAGAGGGAATTTTTAGGTATCCCATTGCTTATGCTGTAATTATATTATATTATATTATATTACATTATTAGCTGTTGCAGCTGAGTGCTGAGATTAAACAAGGGATGATAGGGAGGAGGAAGTGCTGACCACCTGAGTGCCCTTTGCCTCCATCTGATCTCTGATCCCCGGCCGTGCTTTCCCAAATGGTCTTGTCCTGGCATCCGACAGGGCTTAGTGCTGATTCTGAGGATGGGGGAGCTGAGCGCGTTTGGCTGGGGCAGGGCTGATCCTCCCCCCTTCTGCCTCTGCCCCAGGACTACATGCAGAACGTGCATGGGAAGGAGATCGATCTGCTGAGAACCACGGTGAAGGTCCCAGGCAAGCGGCTCCCCAGGGCCACTACGGCAGCGGCGCCCAGCGCCAGCCCCAAAGCCAACGGGCTGGCCAAGGAGCGGAGCAGCTCGCAGCTCGCAGGAGGCACAGGTAAGAGCTGGTGTGGGTGCCACAGAGCCAGCAGCCATCCCTCCACATTGCAGCAGCCCTCGGCTTTGCTGAGCTGAGAACAGAACCCCCTTGGAGGTGTCTTGCCTTCACCACCCTCTGGAGTCTCTTTGGTGGGCGTTAGCATTTCTGTGCAGGTCCCAGGTAAGCTGCTCTTAGGATTTTGTGCTGGTTGGTGTCCAGGACAGAAGGATATCAAAGGATTTAACTGGCAGTGTGAACCCCTGAGGAATTTCCTCACCCAGGGGAGAATGTTGAGGCTGGTGAGTTTCTATGTGTGGTGGAACCTACTGCTCCCTAAACCAAAGGAAATCCCAAGGCTCTTGGTTCCTGACAAGTTGTCTTCTGTTTGTTTCCGTTTTTGGGACCCTATTTCCTCCTTACTTTTCCCTGGAGAAATGGTGAAGATCTGGTTTGGGATCATTGCTCTGTGTGCAGATTGAAGACTTGCCCCAGAGTATGGTGAGGTGAGACTGGGAGGCTGGCTGCCCCTCTGGCCTCTCGCAGAGTTCCTGTCACACTCCTCCTCTCACAGAGTTCCTGCCATGCTCCTCCTTGCTGCTGCTGCCATGGGAGGTTCTCGCCCTGCCTGGGGGAACTGTTGAACTTGGGGTCTTCTGCCCACATTTCCCAGAACCTTTGCTGTGTCCTTGGGGCTGGTGTCCTTGGCCAGGGGGGGCAGTTTCCACCTGCCTTCCTCCCAGGTAGCTGTTGGCACAGTCTGGTGTACAGGCTATGGAAAAGGCTTTGTTTGGGATGCTGAGTGCTGGTGGTGCTGCAGATCACAGAAATCCTTCCAAATCCAGTACTGCCACTGAGGATGAGCTTGGGTAACACATCCCCATCTTGTTCATTGCTGTTCTGTGCCCCAGCTCTGCCCGGTGGTCAGATGCTGCCAGCACCGTGCTTCAGAGCCCTTCAGCCCCAGGGCTCGGGGGAGGTGGGATGCAGCTGGGGTGAGTATCAGGAGCTGCTGGAGTCCTTGGCATCACACACATGGACAGGGAATGGGGCACAGTAACATCACTGCTTACGTGGTGCCAAGGATGACATCACAAGCCCTCCCAAACCCAAACTGCTGTTCTTGTCAAGTCAGAAGTCATCTGTGGATAGAATCTTTTCTGACCAGGGCTGTGCAGCTCTGCCTGTTCCTTGCCTTGGCTTTCCACTTTACCCTGACACTCTTTCACCACCATCATGACCGACACTCAGCATGCTCCAGTGTGGGGACAGTTCCTGATGCTGGACAGGGACACTTCTCTGCCTGCATGTCAGAGGTGCCTTGTCTGAGCTCTGACTTAGCAGAGGTATCAGAGCTGCAGGAAGGATTCAAATGACAGAGGAGCTTATGCTGATGTCAAACCAACTGCTCACTTAACCCCATATCCTACTTCCAGCAGTCCTCTCAGTCCTGTTGGGCTCGCAGGAGAGGGTAGGGATGTACCTGGATTACTGATCACTGCTGCTGGAAAACCAGTGCCAAGGAGTGAGTACAGCTTGAGACCCTTCAGCCTGGGCCACAGAGCTGGAGCAGGCACAGTGCATAGGGGCTGGAGTTAGAGCAGTTTACATGGGAGAGGAGGTGCAGCCTCCTAGCAGGGGGGAAATTAATGTTGGAATAGTTAATCTGGAGAGCAGTTGGACGTAGCAGTGCCTGAGCTTTTAGAATGAGACCAGTCTTCTGTTCACAAGATGTGCTTCGGTCCAGCTTGTGGGTGTTGCTGGGCGTGTGTGTGCTGGTGTGGGACCCTATGGTACGAGTTGTCATGTAGGGTCTGTGGCTTTGGGATCCCCTGATGGCTTTGTAGGATCCCCTGTTGGGCCCTTGGGCAGGGCAGTGCTGTGGGCTGCCCAGAGGGGGTGTGCCCACGGAGGGCTCAGTGCTAGAACAGCACCTTTAAGCACATGTTGGGTGTCCTGTCTTGGCTCAGGCTGTCTGCTGTGTCAGAAAGGTTTTTCTTCTGGTACACAATCAGTAAAGGCTTTTCTGAGGAATTGTTTAATCTCTCTCTGATGCCTCCAAGCCCAATAGCAGTGGATGCAGTCACCAAGTGCACTGATAGGACACAGATCCTCTGAGATGATGTGCTCTTTATCCCCATGCAATGCCTAGGGCTGGATTCAGGGTTGATGGAGAATCTACCTGGCTTCAAATTAGCTGTGACCTCACAGTTTTTCAACCTTTGGGACAGTGGATGAGACTGTTACTGCATCCATGGGGCATCTCTCATCTGACACGTATTTTGGGAACTGGAGGGGAAGCACTTCAGTTTGCAGTTCTTTGCCAGTCACAAGTTAATCTTCAGAGGACACAAACTTTGGAGACATAAGGGATTTGCTGTCTTGCCCCAGGGGTCTCTGGGCAAAACCAGGTGGGCAGTAGTTAGAGTCCAGAGCACGTGTCTGTGTTTCATCTGTAACCTGAACTCTGCAAAGGTAAGTGAGTGTGCTGGCTGATGTCCGCTGCACACACAGTCCTTACCTGGGGTGAGGAAAGACCAGGGATAGATCCTATATATAGAGGGAAGAAGAAGAAAAAAATAAAATCTCACCTTGCCCTGCATGTGGATGAAATACATGGATGCAGTGCTCTATGAGGATTCAGAATAACTCCAAAGCAGGTATAGACAGCTTCCAGCTGAATACAGTAGGAATGAGAAAGGGACTTGTGTTTTTGAAACCAGTGGGGGCTCTGAGCTCTGTCATGATTGTGCCCCAGTATTTAAACCATTCAAGAAGGCAACTTTACTGTAGTTAAGCTTGGTTTTATTTTGGGTTGGATGAGTTCCCATTGTCCAGAGGAGGCCATGGAGATGCTCCAAAGGCTGGAGCCCTTTCCTACAGAGATAGGCTGGGAGAGCTGAAGCTGTTAACCTGGAGAGGAGAAGGCTCCAGGGAAGACCTTAAAGCCCTTCCAGTGTCTAAAGCTGGAGAGGGAGCTTGGACAAGGGCCTGGAGTGATGGGGCAAGGGGCAGTGATGTTATACTGAAGGAGGGGAGGTTTAGATTGGATGTTAGGAAGTTCTTCCATGTGAGTGTGGTGAGGTCCTGGTGCTAGTTGGCCAGAGAAGCTATGGCTGTCCCGTTGCTGAAGTGTCCAGGGCCAGTTTGGACAGGTCTTGGAGCAACCTGGTCTGGTAGAAAGTGTCCCTGCCAATGGCAGGGGATGGGACTACACTGGTTGGGCTGGAGAGGGCAGGAAAAGGGTGGTCAGATCTCCTGTCAGAGCTCACAGGTGCTATGGCCTGAAGGCAGGTATTCACTAGAGGTGGGGCACTGCTGGGTCAGGTGTCTCCTTCAAATCCCTGCTGCTCGTCTTCCCACTGGAATGTCACTTCTCTTCCCACTGGAATGTCACTTCTCTTGCCCGCTCCCTCACAGTCCCCCGGTGCATCCCTGCTATGGTTCATCAGGTTCACCTAGCCTTGTGTTGTGCTGCATCACATATTTCTGGCTCAAGGAACAAGGGCAGCTTGTATCAAAGCGCAGATGGGATGAAAAGGGACTTCAGTGAGGGAGGAAAGATGGTGGCACAAGCGACAGTGTCAGTGAGCACAAGAGCCTAGCCTCAGCCCAGCTGAGCCCTGCGTTCTTGTTTCACAGAGGTTTATAGGGACCTGCTCGGAAGTGTTAGCAAAGGGGAGCCGGGCAGGGCGGTACTGCAGCCGTGACACCTGGGCAGGTTTGTAGGTGGCTCGTACCACCATGCGTGGGGCACACCGGCTGGCCCCGCATCGCAGCTCCGTGATGGCAGGGGCTGGCCGGGGCTGAGCACTAGGAAGCCTGCCTGGGAGTAGGAGGGGAAGGGAAGTGAAGGAAGAGGCTGCAGCAATGCTGAGATGTTTGTGGTTGCAGGTGGCGATTGGAGGTGTTTCTAGCAGCAGACAAAGATGAGAGTGAGGGAACCTAACGTGGGAGAGCCAGAGAACAAGAGTGGAGGGACCAGGCTAAAGGGGAAAGTTCTGCTTCACTCTGCAGGGCTCGTGGGGGATTCTCCAGCTTACTGATGACGATGAGTCTCCTGTGGGATGTGCTGCTGAGTGGTGCAGAGCAGACGGCAGCCGCATCCTCAGCGCAGGGGAGGCTGAGCAGGACAGGCCAGGGGGACTCAGCATGGAGTGCTGAGCTTGGGCTCTGGAGAGTTTTGGGTGGGGACTGCTGCTGGTCACTTCCCTTCAGCCCGAGGAACAGTCTGCATGGGCTAGCGCTTGTGTTGATGCCAGTGCCAGTGTGAGTCCTCTTCCTCCTCCTGCTTCTGCAGCATCCCTCCTGCATCTCCTCCAGGGAGAACGTTTTCCAGAGCATGCGGTGGTGGGAGGCACTGCTTGGGATGCAGGGCTTGGTTGATGCTCCTGTTTGCTCTGAGCTAAGGAGGGTCCAGCTGTCCCTGGGCCGAGTTCTGTGTGCTGGCACCGACTCCTGGCTCCGCAGCACAGGCCAGGGAGCCGTCGGTGCCCGGAGTGTGGCAGCATGCCCGTCCCTGCGCCTCTGTGCCGGGTGGGGTGGTGGGAGGGATCCTGGGCTGGCCTCAGCCGCTCCCGGTCGGGATGGCAGGGGATGGTGCCGGGTCTCCAGGCAGCTTGGGATCTCGGCTGGGCTCACGCTGACGCCTGCAGCTCTGTTGTGGCCTCTGGAGTGCAGGGCTGGGAGCATTTGCACCGGGCAGGCGGGTGCAGAGCACGGTGCCAGTGTTAGTGCCGGGGAGCACCGCGCTGGCAGGGCCCCCCCGCCAGGCCCATGCCCCCCGATGCTCTGCCTCTGCAGAGTGAGGGATTGGCTCCCCCAGGCCGGGGTTGCTGAGCCTGCTGTGATCATGTCACGTCGGGCTCCGTCGATGTTAACATCTCATTATCTTTGTTACTGTAATTACATTATCCGCTGCTTTATGCAGAATTATTCTCCGAGGACTAATTGATGGATCCATGTTTAATTCATTAATCATTAGCATCAAATTCGACAATTACAGTGCACACTGATTGTGGAATTTCAAATGTAATGAGGGAAGAATTAACAAAGAAAAGGGAAAACCTGTTTCCCTGGCACACCGCTGCTCGCCGTGGGGGACAATGACATTGAGGGAAGAAGAGCAGTGAGAGCAGGGTGGTGCAGGTCATGGCAGACAGGAGGTTGGTGGATCATCTCCTACCTTTCTGCCGGTTGTGGCTGCACAACAGATTCTGCCGGTCAGTGCAGAGTCGTTAATCTCCTACAAAAGAATGGAAACTGGGGACTCAGGAGGGAAAGCTCAGCTCTGACTTCAGAAACAAAGTTGCTTCTGCTTTGCCCCTACCAGCAGCTGGTGTCACCCTCCCCTGCCATGTGTCCAGGACCATCCCAAGTTACACCTGTGCTCCGCAGGGAAAGCTGGATGGATTTTGTTGTCCCTGGGATTTGCCCGCAGTCCCGTGGCTGCTCCGTTCCATGCACGGTGTGTGGCTCCATGTGTCATTCCACTCTGTTCTGCTCGGAGGCAGGGTCCTGTCCGCGCTGCTCCTTATTGTGGTCCCTGTGAGCTGGGCAGCAGAGAGAAAACCAGAGCAGGGCCCCCAGTGCCTCCCCCTCAGCCTGAGGCACTGCTTGGACAGGGCGGGGGGCAGTGCCCGTGCACAGCTGGTTCGGTGCCAGCTGTGGGGACGTGCCCTCCCTCCCTCCAGCTGTGATTTCGGCTGGCTCGCTTGGCTTTCTCTAGAGCCTGGCAGTAAAAGTCCAATGTTAGTCACTGCTGTTCAGCCAAGGGCCAGGGCAGGGGCTGGAAGTGGATGATCTCTGAGGTCACTTCCAGCCCAAACAAGTCTGGGATTCAGACATGGGGATGCTGAGCCGAAAGGAAGGGGATCTGTCTATTCCTCCATGTGGGACTTCTGCCCTTCCCAATAATATGTTGAAGGATTGTTTGTAGTCTGAAGATGAAGCTGAGATGAGAGATTTACTAAAATTTATCTGTAATTAATATTTTGCATCATGAATCATGTATAAAATACTGCAAATTCATATGTATATTATAAATATTATACATTCACCATTACAGTCATGCAGTAACCTCTTACCAATGTTTTTCTGCACGTCTGAAGGTGGAGGATGAATCCAAATGTGAGGCTTGAGCTGTTGGTTTAAAGTTTTGCATTGAGTGGAAGCTAAAAATTATCAGGACTCAGTGGGAAGAGGAGGAGTGTGGCTGCAACCGAGTGGGATGACACAAGGCAGGACAGGACCAGCAATCCTTGGTGCCTGGTTCTAGTGCTGGACAGAAGGCTGGAGGGCCGAGGTTCTGCTGGGTCAGCTCAAGGTTTTATTTGCTAGGATATGTTCCAGTTAGGATGAATTTCATATTTCCAGGCATTGTAACCTGCTTATCTCAGCTGTTACTTCTTCCTAAAGAAGGAATACTGAGGCAAAGAGAAGGTGAAGCCAAAAGTGTCAAAAGCATCTGCTAATTCTGTGCCCTGAGTTTGGAGCCCAAGGACTGCTTTTTTTTCTCAAGAATTTGGCCTTTTTTTAGCCCTTTTCACCATTCCTGTCATTCAGAGCTCAGTCTACCACAGGCAGTCAGAACAGGAGGAACATGTTATAAGCTGATTTGGGCAAGGGTTGTTACAAGTCACCTGAGCAGTAGTTCTGGGGATTTTGCAGTGGTGAGTGGGTTGGGTCCTGTGTCCCCAAAGCAGATACTCGGCTCTAAGGCCCTGAGGTCCTCTCAATTGCTGACACTCATGAGCTGTGTCTGCCCTGTCCTGGAAATGTCCAAGGCCAGGCTGGATGAGGCTTTGAGCACGCTGGGCTAGTGGAGGAGTCCCTGCCCCATTGCTGAGCGAGCCCTGTGCCCAGAGGAGATGTAGGATGTCCCCAGGTCTCTGCTCCATGCTGCTGTTTTGGGGAGCCTCTGCAGCTCCAGCACCCTGCACTGCGTTGTGCCCCCACAGACCCCTGAGCCCCCACAGCCCTGTCCTGTGGGAGTGCCCAGCAGGGTGTGAGGGTGTCTGGCCCTGCTGTGCCACCAGCCCTGACTCTGCTCTCCCCCGCAGCATGGGCTGTCCCCTCCTTGTCCAGAGCAGTGACAGAGGGAGGCCATGTCCTGACAGCCACCTGGCAGACACAGCTCCCACATGGCTCCTGCTCCTGGAACAGGCAGCTCCAGGGCTGTGCAGGCAGGGAGAGGTTCATGGAGGGGATCGGAGCACGAAGGGAGCTGCTGCTGCTTCCTCCCTCCAAACCCCAGCTCTACCTGCCCTCCCCGGTGGAAAAGCAGAGATTGATTTTCTCCAACCCAACAGTATAATCACTAACCCTAATTAGGGATAATTACTGGGAGTTGATATGCTTATTCCTTACCAGATCACTAAGGAGCCATGCAGTGCAGGGCTGAGCAGGGAAGAGGCCTTGGAGAAAGGAAGCAGGCGAGGAGCAGGGAGGGAGAAGCACAAGGCAGCAGAGTGCCATGGTGATCAGAGCCCAGCCCAGGGCTGGCCAAGGTGTCCAGGGCAGCCAGGTGGGCACAGGGCAGCCAGGAAGGCACGGTGCACCCAGGTGGGCATGGGGCAGATAGCCAGACCTGGGGGCTGAGGCTGTAGCACTCAGCATCCTGAATTCTGGAACGTCTGGCTCAGGTGCCTTGCATGGGGCACCTGGAAAAGCTGCAAGAGTGTAATTAGTGGCCACCTGTGAAAACCTCAGTGTAAGTAACTTGCCTGGTGCTGCCAGGGAGGGCTGGGCTGCAGGGCTGGCCAGTGTTCTCCAAGGTAGACTGAGCCTTCTCCAGCAAACAAAGCTTCCTCATCCATACAACCCAGGCTTGTGCTGCAGGAGGGAGAGGGGCCAGGGAGTGACTTGTTGCAGGCCACAGAGTCCTAATCTTTGCTGTCACACAGCCCCAGCTCATCCCTGACGGCAGGCAGTGGCTCCAGTGGTGAGTCTGTCAGGACCTGCCTCTGCCATCCCCACACAGGGCCTTTGCCTAGGGTCTGCACTCTGCTGCTGGACAGGGAGGTGTCCTGGAATTCACAAAGTCTACGTGGGATGTGGGAAAGCTCATCACTAGCAGGCAAGGGGCAGACATCCTGTTCTCCAAACAGAGCAGGGCTTGCTCCATGCCCTTGAATTTGTGCACCCCAGGAGGTTGTGCTGCACACCAAGCAGTCTCTGTGGACAAAGCAGGCAGGGGTGGATAAAGCCTTGTCTGAGTGAATAGTTTTAGAAACTGGAGTTATGTAGGAAAATAGATCAATTCCAGTGTCCCCAAATGACCCTTTCCCAGTTGTACTTGGGAGCTGGGGCAGGGGCTGTTCTCATCAGTCACTGCAGTGCTGGTCCAGGTCCACAATCCTCAGCAAGCCCAGAAGGTTCTGGCTCTGCTTCCTTTCCTCCTGCACTTCTGTCTCAGCCCAGGTTCCTGCTCCACCTATGCATGCAAACAGGGATCCATGTCAGTGCTGCCTGTCAGGAGTGTCCATCTCCCATCACCACCAGAGGGATCTCGGGGATCTGTTCTGGGTTGTGTTTTTAGTGTTACTTGCAGATTTCCTTCAGCTTGTGATTCCAGGTTTCTGCAGGGACCGTAAGTGACACCTCTCTTCACAGTGACAGACCAAGAGAGTGATCTAGAACACAGACCATGCTTCCTTCATCTCCTTCTGCTGCTCATTCCCAGCACCTTGGTTTTCTGAGATAATTCTTTGTAATGTGTTGGAGAGTAGATGTCATTAACGTAGTAAAGTCACTGAAGGACTTTATGAAGTTGCACTAAAGCTTCCGTGGACTTTGTGAATTCTGGTTCTAAACAGTAGAGCAGCTCACAAGGAGAGCCCTGCTGTTACCCCACTTCAGCCAATCACCAAACTAAATGCAGCAGTGCCTTATGTAAAAGTAACTTGGCTGTATGGTGCTGGTGTTCAGGCAGAGTAAAATTACGATCAGAAATAGAGTATTAAACACACACATGCACAGACACATGCACACAAAAGTGTCTCTGAGCCAATTGCACCAAGCTGGAAGCAATTACATGCCAGATCTTTTGGGAGAAGGAATTTAAATGGGGAAAAAAAGTGAAGCATAATTAGGAGTTTTAAAAGAATATTTTACTGGATACCAGAAAGTTAAAAGGAAGGTTATACTGCTTAAAAATATATCAGTCTTGCTGGGGAGGAGATGAGAACTGTTGGTTCTCTGTCCCAATAGTGAGAAGGGGCAGGAGTGGGCAGAGGGAGCTGGCTGCACGGTGCTGCTGTGGTTTGTGCAGCTGTGTCTGTGTGCGAAAAGTGATAAAACCAGCGGCAGCATGATAAAGTAGAGGGTAGGTGCTGAGCAGGAGCGGGAAGCTGCAGGCTGGTGGCAGCGGTGTGGCCCGGCACAGCCAGCTGGAGCCACGGTGGAGGCTCCTGCTGCCCTCTGCTCCGTGCCAGCGCTCCGGCCCAACGTCCGCCACCGGTGATGAATTGTGAGCAGCCTTCGAAGTGACCCTCCTGGCTCTGTGGGCCGTGTTCCAGCTCCTTGCGTTCCCAGCCTCGCTGTGGCTGCAGCCACACAAAGGGCTGTGGCACCATTTGCTCTGGGCTCTGGGCTCGTGGGGCGGCCGGACACTGCCCCGCATCACGTTCCACGCCCACCACATCTAGGGAGGAACTTAAACATTTGACAAATGATTGTGAGGAGGAATTTAGGAACAAAGTCACTGATGAAGAGCACCAGCACAGCACAACTGCTTGGGAGAACCGCCCCCATCTCCTTCTCTGTGGGGATGGGGGTGTCCCAGCTGACAGGGACACCAGCACTGCCCACCCCATGGAGAGCTTCCCATTTTGGGGACATCTGCACAAGTCTGTCACTTCACCTCTGTTCCCTTCTCCCAGAGGAGAACCTCCCTTTCATTGCTCTCACAGCTGCTTTACTTGGCAAAAACTCAACTCTTGTGTCTGTTCCTGCTCCAGGTGCTGAGCGCAGGGCAGCTCCTGTGTCCTCCCTGGTGCTCTCTCTGTCGGTCTCTGCAGCCTGGTGTGGATGTGCAGTGTGGTCTCCTTCACCACCTTTCCATGCCAAGTGCTCATCTTTGCCCAGTGCTGGGTGAGCAGCTGCTTCACCCCATGACATTTGTTCAGCCTGAGAGTCATGAGAACAGTCACTGCCCATGTATCTCACCACATCTCGAATCCCCAACTATTACGTATTCTGTGGAGTTGCCATATAACATACAAATAAAAGTGATGGATCCAGTACCAGGAGCTCATTTCCCAGCTCACCTTCCACCTTGGCTGGCAGGGGAGCCTGCACGGCCGCGGCTGCACGAGGGGATGCAGAACAGGAACCAGTGGATTTACAGGCAGTGAAAGGGGTTTTTTTTCAAGTTTGTTAGGACCTAATGAAGCCTAACCCCAGCATTCTTTCATTACTGTATGGGAATAATAGAATGGTTAATAAGGAAAAAAAGCAAAGTCTTCAGTGAACACTTGTGTTAGTGTTTGGGAAGAGGCAAAATGATGTATCTCCGCACAGAATGATGAATTCTTCATATTCCAGCTGTAATTAGGCAGCAAATTAAACTGCAGGTAGGAGATGTGGACATGTTGGAATCAGCAAGGCTGAATTATTTAATTCAGGAATTGTAGAAGATGTGGTCAAGATCTTTTTCATGTGTGGATAGTTAGAGTCAGTTTTGGAGTGGACTTCCACAGGGCTCAGGTTAATGGATTCATGTGTCCACAGGATGAGACGAAAAATGATGGACAAGAAGGGCTGTAAAATCCAGGAACTGCTCTCAGAATCACCTTGTAGGAAGATTCAAGCTCAGTGTATTTAGCTTGTTGGAGAAAAGGTTAAGAGGTAATTTCAACACCATCTGTAAATACCTGTATAGGAACAGCAATTTGGTGAGAGAGGTCAGATAAAATGTACCAGGATGCAGTGACAGAGGCAGAAGGAAGACAGGTCAGGCCAGAAACAAGGCCCAGATTTCAGCAGTGAAGGCAATTAACCACTTCCCCAGCGTCACTGTGATCTCTCTGGCACTGGCAATATTCAAGTCAGGATTAGATTTTCTGACAGATCCGTCATTCAGGCAGGAGTGATGGGGGGCAGACCTGTGATGTGACTTCGTGCTGTGCAGCAAAGTTTGGGCAGTCTGGAGGCTCCTTTGGCCCCTCCCTGGCTCCAGGTCTGCCTTTGCTCTTCCACGAATCTGCCAGTTCCTTGCAGAGCTCGCCTTCCCTGGCCACGGAGCTGCTCCCTGGCTAGCTGTGGGGTGCCTCAGCTGGCGGCGTGGGCTCTGTGTGGGGACTTGGGGCAGGCAGAGCTCAGGCTGGAGACACAGAGAGCAGCTCTGGGGCTGGCGGTGTGCTCTCAGTGCAGGGGTTTGGGGGGCAGTGTCACGGGGGCTCCCCTTCCCAGGCTTCTCCAGTCTGCTGGGGCCTGTGGGGCTGTGCGAGGGATCGGCCACTCTAAACCAAAGGTGAATTGGTGTGTTGGCTGGAGAAGCACTGGCTCATCCTGGAGCTTTGGCTGGGGAATGGGAAGTGTCGTGGCCAGCTCTCCCCATCCTGCTGCCACAGCCAGCCCAGCTCTCAGTTGTCCCAGAGACACTGGCACCTTGCAGAGTTTTTGTTCTGATGGTTTGTACTCACCCTGAGTCAGCTTTGGTAGGAGCTGGGGTGTCACTTAGTTACTTAGCATGTGCAAATGTCCAAAACCATGCTCTGCAAGGGCAGCGCTGAGAGAGGAGGGAGATTCCCTGTGTCAGAGCATCTGTGAGGCCCAGTGCAAGGCAATGGCTCCTGCTGTGTGCAAGCTGGCAGATCCTGATGGCCCTGATGCGGAACTGGGCTGGGAATCCTCAGTGATTCCACCCAGACGTTCACTGTTGGCAGAGCTGGGAAGAACACCTGTCTGTCTGTCACCCCAGAACGTGCCCCACCATGCCAGTAAGGGTGCTCAGCATGGTGGCCAGCTCCCAAGGAGAACGCAGAGGTTGATGTTTTACAAATGACACGTCTGCATCCTGGGGCTCCTGGTTGGTAGGAGCCAGCCCATATGTTTTGGACTCAGGGAAATTGTTCAGAAGAAAGGACCCAACAATGTCTGGAGAACAGCATGTAGGGCTTCATTTAGAAGCACAGCCTGACAGAGACTCCCGACTCTGGACCAGCTCTGGGGCACAGGTGGCTCTGGGAACAGCAGCCACAGGGGCTCCCAGGATAATCACCTTCCTGCCATGGCAACTGCTGGCCCACTGACATGGGGGGTAAGTTATGTCCTCCCCAGCAGGGTTTTCACAGGCAGGCAGCTCTTCCAGGCTCCTTGGCTCTCACTTCTCTTCAAGAACCAGTTGGTTTCTGGGAGTGGATGTTTCCCACTGGCTGGAGTTGTGCTCCAGTCCAGCTCAGGGTCCTGCATAGCCATAGTTTTTGAGGAGGCTGTGAGCCATGTTCAGCTGCAGGCTCCAGCCAGGCTCTGGGGAGCCAGTGCACTAAGGTGACTCACAATAATCCTGGTTTTTATGTGGAATAAATTATGATGTGTTGGCAACAAGTAGTTGAGGGGCAGAGTGACTGATGACTCCTTGGGACACCGTTTGGCAGACAGTCAATAGCATTAATCTGCACTGTGCTCTTGGCCTCTGCAGTACCAGAGAAAACAGGGTTTGCTCCATGCCAGGGTGTCCTCACCCATCCTGGAGCACCTCTGTCACCATCTTGAGCCACACGCTGACGGTCCCTCAGCACCGTGTTGCAGCAGCAGCATCCCTCTGCCTGTGAATGAGCAGAGCCTGGCACTCCAGAGGAAAGTCCTGTCCTGTACTTGGCCATAAACCCAAGGGGATCTCAAATTGCTCTCCAGCTGGTGCCTCTTTAAAATTCAGCATAGCCCATTCCCTGTGCCAGAGTTGGTTTCCTCCACACTGTAAGGGCCTGAGAGCAGCATCCAGCATAATCTCGCCAGGAAATTTCCTGGTGAACAGGAACCACAGACCACAGCCCCCATGGTTTTTTTTGCCAAATTGCTCTTGAAAATATTGAAGATACCCTAAAAAGTGACTCTTCAAATTATCTCCTTCCCAACTGGTGGTGCCCTTCTGGCTAACCCCCCTTTATCCTGTTCCCTGAGCAGCCCCACCTTCATGAAGAATTCTCAGTTTGCTCTGATCCAGGTGTTTCACTGAAGCGTCCAGGCTGCCCCCATGTCATGCCTGGGAAAAGGCCGTTCTGGGTGTAATTTTCCATCCAGTGCCTCCTCATCAGTTGGGCTGTACTGAAAAGGCATCATGGAGCCATGTGAGTCTCTTTGTGGGGGATGAGGAAATAGTGACTGGGAGAGGGACTTGGGTAACTGTCAGCGGTTTGGGGGTCAGTTCCTGCAGGTGTTGGCTCACAGGCAGGTAGTATTTACATGTCACCTGTCACTTACTCGATTTACAGGGAGCACACCTAGCAGCTGCCAGGGTGTCGCTTCCGAAGGGATGCAATTCCTGAGAATTCTGGCCTTGCTGGGACCACCCAGTAGCTCTGTTGGAGGAGCCAGAGTTGCACAGCATGAGGTCTGTGAGCGAGCAAGTGGCAGGGCTGTGAGGGAGTTACCCCACAGCTGGATCACTCCATGCAGCTGGAGTGAGGTGCAGGGAGCTTGGAGGGGCTGCAGAGGCTGGTGGAAGCTGCTTCTTTTTTCGAAATGAAACACTAGCATTTGTGGCAGCCTGTGCTGCTCCTCAGAAGTGTGATAAAAGGGCATGTCCTGGTGGGCTGCGGCTCTTGGCCTGACTGCGGGGGGGTGCAGGGGTCAGATCTGCACTCCCTAGCGCCCTGCAGGGCTTTCCCCTCTGCAGGAGGAGCTTCTCCCAGGCCCTCTGTTTCTGCTCTCCCTTCTTCATCTTCCTCTGCTCCATGGCTGTGGCCATAACTAGGGCTGGGNCATTCCCAGCACCATTCCCAGGACCAAGCTCATCCCGGTCCCAGGAGAGCAGCGTTGTCCCTGCTTCAGCAGCAGCAGGCTCCCTCCCACGAGGAGGCAGAGAGGAGATGGATGCAGCAGTCAGGAGCAGAGCGCCAGCTAATTACCCTTCCGAGTGTGTCTTGTAAATTAAGGGCTAATTAGAGGCAAAGTCAGTGTCATGGTTTTACACGTGTTTCTGTGGCGCTGAACAAGGGGAGGGAGGGGGAACATGCAGCAGCCAAGCTGGAGGCAGGCGATGTGGCAGGGCTCGACAAGGAAGGTCCTGGCAACTTGGGGTGCAGGGTCGTGGGAGCACAGGGTGCAGGGCATCAGGGTCCAAGAATTCGGGGTCCAGGGTCCTGGCAGCTCAGGGTGAGGGCAGCATGTTCCAGCAGGCTCTCTGTCAGCACTGCTGTCAGGCAGGAGCTGCAGATGAGGCTCACAGGGAATCCCTGCACAACACTGCAGGGGAAGGGCATTTTGGTCCAGGATGTGAGCACAGGGAAGAGGAGGGTGGGAGGTTCCTGCCATGCGGGTGGTGAAGGAGTGGGGGTGATGATGATGGTGGTGATGGTGGATGGCAGGCATGCCTGGTGCAGGGCTGGTGGCCATGTCACCCCTCCTTTCAACACTTGCCTTTGGAAGGGGTATTTGGACTCTTGAGCTGTCCTGTCAGGCACTCAGCAGCCCTGGCTATGCTTGGGCACATCTGAATAGCATCCCTTGGGTTTTCATGGAAACAGCAGGGACAGAAACATTCATTTATGTGCGAACTCTGGGGCTTCACGTGGGATTTTGTGGGGCTCTGCTCTTTGTAGAGGGTGGCGCAGCACAGGGATAGGTTGCCCAGGGAGGTTATGCCATCTCCCTCCTTAGATATGCTTCAAACTCATCAGGAACAGTCCAGGGCCACTGGCTCTGGGGGCCCTGCTTGAGTCAGGCTGTACAGGATGATGCCAGAGCTCCCTTCCACCTCAGCCATGTTGGGTTCCATGAGAGCCAAGTGAATCTGGGTTCACACAAGTAAACATGTGAGCTGTCCTGGGTGTAGCAGCTCCCACTGAGGACCTGCTTCCACAGGTGTTCATTTGCTTCCATCGAAGGCTCCCGCCTGCACCAGTCCTGTTGGACCAGTGGCTCGGTTCCTCATAGCCCAGCTTCATCCTGACTGCAGGGCTGGAGCTGTGGGTGTGCAGCGTCTGGAGCTGTTCTGTGGCCCTGCCCTGGGCCATGGCCAGGTGAGCTGCAGTGAGAGTCCCAGCTCACTGTTTCTGTGCCTCCGGGCAGGGAAGGAGGAAACGTAGCTTTGGAGTAGGGATGAGGCCCCTTCTCTCACCCCTGAGCTCCTAGAGCACTTGCTCTGCAGTGGCTGGAGCAGAATGGCCTGAGGAGAGGGCTGGTGGTAGGCAGGTGCAGTGGGATCCCTGGGGCCAGTGTGCTCCTCTGTGGCAGATTGCCTGAACGGCAGTGTGTGTGCTCCCTGACAGAACCATTTTGTTTGCTATTCTGGACATTTCGGGTATTCCTATAATCCAGAAACATTTGACCCATTTTGCATCGCTACGTGATCTTGTCCTGTGTGACAGCCCCTAGTCCCAAAAACACTCCCCTCTTGGGGGTTCAGTTTCCTGGGCTCGGCCACAGCAGTTCTGAGCTAGTGGGAAAAAGAAATTCACCTGCCATCCCCACCTTACAGACATCTGTTCCCCTGCTTGTTTCTTTGACAGCCTCCATGTGATTTCATGCTCTCTCCCAGTGTCCCCAGCATGGCTGAATTTCCTGCCAGGGACACGCAAGAAAGTGAAGTTGAGAGATCAAAGTGGGTGTGCTGGTTGTGGGGTGGGTTTGGGTTTGCCAGGTGCCAGAGGCTGTAGTGAAAATCATGACAGTGAACTCCAGCTGTGGGGAAGCTGTGTGCCAGAATTCCCAGCTGTGCATCCTGGGGTGCTACACTGCAACCCCCTAAGCTGGGGGTCCCTCTGGGAAGTGGGGTGTGCTGGGCTCTTCTGTCAGTACCTTTGGGGTGGTGCACCAGCGCCCCTTGGAAGAGGAGAGCCCAAGAGAGCCTGTCCTCATGTGGAGCGACCCGAGGACTTTGACAGCAGGTGCGGGACAGCTTTGCCTTCTCCCACCGTGCTTCCAGGCAGCAGTCAGTCCGTGCTTCACTCGTCTCTCTTGCAGGTGCTCCCCACTCGACCAGCAGCACCTCCCTGCACTCCGAGCGCTCCATCAGTGGCATCAACCTCGTGGGCTTCAGCTCCAAGCCAGACGGGATGCACCAGCGCTCCTACTCTGTCTCCAGTGCAGACCAGTGGAACGAGGCTGTGGCTATCCCCGGCAGCTGCCCCAACCCCTGTGAGTAGCCCTTCTAGCCCTTCTCCCCTCAGCTCATTTTGGCAGTGGGGCAGTTCTGAGCTCTGCCCTGTGGTTGTGAGCCCAGACTTAGCTCGTGAGCGTCACGCACAGCCTCTGGGCCTCTTTGGGGCTGTCCTCCTTAGTGAGGGTCAGCCGGCAGTGTCCCAGCCAGGGAAGAGGCAGTCCTGCAAGGAATGGAGAAGCTCCAGCCAAGGGACACTGCTCTGCAGCGGGATGGCTCCGAGCCCTCTGCTCTGACCGTGCTCTGAGCTCTCCATGCCAGGGTACCACTGCTTTCCCCCATCACTGCACCTTGTTGGAAGCCCCATCTCCCAGATTTCGGGGCAGTTGAAGGAATAGGAGTGATTCCTGTCTCTGGAGCGCACACTGAGCACGGCCCGCCCCCTCCCCCCACGCTCACTCGCTCTCAGTGATGTTTCAGGACAGTTGAGTGAATTAAAATAATTCATACATTTCCCAACGTAGCCACTTTGCCGAATTGGAAAATAAATGCTTTTGTGCTGCATTCATCACTCCTTCGTTCCTGGCTCTGCCGCCGCACTAAAAAAGCAGTTAAATGCACATCAAGAGTGGAGGAGCCATTTCCATGCCTGCTCGCCCCTTGTAGTTCTCATTAGCGCGGCAGCCGCCCCCCCGCCCGCTCCCAGGGGCTTTCGCAGTTTAAAGGAGCCTCTTTATGATCATTACCGGAGTCCGACTGTGCGGGCGCCATTTGCAGCTGAGGAGGCTCCTCATTTGTAACTGTGAAAAACTATCAATTTCAGCGCGCCTGATGCAGCGGCTCCATCATTGGCCCCATCAGCTCCCTGCTGGAAGCGAATTAATCAGACTGTTACTGCTGATGGGGCAGCGCGGGCGAGGGGAGCGGAAGGGCGCAGTGCTGAGCGGGGATGCGCCGCAGCCCCCTCGCCCTGGACACGGGGGCAGCGGGGCAGCCCGCGCCGGAGGAAGCGCCTGGCCAGGGGCCCTGACACGGCCGTGTCTGCGTGTGCCCGTGCCGGGACAGGGCCCTGCGCCGTGCCCGTGCCCGTGCCCGGCCCGCGGGAGCTGTGAGCACCGGCAGCGATCTCCGTGCCCCGCTGTGCACAGCGCCAGGTCTGGGCCCTTGTGCAGCGCTGCACAGGGCACACGCCTTGGCACGGATCGCTGCTGTGGCACCAGCCCTCTGAGGGCGGCGCCTTGCCCCAGCTCCCTCCTGCCCCACGAGCTCTCCTGGCAGGTCTCATCCTTCCTCCTGGCAGCCCCTCTGTGGAGCTGGGGGCTGGCATGGCCATGCTGTGTGTTGCTCTGCTGTGCCCTTCCCTGGGTGGCATAGGAGAGCAAGCCAGTCATGCCCCCGTCCCTCTGTCCCCTGTCCTTCTGCCCCTTGTCCTTCTGCTCTCCATCCCTATCCATTCCTGTTCCTGTTCATGGAGGAGCTGTCCATACAGCACCTGGACCAATCTGCCTCTTCTGTGCACAGTAACTGAAGACTCAAATGAGAGCTGATCTGCATGATCTGTTGTAGCAGGGAAAGGAATAATGTTTTTAAACTAAAAGTGGGTGGGTTTAGACCAGATGTAAGGAAGAGGTGTTTTATTGAGAGGGTGGTGAGGCAGCAGGGTGCCCAGAGAAGCTGTGGTTACCCTATCCCTGCAAGTGTCCAAGGCAAGGTTGGACAGGGCTTGGAGCAGCCTGGGATAGTGGAAGGTGTCCCTGCCCAGGGCAGGGGTGGCACTGGGTGAGCTTTGGTCCCTTCCAACCCAAACCATTCTGTGATTCTGTGCTGCTGCTCCTACCAGTGACGTGGAGGGGTGAGATGTCATCTCAGTGCTCTCTGTTGTCCTGCGTGCTGCTAGCTGTTCACCCCGTCTCGGGTCCCACTGCACTGTGCTGGACCCCAAGCCCTGTTCTGGTG
The DNA here is from genome assembly GCA_013397315.1 of Donacobius atricapilla. NCBI lineage: Eukaryota > Metazoa > Chordata > Aves > Passeriformes > Mimidae > Donacobius > Donacobius atricapilla. The sequence continues at coordinate 178,190 of WBMY01004373.1, forward strand.
CTCCACACGCTCGGCACAGGGCCAGCAGTTCTGAAGGGCCCGCAGCACAGCATGGGCCGCTTGCCTGGGGGTCCCTGGCAGTTCCCAGCACTGCATCCCGGCTCTGTGTCCCCCATGGCCACATCTGACAGAAGTGGATTCTCAGTGTCATGAGGGAGGGGGCATTTGTTGGGTGGGCAGGGCTTTCCACATGGCAGGGTGTGCTGAGCTGAGCAGCACAACTACTCCTCCAGCGAGGAGCTGAGCTGAGTGAGGCTGTCCTGCACCACACCTGAGCCCCAGCTCTGCCAGAGTCGAAGCTCTCTGGTGAGCATGGCAGGGCAGATGAGGAATTTTCCTGTGCTCAGGCTGCAGGCTGCCATCCCAGCTCCTAGGGACAGGCTGTCTGCTCTAGTTGTGCCCTGGAGAGTATATGGAAGAGCAGTGGGATGGGGCCATATGGTCATATAAACCTATTCCAGGACATTCTATATCTGTCCCTTATGCAGGAGCTCTGCAGCCCACCTGTGGGGTCCCAGGGTCCCCCCTAAGGCTGGCTGGTTTGGAGAAGCACCCAGGAGGTCTCAGGTGTGCCTGTGAAAGGTTCCCTTGGTGAGATGGGGCTCTGGAAGTCCTTGGGTGGGTCAGAGGGGTTCAGTTGTCCTGCTGAGGAAGGAGAGAGTGATCAATGCCTGATCTAGCAGAGGGAGTGTGTTCCATGTGCTGCCCCCACTGCATTGCCATCCTGTCCCCGTCCCACGGGGGCCCTGCAAGTCCCCACCTCTGATGTTGGCTGCTGGGAGTAAGAGCAGGGACGTGGGTGGTGATCCCTCAGGAGCTGCCAGGCTCACGGCAGGCCACAGGAGGGGGAGTGCAGCAACGTGCATCCTGACCCCTCTTGCTGAGCCTGGAGTTGGGCAGGGTGCCAGAGGTGTGGGATTTGGCCCAGGGAGCATCCTGGTGAGCAGGTGGGCAGCAGAGGGAGGATGGAGGCAGCACGTGTAGCCACTGACAAGAAAGTTCAGGTCCCCTGTGACATATGGCTGGGAGCTGAAGGTGCTTCACACCTGCTCTAAGCACAGTCCTGTAGCAGGATCAGTAATTTATATTTAGAAAACTGGAGTCTGATTTTATTAGATTTATCTTTCTTAATTGTCAAGGGTGAGCTATTTCCCCATGGATAAATAGCAGCAGAAACACCCTACTGCTGTGTGCCAGTACAGGAGAAACCAGAGCTGGGAGAGCTCCAATGCTGCAGCCTCTCTCAGCTGTGTGAGGGGGACACCAGCTCTGGTGTTGGTGCACCTCAGTCCCTGCCTGGGGCAGCTCCTAGCCTGTGCCCCTCTGTGCCTCTCTCCACCCCACTGTTGATATTTTTTGAAACAGATCATGCCCCAAAACGCAGTCTGACCAAACCAGGATGAACCGAGGGAGCAGAGGACAGGCTGGGGTGGGAGAAAGGCTTGGCAGGTCCCTACCATCCCACTGCTGGAGCTGCTGCCCTTGTGCAGTGCTGTGATTCCTTTCTTAACTCCGGGTGCCACAGAACATGGAAATGGGAAGTCAGGACTTGATGGGAGACACAGGACTGTGGCTGGGAGAATGGCAAGCTGCCTGGGGCAGAGGTCCTGGGCATTGCTGTCTATGCCCTGGGGGTGGGTGGACACTGGAGAGGGAGGAGTGGATTTAGGAGAGGGTTAACAGTGCAGTGAGGGCTCCTGCGCCTCGTTGCCTTCCCCGGAGTCTGCATTTTTATGCTGATTGGAAGCCTGCGCTGTGTGTGCTGCTGAAATTGAATGTCAGGCTTTTGATTTTGTTGCTGGTCTCTAATGAAATTTGACATTTAATGGTGAGTGCAGCGGCAGCGTGTGTGTGTGTGATCGGAGCTTGATTAGCGCACTCTAATTGACAGTAATTAGGCAGCTCCCTGATTGTTTCTAATTCTGCTATTAATTGTAAGGAACAGTATGATTGAGGATAAATTTGGTGCGTTGCTGCTGGGGATGCAGCTTCTTCAGCTCCGTATCGGAAGCCTATTGAGCCCATCATGCTCAGGTTCCTGAGTGTGGCAACCCCAGTCACCTCGTCTGGCAGTGCAGTGCTGGGAGGGCAATGCTTCTGCAGAGGCTCTGCAGATTCTGGGCTTTGGATCTGCCCCAGAGGGGCCAAGATCACCTTCTGGGCCTGTCCCTTCCCAAAGTGCTTGTCCAGCCCTGTGAGGACACTGCCCTCTGAGGGAACTGCTTCCCCAGGAGCATGTGGGGGGGGGGCCATGGGGCTGCTGCAGAGGTGCTGCTGCAGAGGTGCTGCTGCAGAGGTGCTGCTGCGCGTGTCCGGCTGCGTAGGTGCGGGCGCTGTCCCTGTGTGATCACGCTGCGTGGATCCCCGTGCAGAGCGGGTCCAGCCTGACTGCCCCAGGAGCTGCCAGCCCTGAGCTGGGGTGGGTGTGGGAGCAGCCCTGTGATGTGGGGCTGGGCAGGTCCTGCCCTGTCGCATGCAGTCGTGTGGGTCGAGCCAGCCAAGTACCAGGGCTGGCTCCAGAACATGTTGGTGTCTCTGGAAAGAGGAGACCGTCACTGTCCCCACTGTACATGACTTGCCTTATTTTTGTCCCCAGCTAATGGTACTGCCGACTCGCTCAGCTCCAGCCCAAACATTTCCAGTGCCGCCAGCCCAAAGCTGGAGCCGCCGCCGTCACCACATGCCAACAGGAAAAAGCATCGCAGGAAAAAGAGCACAGGAACAACTCGGCTTGATGGCCCCAGCACGGCAGCAGAAGGTAGGAAGGGTCTGCCTGGGGGGCAGCTCCGGTGGCTCAGAGTGCCAGGCACCCAAGGGTGCTGCGGTGCTCTCTGGGGGCCTGGGGCTTGGAGTGTTTCTCATGCAGGGCTCGGTGGTGGCTTGGGGCTCAGAGAACTCCTTGTCCAAGCAGCTTGGGCTGAGGCAGGAAAGAGCAACCAGCGTCTCTGATCTGCCTTTCCCTCCATTTCCCACGTGCCGTGCAGCACCACCATCACGCCTCTGTGTGTGCAGACAGTCACTGGGAATTAAAATTGCTAACTGTAGTAGCAGACCTGAGAGCACACCATATGGTTAAGGTTGCTCTCGCACACTTCCCACTGCAAGGACCTATTTCCGTGGACTTGTAAATTGTCCAAACCTTCATAATTTAAAAGACCTGTGCTGGGCACCTGCCTCAAGCCAAGGGTCTTTTAGCAAAGCTTGTCTACTTCAGGGACCAGTTGAAGGCGTGTGCGTTGTTCTCCAGTGCTCAGAGTACTGATGGGTTTTGTGTTGAGAAATTCTGGTGCCTGTGGTTGCTGAGGAGGGACCCATAGCTTGACAGGGAGGCTGCAAGGCATGGGGAAGCATTCTGCTGGGAAAAGACACCAAATTTGTCCACATAGAGATGAGCCTGGCAGCCCTGTTATCCAAAGCCTGCATCTGTGGTTAGCCGCTGGAAAAAGTGAGATCTGACTTTATTCGTGGTCATCCTGTCCCACAGCACTCAATAAGCTTCTATAGTGAACCAAAGTAAAGATGTAATTCAGAGGGGAGGAGGGTTCAGTACAAGTTTTTGAAGCTAACAGTTGCTGCAAAACAAACCAGGAAATACTAGTGTGTACCTGAAGGTGCTGCAGCTGTCCTGGCGCCTTGCTCCAAATCATGTGTCTGCCTGCAGTCCAGCAGCCCAGGTGTCCCACAGCAGAACAGCTCAAGTTCTTGTTCTTGGACTCTGCTTTGATGGTGTGCAGAGTTGGGCATCTCTGTTGTTCCTTTGTTGCTGTTGTAGATGCTTTGTTGCATCTGAAATGCACCAAGTCTAAGACAGGCTTCCTCTCTGCAGTGGTTGATGGAGGAACCTCGAGCATCGTTTGAGTCTGTCAAACTGGTGTCCCATGGAGCAAGAAGTGTTGCCTGTAGTTGCACTTTGTTTTTAGCTCTGTGTGTATGTTGCCTCCTCAGACCCATTGTTGCCCTTCCCTAGTTGGTTTGCAGTTCTCAGCCCAGTGCTTGGAAAAGGAGAGGCTCATTCTTTGTATGAATGGTGGGATAATGAAGGGGGGGATGATGTTGCATCCACATGTGTAGGACTGAGAAAGCATGTGCTGAAGTAGTGAGTCCTATCCTGTAAATAAAATGCTAAGAACAAGCTGTAAAGGAGGTCCCAGAGCTGACCTTGGTGTGATGATGGGGTTTATGATATGGACATGAGGGCTCTCAGCTGACCACAACAAAGATCAAGAAGCACAGGACTGATGTGTCAGTGCTTGCAGAGGAGCTCTGGTCCTGTGGCTGCACAGTGCAGCTGACAGAGTGTGAGAGGTGCAGATGCTGGGACCTCATGTTACGCAGAATGTAATGCAATTTCCTAGTGGAAAAGGTAATTGAATGTGGGAACACTTTTATGAAGCAGTAACACGGACTAACCACTGCTTGAAGTCTTAAAATTTGATTAGTTCCTTTTCAACAACACATGTGTGCTTGGCAGGATTCCCAGCTCTCTGCTCCCAGATGCACAGGCTGGAGGGCTGTCACCCTTCTCCTTGTGTGCCCAGGACAGGAGCCTTCGAGCAATCCCGGTTTTTCCATCATTTCCTAGGGATGTTTTTTCAGACGCACGCTCATTCTTTCCGTCCTTCCTGGTTTGGCAGCATCCCTAGACGGTGAAGTGATGGAGGTGGAGACACGTGGTGAGCATGAGGGCATCACAGTGTTTTTGTTGCTTCCTGCCCTGGTCCTTGGCCGTGGTGGTGTGTTGAGCAGAGGTCTGTCTTACCTGAAGCATTACCCAGGCCCTGTCTCATGTTGATGTGGTTAATTTAAAGCCCTAGCAGGTGTGGTAGCAATATAACTTTTTCCTACAATGTCCATTCCGTGGCATTTATCAGCATGGAACTTCATTTACCAGCAAAGTGTCAGTTACCAAACCTCATCTGTCACTGCACAGACCTTGCACACTGTGGATCCTCCTGCTGCCAGAGCCTCTGGCACCGGGTCCAGGAGCAGGAGCAGTGCCCCCTCTGTGATCTGCAGTGCTGCTGGTGCCAAAGTGCCTGGCGGCGGGTGGCTGAGCTGCCGCGGTGCTGCAGTGGGAAGGAGCAGTGCGGGCACCATGTCAGGGATGAGGAGAGCACGGCCCAGCAGAGAGGGCGCATCCATGACCACAGGCACACAGGCAGCCCATCCTCCGTGTCTCCAGTGTGGATCCAGGCTTTCCGTGCCCCTGTGTCCTTCTCCAGTGGGGAAAGAGTGCAACACTGCCGGTCCAGTGCTGCGGTCGGGCAGAGCTGACGGAGCCAGCTGCTCCCAGACCTGTGCTGGGCCACACTGGGGCTCTGGGCTGCTGTGTGGTGGCTTCCTGGCTTTTGGTCAGGCATTGACAAACTGAACATGCATTTATTTTTTAAAAGAATCTAGTGTATTAGAAATTTGATCCAGTTGCATCATTGGAGTTCCAGAGGCTGGGTCAGTTCTGTCATGCTCCCAGCTCGCCCTGCATCAACAGGACCTGCTGCTGTGGTCCATGCCAGCAGAACCGTGCTTCGAGTCCATGGCAGCAGCCACTGTTGCTGCACTTAGAGCTTCCCAGCTTTAGCCAGTTCCAGCAGCAATGAGCTGTGTGCCCCATTTTGGTGTAAGGGGGACATCCTGGTGAAGAGAGGACCCTGTGCATCCCTGTGCTTGGTATGAATTACGAGCTGGGTTGCACATCCTTTTCATCCCCCACCTGCCACATGCCTGCTGGATGGCTCCTGCCCATGGTGCTGTTGTGAGTGACTTGGTTGGTCTCTCTCCTGCTCTGAGCTCTGGGACTGCTCCAAGAACTGATGCAGCTCTGGACACTGCGGCAGCTCATTACCAGGACCAGCAGGCCAGGGCAGGGGCAGAGGGAGAGGCAGAGGAGTGAGTGACTCTGGGACTGGTGTTTGGGTAGCCACCCATGCTGAGTCACTGTCCTGCATGACTGGCAGGAGACTGGCAACAAGTACAAGGAGGTGCTGAGCCTCTGCTCCCAGTGTCTGAATGGTCCAGCTGAATGTGTCCGTCCTTCTCTTCCCTGAACTGAGTTCTGCCCAATGGCCAATGGTTTGTGTCATGTCTGCCCATGGCCAATGGTTTGTGTCATGGACTGCTGTCCATAAGTATGACCGATACCCCTTGAATCTTTTTTAGCTGCTTTTGAACAGTTATGGCAGTTTTTTTCAGAGCAGGGTAATTTGAGTTTTTTGCTTCCGCGTAGTCAACATGGTGAAAGTGTGAAATTGCTGCACCAGGACCGGGGCTGCCAGGCCTTGTGGGAGAGCTGCCATCCCTTGTGGCCGAGCTGCTGTCCCCTCGTGGTGCTCATCCCTCTGTGGAGGGTTCACTGTCCTGGCACGAGCATGTGTACAGTCCAGTGAGGAGCCATATTCTCCATTAGCTGCGGTCAGTGTGGCTGTGCTGCTGCGGGGAGTACTGTGGAAGGACAGCCCCCCAAAACTTCCCACCCACCAGGAGCTGCATGGACAGGCAGGGTGCCAGGCTCAGCCTCTGTCACAGCATCCCTGTGGGCAGGAGCAGCCCTGGGGGTATGTGAGGGAGCAGGTTTGGGCTGTGCTCAGGCTGCCTGTACCTGCCTACACCCGCCCCACGCCCGTGAGCTAGGCACGAGCAGCTCAGGTTAGCATCCTGGGAAAGTTGGTGAGGTCTGGGGATAAATTGCCATCAGTTTATCTCATTTAGGAGGTAATCAGAGCCAGGGACGTGCAGAGCAATTGAATCTTAGTTGTTCTGAAGTATCATAAATCAAACGAGCTGTTGCTTTTTTACATGGGCTCATGTTAAAGAGAGCTCCGTGTCAGGCTGCCAGGGAGCATCCACAAACTATGGCAAGCGTGGGATTGGGCTGCCGGAGGTGTCACCAAACTGGGGAGTGCAGCTCAGGCTGTCAGGGAATACCCACAGGCTGGAAAATGTGTGTCAGGCTGCCAGGGGATGAAGATGCACATCCCACAGTGTAGGTGCAGAGGTGCAGTGTCATCCTGCAAGGACCATCAGGAAAGTCTGATCTTGTCAGAACCCAGCAAAGCTCTGTGGCCAGGAGTGCCTCATCCTGCCATGGGGCAGCCCACAGCCCCCCTGCAGCCACACTCCTCTTTGCCCGGACCCTCAGCCCCTCTTCAGGCTGCCAGGAGGGCCAAAGAGCCACCAGACACGGCTGAGGGCAGCAGCACCTTTGCGACGCTCCCTGCTCCAGTCTCCCCATGGCTGCCAGAGCTCTGGGGATAATGAACTTCTCATGTGCTTAAAGAGTGATGCAGGGTGCATGGCGAGAAGCTGACAGCCCCTTAATGTGCTTCTCAGTGGCGGCCGAACGACGCGGTTTTGTCTTTGTTTTTTAGTTTTAAAACCCACAGGAAATTGATGGCCAGTAAAGAGTTGTGTTGGGGCGATGTGCGTGATTAATGCCAACTGTCAGGGGCTGTCGAGGCCGATCGTGGCGAGCCAGGAGTGTGAGGCTGAGCCGTGCTCACCAGATTGCTGGGGATTCCAGCTGCTATCGCTCAGCTCCCGCCTGCCCCACACAGCTTGTGTCACCCGTGCGCTTCCTTCCACCAAGCCTCTTAATTCAGTGCTAACAAGTCACTCCAGCTCATTATGGACCCCGGAGCTCCCTGTTCCATCCTGGCGGGAGGGAGGCAGCCCGTGCTGGGCTTCTCTGTGGTTCAGCTGGTCCCCCGTCTCCATCAGCTCCCACCCCCTCAGGCTGTGGTTGCTGGGGGACCTTTATACAGCTCCATGTTACCCTCTGACAGACCCTCATGTGCGCACCCCTGACCCTGCCACAAGCCTCTGCTTGCACCATGAAGCCCGCACTGTCCATGCCGTCCTTCCTGTGCCCTCCCTCCCTGATGCCTGCACACACCCCCCTGCCCTTCTGCCACCTCCCAGGCCTGCCCCCGCTGTGCACATGCTGCACCCCACATTGCATCCTCCCTGCCAGGTCCACAGAAATGACACTCTTTGACCCTTCCATGGCCCCCCTGCACACCCCTGTGTACTTGTAGTGTCCCTTGGGAGCACCTGCTCCTCCTGACACGCTGTGTCCTTCCCCACACGTGCCACACAGTTTTGGGACCCCACCGTATGCCCCCGATGTACAGCTCAGTGTGCCCATCCATCCACGCTGGAGCCCCCGCTGCTGCCAGCCCTGGCCCCACACCCTCCCTGCTGGGGACGTGCCAGCTCAGCCTGGGGCTCTCTGGGCCCCAGGGGCGCCGGGACAGCCGGCACTGGGGGGTGTCCACAGCGCTGCTCCTGCTGCGCTCTCCCGGCGGCTGTCCCTGCGGAGGGGCCTGTCCCCGTCGCACTAATACAGGTTGGGAATATTGGGTTTAATGATCTGCAAAATGAGGAGGTAGCGAACTGACATTTACGAATGGTGCTGCATCCTTCTCTTCCCAGACGCCTGCTAATTTGTTGATATCCCAAACACCTCATAATGATACGGTACAGTCACAGCTTGCAAACAAGCATCCCGAGGCCAGGGGCTGCCGGCTGCCCTGCTCCAGGACCCTCCTCACAGGCTTGGCAGCCAGAGAGCGGAGCTGTGAGACAGGGTCTCCCTGCATGTCCTGGACCTGCCCTGGTTCCTACCATGTGCCCCACATGCTGGAGGCATCCCACCACCTCCTCCCTGTGTGACTACCCACTCTACAGGGCCTCTGCAGGCACTTCTACTACTCCAGCAAAAAGCGGGAGAAGGGATGGCAATGGGAGAAGGACAGCATGAAGGGAGAGGCTAGATGTGACTGGGAGATGGTGAACAGCAGAGGTGACAGAGGAGACTTCTGCTTCAAGAATGGGGCTCTGTGCCAGCTCTGCTTCCTGTTATGCTGATGTTGAGTGGAATCCTGCTCCTCTGTGCCAGACCCGCTGGGATGCAAGGAAGATGTCCCACACTATTCTGCAGCTATCTGCTCAGGAAGGAGCCAGCCGGGAAGCTGTCTGGCATGGAAGGCTCTCTGCCGGGTGTGCTGGCATGGAGGTGCTCCTGCCATCCCCTGTGCCAACCTCCCCCTTCCTGCGGAGGAAGAAAGTGCTGCCCTGGGCCTTTGGGCTGGCATGGGGGAGCTCTGTCCAGTGCCCTGTATAGAGAGGGAATTGCTGTGCTGTGTCCAAGTGCTGGGAGCACGGCCCTGCTGCCCTTGGTGGGGACCGGAGGGACATGGCTCCGTCCTCTGCCCTCACAGAACTGCTTTGTATCCTGGCGCTTCTGGAGCAGCCCCTGTATTGCTGCTTGTGCTCTGAGTGCTGCCCCAACCCGTATGGGGGCACCGTGGGTGGGGCTCAGGCATGGGGCCAGCCTGTCCCACTGCAGCTCCCTGGGGGAACACGCTGCTTGGGTGACCTACTGCACCCCATGGAGAAGCAGGGTGTCCGTGGGAAAGGAGGTGGGAAGTACTGCTCCTGTGGCTCCATGTCAGGGTCCCCCCAGGAGGGTGTCTGGGCTGGGCACCAATGCAGAGTGTAGCCAAAGCCCTTTGCAGAGCAGGACCAAGCTCTGCCCCAGCCCTGTGTTGAAGCTGAGGCATTTTTAGCTCCCCAGTGTGTACCCCTTCTGCTCAGAGCTGTTCTTCCCCCCACTCAGAGCATGGAGAGGGGACTTGGTGTGAGGAGTGAGGGCAGCACTCTGTGTCAGTGCTGCTCCCCTTCCTTTTCCTCTCTGGCATCCCACAGGAGTCAATGGGACGCACTGTTGCAGGGGGCACCTCACCCCCGAGGCTGCTTTGAGCAGCAGATGCACGCTGCCTTGCATCTTGGTGGGCACTTCCCTACCCTCCTGCTGTCCCTTTGTTCTGGCTCCCGGCCAGACACACAGGATGTCTCCATTCCCTCATTCTTGGCAGCCCCGTGGTGCTCTTCTGCTGTCCGGAGCATGCTTCCCCCGAGGCTGGCGTGTTGGCGGAGGGAGGGTGACTGCACTGGGGCTGCTCATCTCCCTGCAGTCCCTGCCCATCGTCCCTGCTGCTGGAGTCCGGGTGCCATGTGGCCCTGCCGTCCTGGCCATGCCCTCCCTAATCCTGCTCCTGTGCAGAGCCCTCGTTCCTGGGCGGTGTTGGAAGGGGGGTCGTGGGGTTAACGCCCATTAGCAGAGCCAGCTCACACCAACTCTGCTCAGCAACTCTTCACGGAGCTCAGTCTTTAAAACATCATCAAAAAATCATCAAGAGAGAGAGAGAGAGGCAGCGCATTTATTTCCACTGCCCACTAATTCTAATGGAGCTGGTGTAATGGGCTCCCACCAGCGCACTGGGGCAGCCGCAGGGCTGGGGGGCCGGGCTCTGCCATCTGGCCCCTGGGTAGCCGCTCACTCAGGGCTGGGAAGGGCTCCCTGCACCTGTAGGAGTGGCTTCCTCTGAAGTCTGGGCCCTGTCAAGTTGGAGCTGGCAAGCTCTGGGACTTCTCTGGCCTCTGAGAAGGAGCCTGTGCCCATGTGTGGAGCAGGGGAGAGAGTTCTACCAGCTCTGCTTCAGGAGAGGTAGTCTAAACCCTTCTGCTTATGTCATCTGCTTGGTGACACTTCAGCCAGGCAGGAATGGCCCTGCCAAATTGGAAACCTGTACCTTTCCCCAGAAGAAGCTGAGAATGTCCAGTACTTTCCCTAAACAACAGCTTGAGTCTGATCCAACTTGTATGGGTGCCCTGAGGAGCTCAGGACCCGGCCCTAGACCATCCCGGAAGGTGGGACTGCACCGTGTTTGGAGGTGCTGCAAGTCCTTGATTCCCTTCCCAGCTCTGCTGATCCTCACGTGTGAATCAGGGGTGTGATCCCGCAGTGCCACGCTCTTCTGTCGTTGGCATGCTATGCTGAGGCCTCCAAGGAGATCCAGCCCCGTAGTGCCATCCTGCACTGAGGGGGGGAATTTGTCTTGGCGCAGCAGAAAAGCTGTGGTCCTTCGTTAGCTCTTCCCGGGCTCCAAGAGCCACAGGGCCTTTGTTTGGCATGAAGCTGGAATCCAGGAGGCACAAAGAAGGAAGAGAATGGAGGTCCTGCATCTTGCAGAGCTGGCATCAGGGCTTTGGTTGGACTGGGACTGCTCCCACGGCTGGGGCTGGGCAGCCCCAGAGCTCTGGGATGTCCCTCAGCTGTGACAGTAGGGAAAATCCATCCAAGTCAGGTTGGAGCCCCGGAAATTTCTCTCCCAGAAGGAGGGAACCTCCTGCCCTACTGTGAAGGTCCTGAGCAGAGTGCTGGGAGCCACATGGCGCCCTCCGCCCCAGCATGGTGTTTCAAGGAGCAGCAGTGACCCCTACTCCAGAGCCCTGGGCAGGTAGAGCAGGCATTTGCTTTCCTGGGAAGGTGCAGGAAGGCTGGGACTGGGATTCCTGCCTGCCTGCTTGGTGGGGAGGTGCTGGGCAAATAGGAAACAGGAACAAAGAAGATGGAGCCTTGTGAGCCCACAGCAGGAATCCTTGCTGTGTCCTGTTGACCATGATGTCCCTCTTCCTGCTGTGCAGAAGCAGCTTGGCAGCAGGGAGCACTTTAGGTGCATCCAGTACTTCCCAAGTCCAGGCAGCTGGCTTGGGCTGTGCAACACAGCAGCAGCAGCCACAGGTGGCTCAGACCAAGGCAGGGTGAGAGCTGAGGAGAGCAGGGCCTGTTCTGATGTGTCTGGGTCCCCCAGGAGCGCGGTGTGCAGATGCTCCCTTCCAGCACCTGGGCAGCCTCTGCCGCAGGGAGCTGCCGCTGCTCATTCCTTCCTGGCTGGTAGTGCTTGGCCCCAGGCAGCCCCCAGTCCTATGGCTGTGGGGGGTGGTCCTGGCTCCCCTGCAGTCTGGAGGCTCTCTGCCCGTTCCAGGCTCTGGCAGCACTCACGGAGGCTGGTGCCAGCAAGCAAAGGAGGCAGTGCCTGTTAGCTTGGCTGGTGGCTGGTTATTTCCTCTCCCAGTATTCACAAGCTAACAGCTGTATATTTTCCAAGAATCTGGTTCTTGAGCTGCGACTTGTTGTCTGTGGGGTCCCTCCTGCAGCTGAGAGCTGGAGGAAAGTGCTGGACAAGTGAGATGTCCCAGTTACGCCTGTGCATCACAGAGAGGGGAGAGTCCAGCGACGTGGCTAACTGCTTGCTTCGTGTAGTCTGTCATCCTTCTGAGGGCTCATTCTCTCATTCCAGGAAAGAGGCAGTTGCAGGCATCTTCCCCCAGAGGAGGAGTCCCGAGCTAATTTAGGGTGAAACGAGTAAAAGAGCCTTGCCTTCCTATCTGGGAAGGGCAAGCCAGGACAAGCCCTCATGCTGGAGTCATTCTATCCTCCCCAGGCTCTGATGGTGTGGAGACCCAGCCTCGTGCTCTCACCCCAGTTCACGAGCACTGGTGATCTCCAGTGTCAGTACAGGTGATGACCACAAGCCTGGGAGGAAGGGCTGTGCACTCCCATCATGCCCAACGGACCTGGTTTTCCTAAGGAGGCTTCCCAAGGCAGCACCATGTTCTGGGGATGTTTGTAGACACAGCCTGGCTCAGATGGGCCCAGGTGGCCCCACAGTAGCTGAGGGTGGCCGTGCCCTTGGTGGGACTCGCCAGGGGCCTCTGCAGCCATTCACTGTGGGCTGCAGCAGCTCCTCAGTCCCTGCCTTTCCACTGCTTCCCTCCACAGTGAGGGGCTTCTGTGCTGCAGAGAACTCAGGGAGAGGAGGAGACCTCCCTCAAACCCCTGCAGACTCCCCTGCTCACCTCCCCATGTCACACCTGGTGTGCACAGGCCCTGCCAGGCTTGAGGCCAGCACAGCTCTGCCTTGATGTGGACCGGAGGCCCCTCGGCCTCCGTGCTGTCTCTGGAGCTGAGCAGTTGACTCCCTGCTTTTAATAGAGAGCTGGGAAGGCACATTATGGAGATGAGGGTGTTATTTGCATAACGCTAATTAGGTAATTACAAATCATTTTGCTATGAGCTGAAGCGTGTGCTGTGACATAACGTTTATTAGTCATTCCATTCAGGCCCCGCTTAGTTAAGTCATTTACTGCACTAACTACTGAAGTTGGCAATAAAAGGTAAATGCTGGTGCTGGGTGTGAGGCTGACACGACACCCCATGAACTGTGCCTGTGGGGGGCCGTGTGAGGCAGAGCCAGGCTGGCAGGTGTTAGCAGGGCCGAACACCTTTTAAGTCGCGGTGATGAGCTGCCTCTGAGCCCACCACACAGGCCCCTCTTGCATCACCTCACTCCGTGTGCAGGACCCAGCGCTCCAAAGCAGTCGAGGGTGGGCACTGAGCACTGGTGCTGGGGCTGTCTGCAGGCACCAGCTCAGTGGAGGAGCTGATTTCACTGCTCCAGAGGTTGGCAGCTTTCTCACAGGGCAGGGAGAGTGGGCACAAACCAGGGGAGCTGTGTGGGGCAGAGAGAGGGAGGATTGGCACTGAGCTCTGATTCTTCTCTGCAGGCATTTGCCTGTCCCAGCCTCCTGGGCCCTGCTGCTGCCTCGACCCTGCCATGTGGGGATGGCAGTGGCCTGCCAGGATCTGTCCCATGGCAGACCCCCTCCTTCCTAGCCCTGTGTTATGGCACACCTTTCTCTTCCAGAACCAGATGAGCCATTTGAGTTCATTATTGTGTCACTGACGGGCCAGACATGGCTCTTTGAAGCCTCAACATCAGAGGAGCGGGAGCTCTGGGTGCAGGCCATTGAGAGCCAGATCCTGGCCAGCCTGCAAGGTTGTGAGAGCAGCAAAAACAAGGTAAGAGGCCTTGGCCAACTTCTGTCTTCTCTGGCATCTGTTTTGCCCTCCATGTCTCACACTTGCCTATCTGTACGCACTGAATCCTGCCTTGATCTCTCTTCTCCCAGTGAGAGTTCAGTCCTGTCCCTGGTACTATGCAGTTCCCTCAGGTTTCTTGTCACCTCTTCCCACCTGGCTCTGGCCCCGGCCCCACAGAGTGCTCTGCATCCCATGTGGCTGGATCATACATGGTTCATTCCCTCCCTGGACATCTCTGCCCTTTCTCCCCACTTTGGCCCACTGCCCCTGCTCCTCTGGCGCACACATGGCCACTCCAGACCCTGTTGGCAGAGCCCCCATGCTGGCCAGCCTCATGGAGCATGGTGTGGCACGCCAGGAGGGGTGCAGGATGCGTGGTAGGGTGGCTGGCCTGCAGTGAAGAGGGCCTTGTGGGTTCTTTGCAGGCTCGGCTGGGCAGCCAGGGTGACGCGCAGGCCATGCAGGCCGTCCGCACTGCACGGGGGAACAGCTTCTGCGTGGACTGTGACGCACCGAGTAAGAGACGCTGCGCTGGGCGGGGGGCTCACCCAGGAGGGGAGGGGGCTCCTGCCACCTCAGCACCCCCTCTCTCAGCTCGGGAAGACCTGCTCTGTGTGTCTGTCCTGTCCTCTCCTGCAGGGGACCTGCTCCTTGGGGTTGGGGTACTGACCACACTGCCACACTGGCCTGTGACCCCTCACTGGCCAGCCTGAGGTCCTGGCCTCTCCGTGCCCACCTCTCCCAGGGACATCGAACTGGGAAGGGCTCTGGTGGGCAGATGCCTGCAAATATGAGTCTGAACCACAGGAGATGGGCTGGTGAGTCTTGGCAGGTTATTAACTCTCCCCCACCGATCCCGCTGCCCGCAGATCCGGACTGGGCCAGTCTGAACCTGGGCGCTCTCATGTGCATCGAGTGCTCTGGGATCCATCGCAACCTGGGCACCCACCTGTCCCGTGTGCGCTCCCTGGACCTGGATGACTGGCCTAGTGAGCTTCTCATGGTCATGACGGCCATCGGCAACGCGCTTGCAAATGCTGTCTGGGAGGGAATGGTGGAAGGGTACCCCAAGCCCACGCCTGAGAGCAGTCGGTAAGGGAGGTGGTGAACCCCAGAGATGCTTCTTGGGAACCACACCAGGAGGGCTGAGGGGACACTTCAGGGGGTGGGACTAGCCATTGAGGCCGACAGGATTCCTCAAGATGATCCAGTGTTGGGGGTCCTGCCTGCCTGCGAGGCACCAGCCACGCTGTCCTGCCATCCTGTCGGGGCAGTGGGGCTCCATGGCAGCCACAGCCGTGCAGTGACTCTGAGAGCTCAGGCTGGCTGCAAAGCCGAAGGGGTTAACAGAGATGGCTTGGCAGCGTCGTCCTGCAGGTCTCCAGGGTCTGTCCCTTTCAGGCCCTTGTCTGTCCCTATCGGAGCCACTCTCCTGTCACTCATCCCAACAAGAGCCCATTCTGCGGCTTATCAGCGGCGGAGCGCAGGTCAGGGGGCGGCGGGAGTGAGCATGCTCAGCGCGGGGCACTGCTGGCCGCCCGCCAGATGAGATGAAGAGAATGGCAGCAGATAGCGGCGGCACGGTGCACATCGATCGGCCGCCCGCGGCCCCGGCGGGACGGACGCGGACACAGCCTTTGTTCGCACCAGGCGAGACGGCGGCAGCGATAAGGTGCCTCTCGTGGCGCTGGGCTGGCGTGTGCAGCACGAACCTTTTCCTGCCACTGGCCACGGCCCGCGCACGGGCACGGGATAGGGACGGTCCCTGAGCTGCCACAGCACGGGCAGGCAGCACCGGGGTGTGAGGGGCTCCGGCATGGAGGTGCGTGGAGACAGGTGTGGGGTCTGGGTGCAAGGTGCTGCTGCTGCCCAGACATGGATGTAAACGCACAGTGTCCATAGGGAGCTGTTAGGAGGGGCAGTGAGAGTCAAGCAGATGTCGGGCAGGTGCCCAGAGTGGGATGACTGAGCCTTGGTGGCAGCTGTGAGCACAGGGGCACAGCAGGGGCTATGCAGAACATACCTGGGTGTGACAGATGTTCACTGCTCACACAAGTATGTTCACATGGCAGTGCTGATACTCGTGTCCTTTTGTGCATGGGGCCCAGGCAAATTGTCTCAGTTGTGACAATGACAATGTCCTATGTGGCAGGGAGGAGAAGGAGCGCTGGATCCGGGCTAAGTATGAGCAGAAGCTCTTTCTGGCCCCACTGCCTCAGTCTGACATCCCGCTGGGGCAGCAGCTGCTGCGGGCCGTGGTGGAGGATGACCTACGCCTCGTGGTGACACTCCTGGCCCACGGCACCAAGGAGGAAGTGAACGAGACCTACGGAGACGGAGACGGGCGCACAGCGCTGCACCTCTCTTGCGCAATGGCCAATGTCGTCTTCACACAGCTGCTCATCTGGGTAAGGCAGAACCTGCAGCCTCCACTGCAGTGCCTCTGGTGCTGTCCCGGTGCTTCCCCACCTCCCTGCTACCATTATCCGTCCTGCTTCTGTGGTTCCTCCACATGCCCACCGGCGCTGGCCTGCTCACCCTCCCAGCTCCCTCGTCCTGCCTTCCCCGGAGCCCTGCTGCACCCTGCCACTCCCGTGCCCCTGGGCACACGGTTCCCAGGGACCACTGACCAGCTGCTTCTCTCTTGTGCAGTACGGAGTGGATGTGAAGAGCCGGGACGCTCGGGGCCTGACCCCGCTGGCCTATGCCCGGCGAGCTGGCAGCCAGGAGTGCATCGACATCTTGCTGCAGCACGGCTGCCCCAGCGACAGCGCCGCCACGCTGACCCCCAGCCTGCCCCGCCGCAACGCCAACGCCAACAACAACGCCTGTGCCGCGGCGCCGCTGGAGCTCAGTGCCAGCCCCGGCACAGTCTAGCCCTGCGCGGGCCCTGCCGTCGCCACACAGCTGCCCTCAGCCCTGCCGGGGAGCAGGGCCACAGGAGTGGTTCTGAGAGCAGCACAGATGGGCCCCCACGGTGCTTGCCCCCACCAGAATCCCCGTTCCAGCCAAGAGGAGGCTGGGAGCCAGCTGGGAGCCAGCATCCTGCTCCTCTGCGCTGCTTCCAGCCACCTCTGGCCGTGCAGCTGTGCAGACCCAGTGCTGGCAGCTTGTGCAGGGACTCCCACATAATCACTGGGGTGGCTCCAGTGCACCCCATTCTCGTGGCCGGTACATGTATGGGGAGGCAATCTCTCCTGCCCCCCCTCCACCCATCTGTAGATAAAGCAGGGGCTGGGGGCAGTTCAGGTGTGTAGCCCCCCTGCACAGCAGTACCAGGGGGGCTGATGGCTGCACCTGCTCCCTCAGGCAGGTCGGTTTGGGCACTTCCCTCCTGCTCTCCCTCCATGTTGGCCTCACCACAGCCCCCAGTGCAGTGGTGAGGTGGGGGGCAGCAGGAGGTGCGTATTTCTCTGTTGCACTGCCATGCTCCTGTGCTTCTCGCTGGTGCAGGAGGGATGCACGCCCATGTGCTGGTGCAAGGGTGGCATCTCCCCAGTGCAGCCCCTGGACAAAGGCCTCCCCAGCCTCCCTGGTGACCTGGAGGGGGAAGAGGATGGTCACCTCGGTATCCCCAGCCCTGTCTGTCTGTCTGTCTGTAGTCACTGTCCTTCCAGGTTAAAGCTCCAAGCCATACACAGCGTCTCCATCAGAGCCTCCCGCTGGCTCCCGCTGCTGCCCACCTGGGGCCTGTCTCTGGCTGAGCAAGAGGAGAGGACCATCTCTCTTTGCATTGGCAACAAGCCTCTAGCTGAATGCTGGAACCTCAAGGCTTTGGACACTGCTATGGAATGTCTCTGTCACTTGTGTATAAAATGTACATTGGAAATATTTATATGGACACTCTGTATATACGGTTTCTTTTCCATGAGTTGCCCTGTGTGTGTTATCTGCAGCCAAGGAGATAAAGGCCAATAAAGCCACCCACCTCCTGCCAGGTCAGTGTCTCAGTGTGCTGCCTTTGGTTTGATGCAGCCCTGGTTTGCAGCTAGGTCTGGGGACTCCAGCCCACGCGGACAAACGTCCAGCTTCTTCTCCTCCGGCTCGAGCTCTGTGCCAAACAGCAGTCCTGTGCCAAGCCGGGCCCCTGGGACACGGCAGAGTGCTGAGGTGTGGAAGGGAGATAGACCAACCCTGGGCACTGAGGGACAATGCCAGAACATGGCCCCAGAGGAATGCACAGCTCTGGTGGGATGGGAGATGGGCACAGCAGAGGGGTGTGCTGGAGAGGGGACATGCAGGGCAGGAGTGCCAGGCCAGCTGGTCACTGTGCACAGGACAGCAAGTGTGAAGCTGGGATGGGGGAAGGCAGAGATGGGCAGGGAGCGATGGGCTGCCACAGTGAGCGAGGAGCCTTCTACGGCTGCAGAAGACTTGGGATCATTGAGGCCGAAGGCACAGGCAGACCCCTGAGCAGTGAAGGGAGCGTGTGTCTGCTCTGCCAGCCCTGACTTCGCATGCTTCTCGTAGCTGTGGGCAGAGCAGGGCCCCAGTGCTGGCAGTTCCACACTGGCTGCACCCCAAGCCACACCATAAACAGCGGTTTGGGGCACCAGGGTCTCTTTGTGCCGTGCTGGGGTCCAGGCACTGGGCACAGGCCTTGAACCCCAAGCCTGTGTGGCTGTGCTGCAAGGAAGGGAGCCAGGACACCCCCAGCTGCCACAGGTACCTTCAGAAGTCCCTGTCAAAGCCCTGCTGCCTCCTTGTGCCCCTCCCATGGCAGAGGGCTGCCTTGCTGGGGGCTGCAGATGGTGCAGCCCCTCCACTTCTTGATATGTTCTGGCTGCGTATGCCCATGTCATCATCTTCATCCGGGTCCTGGTCCCGGTCCTGGTCTTGGTCCCAGTTCCAGCCTGGTCCCTGCACCCATGTCGCCCCACATTGCCATCCCCTCGTGGTGCCCATGGGTGCCCCCACACCGGCCCCGGCTCCAGCCCAGCGCTGGGTTTGGTTAATTTCCTGGCGACTGCATTAACGGGAATGGAAGCCGAGGGACGGCAGCTCCTCTGGGGCCCATTAATCATCCCCCTCAGACAAGCTGCCTTGATTACAAGTGGCAAGAAATTCATTAGGGCTGCGGCTCTGACAACTTTTATCTGCGCGGCTGGATCTGACTCATTAGGCAGCCAAATTAAAGCCATGATGGGCCCTGATGAAATTCACTGCTTGTTTATCTTGTGCGATCTGATACATCTGCCCATACATCATCTCCCGCGCGGGATCCCGCCCTACCCAGCCCTGGCGCCTCCCTTCCCATCCCAGCCCTGCCCCAGCTCCCCCGGTGCCCAGCCTGCACCCACCTCTGACCCCGGGAGACCCCTCGCCTTCCCCCACACCCTGCCTGAGGCATTGGGGCTGGAGCTGGGGCTGCGAGCGGTGACCATGCCATCAGGAGCCATGCGGGGACAGCTCTGCAATCAACATCAGGCAATACCCTGAGCTGGAAGGGACCCACAAAGATCATCAGCATCCAGGGTCTGGGGCCACACAGCCCCGAGCAGCCCCCCACGGCCCATGCAGTGCCCATGGGGGTGCAGCCCCCTCAGGGCAGCCAGAGCCCGGGCCAGGTTCTGCTGGCGGTGGCACTGCTGTGGGCACACAGCAGTGGGGACGGGCCCCGTGCCCTGCTGCTGCCCACACACTGCAAACAGGTGCTGGGGATCCCGGTGATGCCCTTTCGCTGGCACCTGGGGGGCAGGGAATGCCACCAGGTCCCTGCAGGCTCTGACACCGTCCCGAGGAGCCAGGAGTGGGCCAGACCCCACCAGCAGCAGCACTTGTGCCCTGTCCTGCCTTGCCCCTGCCCAGCGTTACTCCAGTGTTGGAGCACATCTGGGTGCCAAGGTGACCAGTGTGGCTTCAGGTGGCCCTGGGCCAGGACAGGGTGAATGAAGCAGGAGCTCCATGTCTGTGTTCATTGGAAGAGATGTGTGTCCATGTTCAGGGGCAGGAGCTGTGTCTGTGCTCAGGGGCAGGAGCTGTGTGTCTGTGTTTAGGGGCACTGTGTCTGTTTTTTGGGACAGGAGTCCAGTGTCTGTGTTCAGGCTGATGCCTTGGAGGGCACAGGCCAACCCTCTGCTCTGCTGTGCACCAGAGGGCCGTGCCAGGGCAGCAGCAGTGGGACTGGCCCTGTGTTACGTGGCCCTGAGTGGCAGCAGTGACCACTGCAGATCTGTGGCAGCACCATGAGCTGCGGCTGGAGCCAGGGAGAAGGAGGTGGGTGCCACAGGACAGGAGCCATGGGATGCAGCCTCGTGCCATGAATAAATCCATGGGATGCAGCCTCAGGCTGGAAACCAGCCATACCACAGGCTTGCAGCACTTCCCAGAGAGCCTGGGCACAGCCAGAAAAAGCCCCACAGGGTACAACTTACATTTGAAGTCCCATGGGCCTTCTTGCAGCCCCAGCTGAGCAGGCACAGCCTCCTGGGGATCTGTAGGTGGGCACAGTAGGACATGGGCAGCACCACCCACCCTGAGGCTGCTGGGATCACATGCTGAGCGCATGCAGAGAGGCTTTCAGGAGAGATGGCCAGAGCAGAGATCCTGCCACAGGGCTGCACCTTCATGTGCCCAGTCAGCCTGGCCTCTGGGGGAAGAGGCTGGTTGTGACAGTGCCCCAGCTCCCTTGGCTTGTGTTCACAAAGATACAGCACCCACACGCTCCACTACAACACCTGCAGCCTGTGCCCATCCCATGGTGGGTGCAGACGCCCACAGCACAGAGTCACAAAGCCCTGAGGGGAGTTCCAGCCTGGCTGATGGGGACACTGGACAAGCTGGCAAAGGCTGCAGAGGACTTGGGGAGTGGTCAGAGGGAGCTCACGAGCCTTCCCAGGTGCCAGCCATTGGGACATTGTTTCTCTCTTGCCCATTGTTTTTCTCCTGCACCTGAGCTAGTCCTGGAGCCACTGGCTAATGAATAGCACCAGCACCATATTCTGGAACATCACAAGCTCCTTGTCAGGGAATGCTGAGCACCAGCTTTGTTGTGCTGAGTGAGTAAATGCTCTGTGGGATGCAATCCCTGCTCTTTCCCCAGTTCTTTAAGAACCACCATACAAGTAAACAAGTGGACAGGTTCGGGTAGGGAGAATTCCCTTGTAAATGCTGAAATTGCCTTCCTTAGGGCAAAATAAGTCTTGTTCATATGAATGTATGTATGTGTATATATGTGTGTGTGTGTACAAACATTTATATAAAGAAACGCATGTCCATGCATATACACACTCTATATATTTATCTCTCTGTGTGTCTGCACCTGTATCTACCTTTTACTCTGCGTGTGCACACGTGTGTGTGTGTACCCGTGCACATACTTGTGTACCAGTGCATGCGTGGGGATTCCTTCCCCAGCAGCTCCTGCTCCAGGACGCAGCATAACACCAGAAGCTGGTAAATGGGAAATTCCACATGGCTGCAAGTGAAAAAACATACAGGAAGGTGGTTGGAAGCTGGTACAGGGCCCAAAGAGGAGGGGTTGCCCAGCCTTGGAGATACTGGAGGTCAGATGGGCAAGTTCTTCAGCATCTTGGTGTTGGAGCAGAGACCTCCCAAGGCCTCAACCAGCTTCAGGGATCAATTGCCCTGGGTCAGTCTTCACTGCCCAGTTTTTCATTGTGTCCCTCCTTCTCCCAGCCAGCCGCAGTCTGATCCAGCACCCAGAGCTCTGGCTCGTGGGCCCCCACAGCTCTCCCACCTGAGGAGGGGCCACAGCTGCTTGGGGCAGTGCGGGCAGGGCCGTGCACTGTGCTCACCGTGCAGTGTGGGCAGTGCCTTCACGGTACAACATGGGCAGTGCTGTGCAGTGTGCTCACTGTGCAGTGCTCTGCTCTCTGCTGTGCAGGAGGCACCAGAGTTGTCACAATGCTCAGGGTTCACAGGGAGCTCTGCTCTGCTCGGTGCCAGGAACACTCTGCTGCTCTGCAGCTCTCTCCAGCAGCGCTGGTGACAGCATGAGTCTGTCACCTCCAGCAGCACTACACAGAGCTGCACCTCTGCAGCATTTGTGGGGAATTTAACATGGCTGTTTGTAGGGTTGCAGTGTCTATGGGCTCTGGGATTGGTCTTATACAAAACAACAAAATCTTCCGTGCAGCTGAAAACTGTAGGTGTTGGAACACCTCAGCGGCAGTCCATGGATGAACGTGCAGTGGAGTGGGAGTGCTCTGCACACAGATTTCGGGTGGGCAGTGGCCTCCACGGTGGGGGAGGTGGGTTAAAGACACAATAAACCAGTGCCTGCCACTGGGGCAGGACATTTCAAGCCAGTGTCAGATAGAAATGCCTGGTGGGAAAAAGAGAGTTCTTGGACCTTAAAATAAAAATTGACTCACTTTAATGTCACTGCCCCAACCCTGGAGCTGTGGACACTTTCTGGAGCGCTGTGGTTAACGTGCACTGCTGTGCTGTGATCGGCTGCAGTGGCACAGACCCCTCATGTGGACACATTGGTAGTGGCAGAGCCCTGCATGCAGCTGCAGGATGGCTTTACAGTGCCCCCACCCTCCCACACACAGGTGAGTACCAGTTCATGTGCCAGAGCCATTGCAAACAGCTGTGTCCCCTCTGCAGCCACGGAGCACAGGGTCAGTCCCCGTCTCAGACCAACACCCACCTGAGGACAGAGGAGTGGTGCAGGTGCAGGCAGCCTTACCCCAGCCTGTTGAAAAGGGAGCTGACAGTTTTCCCGAGAGCAGGGCACAGGGGGCTGCTGCCAAAGGACGTTTTCTCCCTTGATCCAGAGGGAATGCCAGCAAGTGTTGCTACCTGAACAGGGCAAATCCATGCTGGCAATGCTGTGAGTGACACCAGGCCAGGCATTTCCTGAGGATACTTTCTTGTTTCCAGGTCAGTGGTGCAGGGACAGAGGCAGGTGTCCTGCAGTGGAAGCCAGCTGTGCTGAGAAACCAAATCCTGAAAGGATCCCACAGAACCCTCTCAGGACCTGCAGCAAATATTTCTGTGGAAAGAGGTACCACCAAGGACATCTAGAAGCGCAGCTTTGTCCAAATGATGGCTCTGATCTGAGCTGTGTCTGTCTCTGTTGGCCACACAAGCCAACTGGAGCCAACAGCCAAGGGGCGAGGACTGCCACCCCCCAGGGCTCAGAGGCTCCAGAGCTGGACTCAGCTGTGCAGGTGAACAGAATGTTCCTGCCAAAGAGGGAAGGAACACGGGGAGGGAGCACTGCTCCCCAGGCAGCACAAAGATGGCCCAGCCCTTGCCATGGCATCAGGGAGGGCGCTCAGGAAGGTGGAGTAAGCTCTGCCTGTCAGGGATAGTTCCTGCTCTCCTAAGCTGTGTCTCCTAGGGGAGGTGACAGCTGCTGGCTGGACCATTTGTGACACAGACTCCCTGTGAAAGCTGTGAGCAATTGGTGCCACAGCAAAACCTTGGAGAGAGCCTTCCCCCTCTCCAGGAACCTCTGATGGCATTGCAGTGGGTGTTGCTACCACAGCACAGGCATAGGAGCTCCCTTGCCCCATGGACTCACCGATGTTTGTCAAACCAGAGCAGTTTCCCCAGGCTGGACACCCAGGGAGACACACGGCCCTTGTGCTGTTGGCTGGGCATGCAGCTGTGCCCTGTGCAAAACTGGGTCTCCATGGGCTTCTGGGGCTGGGCTCAGTATCCGAGAGGGCTGGCTGCGGAAGCAGCATCTCGTGTGATAGCTCTCAAGAGCAGAGAATGGCCGGCCTGCATGTGCGAGTCCCTTTTGTTGTTGCTCCTGTCCCAGGGCCTCAGCACCAGGGAGCCGGCTGTCCCGGGCCAGGGCAGGGCCCGCAGCCGTGTTGAGGGTCTGCAGCAGCACACACATTCCCCCACCCCGGGATGAGCTGCGGAGGCGGTCCCGAACCAGTCCTGGCCCCGGCTCCGCCGGCGGCAGGGCCGACCTGGGGATGCTCCCGGGCGCTTCCCGGCCCCCGCTCCTCTTCTCCCTCCCGCGTCTCGGCCCCGGCCCAGCAGCGGCTGCAATGGAGCCCGCAAGGCCACCGCTGCTGCTCACACAGCCTCCGACCCAGGCCCCGGCCCCGGCCGAGGGGCGGATGGGCCCCGGAGCTTCCTCTGCTCCCCCTCCCCGGCCCCCGCGGCCGCCCCTTGGGGTCGGCGCCGCCGCCCGCTGCCCGTGTCCCTGCCCGTGTCCCTGTCCCTGCCCGTGTCCCTGTCCCTGAGCCCATCCCTCTCCCTTCCCTGTTCTCCTGGTCTGCCCGTGCCGCGCCAGGGACCCCTGTCCCTGCAGCGAGGAAGAACGTGGTCTTGCTCCATAGAAAATAATTTATTGAAATCACAGCTATACACGGGCGGGCGCCAGCGGCAGCGCGGGCCCNTCGGGTGGGTTGCCTTCAAACCCCGGGTCGGAAACTTTTCCCTTTAAAAACTCAGAGCATAGGAGGAGGCAGAGATCAGGGTCGGGCTTGCTCCAGCTGCTGGTGCTGACTCCTGATCGCGAACCTGCTGACGTGCACCGGGATGGGCACCACGATCTTGGGGTTGCGGACGGGCTCTCCCGAGCGGTTGCTGACATTGCCAGCTTTGATGCGTTTCCACTTGGCGCGGCGGTTCTGGAACCAG
>WBMY01004373.1:209346-238781 GCA_013397315.1 Donacobius atricapilla
CTGCCCCTTTCTGGGCCCTGGAGCCTTGTCAGCTCGGAGCGGGGTGTCCGTGAGACCGACGGGCTCGGGCGACGCGGGGCCGGGAAGACTGCGGCGCCTCCCGCAGACGCACCGGGGTCGGGGTGGGAGGGGTGTGTGTGTATCCTGAAATGCCCCCTCCTGCTGATGCCCGCGGCCCCGAGCCCGCCCGGCCCCCGCGCTCCGTTTGTCGGGCTCGGCCCCGGTGAGGGCCGGCGGCCCCGGCGCGCATCGCTCCATCTGCAGAGCCGGCGAGACCCGAGCGAGCCGAAAGCTCCCGAGCCGCGGCGAGAACTGCGTGGCTCCGCCGTGCTCTCCGTGTCCGGGGAAACATCGCCTGCCGCTTGTGGGGAGTCCCCACGCTGAAAGAGAGGACCTTCTGCCCCCCCAGCACGGCATTTGGGTTGTCCTCTGTCTATGGAGAGCTGCTCACCAGACCTGCAATAGGCAAACTGAAGCCCTGCTTCAGAAGACTATCAGGATTTTTAAAGTACTTGGAAGCCAAGAAATGCAAGCTGAAGTTAAGTCTCTGCTCACTGCAACTGCAGTTTCAGTGGTGCGGTGACACTCCAGACCTACCTCTACCTCTCACCTAGGGGTGTTTATCTTCTCAAGTCCGCTGCGTGTTCCTGCCTGCATTCCCCCTTTGACCAGGGATGCAGCATCCCTGGCTGCTTAGCTAACCAGGCTTCCTGGTAGCATTGCTACCTGTGTGAACACATGGATTTCTCCACCCTCACGTTCTGTTCTCCCTGAGGAGGTGTGGGACAGCACTTTGAAGTGTGTGTTTTCTGTGGGACATGACAGCCCAGCCATGGAGTTGGACACTTGGATCCTGTGTGGAGCATTTCAGTGAGGCAAAATGGGCCCACTGTGCTACAGGTGGGGTACTCAGCCTTCCTCCACTAAACAGGCACAGTCTGAATCCCCAGGGCCCAGATATGACATCACACAGCCTCCTCTTTCTTTCATGTCTTTTGTACCTTTTTCTGTGGCACATCCTTGTGGTCCCAAAGAATTGTCCCTCTACAGCAAGAACAGCCCTGCTCCAAGTCAGGAAGATGGGTGTGGAGAAGTCAATGGTGAAATAATCATGCAGGCTCAAATACTGAATCATAAAACTGAGGCCTGGTATAGGGGATCCCTGTCACCACTCTGATGCAGACACCTCCTGCCCTTGGATCACTGAGAGAGTGAGAGATGCTTGTCTTTGCAGGTCATCGACCGGCTGTGGCCCTTAGTCCAGGATTAGGGCCCAGATTCCATGCTGGGAAGGAACATGGCAGTGACCAGCATTTGGATGAATCCCACCAGAGCGCAGTTGTGACACAGTAAGGGACATGGCTCCAGATCTGCTGGTCAGCATACATGTTCTGTCTGTCCTTGTCCCAGCTCTCCTGTCTCATCCACCAAACACCTGTGGTAGAGGAACCTACAGGTTGGAGTCATCTTCAATGCACAGAGCTTGGGTCCGTTCCCTGCTATGAAAGCACCTTAGACCATGGAGACAGTGAAAGCATAGCCGTGTGTTACTGGATGTCAAGATTGCACTCAAAAGGGCCCCTTTCTGACTCCTGAGCAAATACAATTTGATCACTTGTTCGATGAATCTTCTGTGTAACCAACCCACACCTCACACCTACAGATAGGTTATCAAGATACTTGAGAGCAACAGGAAGCTGCTCTCTTTAGTGACCTTGCTGGGCAACTGTGCAAGCAGGGGGTGAACTGTGTCTCCCATGAGGGAGGATGGCAGCCCGTGCCCACAGCAGCAGGTCCTGCCTGAAGACAGCAGCACAAGCTCAATACTGCCCTCTGCACAGGAGTAGCTTGCACCCTGCAAGTCCTTACTGACGTCTCCAAGATTAAGGTTCTGCTTACTTGACCATACACGTGCATTACCTGCAGACCCCATCTCCCTTCAAACACTGAGTCTCTGTTCTGTGCTAGTTGCAGCAAGGAAAGGCTGCTTCCAGAGGGGTGGGAAGCCAGGCAGGAAGGGCTGTAGCAAGGCAGGACCTTTGCTGGCCAAGGTGCAGTCCCACAGGACCTGAGGAAGGTGAGCAGAGCAGCTCTGATGACAGATGGCTGCATCCTATGAGCTGGCTCTGACCCTGGAGAGCCAAACCTCCAGGAGGAGGGAATGTACTCAGGGCCTCAACCATTTACTCCACTTCTGTTTACTTTGTCTCATGAGACTTTGTAGTACAGGTTGAAACTCCTGAGCAAATAGAAAAGCAAAGATTCAGAGAAGGAAATGTTGAAGGACTGCAGAAAGTGAAAAAAAAAATTTGTAGGAATAATAAAGCAAAGATTGTGCTGCTATACTCTCATGTGTACAGAATTTGGGACAGAGCTCCCACATCCACCATCCTCACAGGGTGAGCCACCTTGGAAAGAGGGTCCAGGTTGCACGTCCACACACTAGACTTTCACGGGCTTTCCCAATTTCAGTTTTGCAACCTCTGTCTAATCTTCACAGTTTCTTGCTGCCTAGTGAAATGCAGTTTCCATGGCTTCCACTTGAGGCTCAGACCTCTGCTGCTCAAATGCTCCCTGGGCATCTTTCCCTCTCCACACACCTCTGCAGAAAGCCCCTAATTCCAGTTTAAAGGGCTTCCTCCCTCCCTCTCAAGGAGCCAGTGTGTTTCCTTAACGTGCCTGAAGATAGACTGTCCAACACGCCAGGTACAGCAGAAATACTAATTGTGTGTGCAATTTGTAAAGCTCCTGGTCTCACTGCACTCTCAGCTGTTGATGGAGATCTCTCAGGACCTCGCTAGGTACATTATCAGACCCGGAGTTAAAAAAGAGGCTCAGGAGGAGACCTGCATCCTCCTGTTTCGGGGTCACTGTGTCATGGCTTGTGTTTTTTAGTCTCAGCACGTGGTCCTGAGTGTCGTTAAGCTGGGCCCTGAGCGCTGAATTCAAGTCCAGTCTCTGCAAGCAGTGCCTTCAGCAATCACAGACCAGCCTAGCTCATCTCCTCCATCCTCAGTCTGCCTTTGCTTACCACCTCTCTTCTCTGTCTTCTGCATTAGAACTGCTCAAGCTTCTTCCTCCTCCTCCTCCTCTTCCTCTTCTCCATTCCTTGCTGCAGATGTGAACATGGACAAATCAATTTGCCTGCTTTTCTGGAGTTAGTAGGAAAGACTGGAAGGTGTCCTGCTCACCTCTTGGCACGTGGGACACAGTGTCTGTACTGAAGACGGTGTGTGACCTGTCTGGTCAGCACAGAGGATCCTGGGAGAAAACCATCAGCCTCTGAAAATGTCCTTGTTCAGAGCATGTAAAGTGGGATCCTCAGAGGTTGTTAATTAAGAAAAATTTGATACCGTGGTGCTGGGCAGAAAAAGAATCACCCCGGCCAGCTCTCCTCTCTGAGGTGGAGAGCCTGGAGAGTATTCCTGATGCACCAGCTGTTGGCCAAATACAGGGCAATTATTTTTTTGCTGTATCTGTAATGGGCAAAGTTCTGAGGAACACAGCACAGCAACCACAACTGCAACAGTTAAAGTGAAATGACAGACTGGGAAATGAAAGCAGGTCTTCCTAATGGAAACGGCTATGCAGTCTTAACTTTATGCCTCTACCTGCTCCACTTACTATCTCTGCACGGAATCTGGCACAACAGGACTAAATCTGGTCACAGCCTCTAGGCATTCCTGCAATATAGCTGCTAAACATATTAAAAGCAAGAGTAACGTAAAATTATTGACTCAAAGTTTGGGCAGTCTAGAGAACCGGCTGGCTGTGGCCATGATGTTGTTTGACCGAAGCTGGGCTCCCACCAGGCACAGATTCTGCTGCTGGATGTGCCCATGATGGGTCCATCAGGCTCTGCAGCCACACACTGCCTGAGGTGGGCAACAGCTCTTGTGCAAGGGGCACCCAGGAGGTCCCCGTTGGCCTCTGCAGACACAGTCCCACAGGCTCTCCCTGGCTGCAGAGCTGGGAGAGTAACTCAGTAAATATTTCTGCTCTGCATTTGAAACAACTATGTGCAATATTCATATTTTACAGTGGTAATGAAATACTTTCTGTTCCATCAGTAATTAAGGAAGATGGTAAACTGTGTAAGTAACAATTTTTATAATGTGCAGGAGAAGAGCTTACATCCAAGAGTATTTAATTGGCTAATGAGTTCACTGAACCATTTATTTTTTTCTTTATAACAAATCATGGCACACAGGGGAACTTAAGATTACTAGGGGGAAAAATACCAGTGTCTTGTCAGTATTTAAATGTGTTCACATGGATATGCAAGAAACTACACAGCAGTTAGTTCAACATGCCTCCCAAGAAATCACAGACAAGCAGTCAAAGGATAAGTTAGAGTAAGTTAGTAAAAACTAGAATCTCATTTAATGAAATTTGGAAAAGGTACTTTCAAATGATTTTATGGAACTTTTTTATAAACATACAAGTTTGATAGAGCTAATGAGAGAGATGGGCCATGCTTAGAAACCTGTAAGTCATTTGACTAAGTTCTGCATGGCATTCTAATAAGAAAAATTAGCTGTATGCTACTGTTAGTGTCCTCAGTATTACAGATCCAAAAGAACTTAGGGGCTGAGGAGACTTATCTTCCACAGCCACTTGACAGGTGTATGTCTAGCTCTATTCTCTTCACATATCAATGCTTTATGCTATTAGCAACCAGGGAGAAATAAAAACCAATTGCTGATAAAATTAAAACTCTCCACAACCAAAAAAACAAAGATGCCTTTTTGACTCAAAACTACCTAAGAAGCGACTTACAACTCAGGGTGGGGACAGACATGCTGGGAAAGAGCTTTTCTCTACTTGCTTTGCCTGTAAGTACCTTACTGTTAACCCCCATTATGGCCTCTCATGCTCTTTACTGAGGAACAGGAAAAATCGAGTGAGAGTCAAGCAGGTGCTTGAGGCTGGGAGGCCTGCAGAGAGTGCTGGTTGTCTGTAAGAAGGGGAAACCAGGGATGGGCAGGGCTTTGGCTGCACAGGGGGGGCCAAAGCAGGATCCAGTGGCCGCAGCTGCGATGGAAACTTCTGTCTAGAACTGGGATAACTCTTTCCCAGAGCAGATCACTCAAATGGCTAAACTGAGAATGCAACAATGGACTCACATCGCTCCAGCTGCTCCTAAGAGTGCATCTTGCCATGCCTGCTCTGCTGACAAACCCAGGTGGATGCTGAGGCAGAAGCACCAGCCTGTGCCCAAGAGACATTCCCAGCAAACCCGGCACACAGAAGCGACCAGCAGCTGCCTGTGCCTGCAGCAGCTGATAAAAACACACCAGGACTGCATGTCCCTGTGCTAACAACCCCCCGATGTTCGGTGTTCTCAGTGGAGACCACAGCCCTCCCACTCAGGAGGGTTCAATTTCCCTGGCAAGCTTGTCCCTGCAAGTACACCCAATGGTGTGTTAGGGATTTCCCCTTCAAAAACCTGAGAAAATAGCAAAGCTTGTTAAATTGTGAGAATGTGTTCTGGAACATTCAATCTTTTAAAATCTGCTCTTGTAAATGCTTTTGAAAATCAATTGCCAATCAATTAGCAGAACTGAGTTGCAGTCAAAGCATTTGCACTCACCCTGCATCTTAGCTTGAACCTTTCTGATTGTTTCCATTTGTCAAAGGGCTGGAGTTCCCAGAAGGTTTTCTGGTGGATTGGATTGGTTTGATTTGGTTTAGTTTTTTCCCCACCAGTTGCCTTGGCCATGCTGTGAAATGTTCTCTCTTTTCCTACCAGCCTCACATTCCTTGAAGATTGTTACCCAGCGGTATCTTTATGCATAATAAACTTGTGCCCTTTCAATTTTGGTAGGAGCACAGACAAAATTCAGTTTCTGAAGATGTGGGGCCAGGGATGGCCTGTTCCTCTCAGCCACCCACCTGACCTCAGGCAGACTAGGACACTCTGTCTGCAAATCTGCTGGCACTGAGAGGAGCCCTGGAAATGTACCTGCAGCTCCACCATGGGTCCTTTATTGCAGCAGGTGCCTGTCTGGGCCACAACACCTTCATCCAGGAAGGATGAGGATGTCCCAGAGCTCCATCTGCCCCTGTATTTGCAGAAACCAGACCCTGTGGGTTCACCTCTTCCCACTGGAAGAGCTGGAGCTGCCCTCCTCAGCCCGGGCAGAGCAGCCTTAGAACTGGCAAAAGCAACCAGCAAGACCCAAGACACAGCTATAAGCCTAACAGTCACAAGTAACAACTACAAAATAAAGCAGACTATTAAATTCAAGCCCTCCCTGTCTTAAGGAGATCTTATTATGGCTGAGTATGCATTACTGAGCACAAGTTAATGCAGGCATAGGGACAATGTTGGAGAGAAGGATGGTATACCTGTCCAGGTGTGCTGCTCTGCAGGCTGCACTCAGACCAGGTCAGGCTAAGGCAATCCCAGATTGTGCTGCCACCAAGAAGGACAGATCTTGTTTCTGTTCCTCCTTCACTCATGGACATCATCTGGCTGAAAGTGAACTCTCTAAAGTGGTGATTAGACTTTGGGAACAAGATCACTGGCCCTGATCACATAAACAGATCACATGAGCAGACAAGCCAGTTCAGCCAGTAAGAAGGAGGTAACTTCAGACTCCATTCCTATACTGGTGCCAGGGAAATGCAGTGCTGGTCCATGGTGAGAGGGCAGGCAATCATCCATGTGTTTTAAAAACTTTGGCTCCCCTGTACGCTTCATCCCAGTTTTGCAGATTGTTGTGGTCACCTCATGCCAACACCTCACCTCTCTGCCCCTGTATGTCATAAAGCACAAAGTCAAACCTTCCTGAGATATTCCACCTTTATGCCGCAATAGTGCCTGCACAAAGGCAGGCACAAGTGCTGTCCAGGCACCTTGTGTGCACCTGTACCACGTGAACACATCCCTCTTGTACCCTGTTAGCATTCCTGCTGTGGCACATCAGCAGTGCAGGCACATTAGGAACAGCACCATCAACCTCTCAGTGTGATTTTGGGCTCATCTCCTCAGAGCAGCAGGGCATGACAATAACTGAGGGCACAGAGCTACAGCCCGTGTGCCCAGACAGGCAGGAACAGGCAGCACCATTGGGTCTGTCAAACAGCTTTGTCTTCAGAGCTGCTTGTTGCAGAGTCCTACTGTTGATGTGGCTGCAAAGAGAGGCCAGGCAGAACCAGGGCAGCAAGAGGAAGGACCCCCAGTCTGCTGCCCTGGGTACCTGTGCCAGCCACAGCTGCGGTGCTCAAGGTACTCCCTGAGCCAGAAGCAGAAATGGAGCTTGCTTACAGCAGATCTTTAAAGGATGGATAGTACTTCCTTTTCTTTACAACTGTGTCTTGAAGCCGCAGGATAAAACATTTCCCTTTACTTTGTCAGGAGTGCAGTGCAGCCCAGGCTGCAGTGTCACCCTGCACAGTGCCCTGTGTGTTGGCTGCTCTCTGCCCTGGGGAGCAGCATTCTCAGGGCACATTCCTCCTCACCCTGCAGTGAGGTATGGCCATCCTGCCCCAGGCTCCTGAGCCAGGTAAGCCAGGCATTGTACCTTCATGAAAGGGGTTCGATCGGAGCACCTACCACACATTTCCCTCTGAGAAGCAGGTGGGTGCCCAGGTCTGAGCACATTTGCCACCACGCAGAGCATGTCAGGTGAGCTGTCAGGACTGTCTTCAAAGAAATGTAGAAGACGTGCTCAGGTAGGTATAAAGAACAGGATTTATTCCAAACACCTTTGAGTATAAACTAAGCAACTTGACTAAAGACAGGATCACAGCAATCATTCAGGGCACTAGAGTTGCCTATTATGGGCTAGGGTATTTGAATTTGGGATAGGGAAACTGATATCCCTACTATGAAGCCTGTGATCCATGCAGGGTCTTTGCTCTTGTACCACAAAATCCCTAATTCCCATACCTCCTTTTGTCAGCCTGGAATCTCTCTGGATTAGTACAGATAAACAGAATGCTCCAAAACAGGTGCATGATGCAGAACAGAGGCTGGTTGGGACTGGGACACAGCAACAGGCTTGGCACAGGGGGCTGATATGGCCAGGCAGGAATGGGGTGAGGGAACGGGGGTAGCTGAGAAAGCACAGACTGCATTGGCAGGGATGGAACATCTGCACAGAAAGGCACAGCAGGACTGGAACTGCCACCCCTAGTAGAGAACATCCTCGAAGCCGAGCAGCAGGAACTGGTGCAGGGCACTCGGCAGGTGTAGCTGGGACAGGACCAGGAGCAGCCGGCCCTCCAGGAGGGTCCTGAGAGTGCAGCGAGCCAGGTGCTGCAAGGAGCGAGGTCTGTGCCCCAGGGAGAAAAGTGACTGGTAGAAACATGGGTATTTCTACAGAAAGAAGAAAGGACCAGAGGCATGCAAAGCTGAAGATATCACCCTGGGACCAGAGGTAGAACCAAATATTCACTTGCCTCCCTATGGAGCATCCTCCCTGTCCCCAGCAGCACCATCCCTGGGTCCTGCAACCCAGCATGGCCAGCCCAGCTCTGCCCAACTTCCTCCAGGCCCAGATGTCCCTAGAAACCCATCAGAACCTGAACAAGTGTTCCTCAGCCAGCATTTGTTCCCTTACCTGTACAATCTCTACTGGAACTGCTTCCACCCAGTCCCCAGAGACACGTACGTGGGTGTAGCTGTTCACCAGGGCCTCGATGACACGCGGGCAGGTGTGGCAGTACCGCAGCACCTGGCCAGGGAGAGAGGAATGCCTTGAGAGGCTACCTAGAACAGAGGCTACACAGGGTTAAAGGAATAAAGTAGGTATTTTTTAAAAGGCCTTCAAAGGATGCAGCTTGGGCAGTACAAGAGCCTGGCTGTGGCTCCACCCAAGAGGGATGACGGATCATACATTTTCACATTTTTAAAGGTTTAGGTCCATTTACATATTGTCCAATTACAGTTTCAGGTTATGAAGTCTCATCCTCCCAGGTTGCTCTCCTCAATTCACTGCTGTTTGTACTTTTTGGGCCTAGAGCTGCGATGGTGTCCTTGGTTCTCAGGCTGGAAAAGGGTTGTTTTGTCTAACTAAACTGTGAGGAGAACTTGCTAACACTTTATATGAAGTTCAGAGGTATATACTAATGCAGTAGAGAATCTCGAAAATATGAAATCTAAAACTTAAGGCATCAAGAGCAGGTGACCACCATCATCGGGCAAGATCCTGCAAGCCCCACTGTCACCTCCTAAAGTACTGCTCAATCCAGATGTGGTAAATCCGGTGAACTCCTGTCCTTCCTTCATGCTGAGCCAGGAGAGAAAAACCACTGCAGGTATGAAGCACCAGAGCATCCCTCCTGCAAAGAGGAGGACTGAGCCATCACTCAACATGCACAGCATGGCTGCCTTCAGCACAACTGGGCCCCCACGGCTACTCCTCCGACACAGGGACCATTGCACATGGCTGGGATGATGATCTCCATCAGCTTCACTGCACCAAGTAGTTAACAAACACCAACACTCTGCTTTACACCAGGCTCCTTACCTCACATTTTGGTACTCAGAGCATGAGCCACTCCAGGGCAGGGACTGGGACTCATTTTGTGATAATCCAGAGCACAGCACCGTGGGCCTCTGTTGAGGGCCACACCGGGGTCTCAGGGATGCAGGACTGCGCCTGTTCAGTGCAGGGCTGCAGAGACATCTGTACCTGTGTCTAAAGCAGTGCTGTGCCCATGTCAAGGGTGGCACAGAGCCCCAGAAGACTTACCACGTTTTTGTACAACATCTGTGGTGCGTCCCACAATTGTGTGGGTGCAGGTGACACACCAATGCCATGTACCCAGCAACAGCGCAGCCTGTGGAGCACACCCCACCCAGGCAAAGCCACACAGAGGCAGATTTCCCTGGCTCTGAGCTGCCACTCCCCATGGCCCAGGCCAGTAGTAGCTGTCAGAGTCTATTCTGGCTGTACCAGTGATCCTCATTATCTGGCGTTAATAGGAGATTAATTAGTGTTAATTGTTGATTTTCCTGTATTTTCCCAAAGGGGAGAGCAATCTGCTGATCTCCGGGCTGGGTAATTATTGCACTGCTCAGGAATTAAGACAGGAAATTAACCCTTTGTCTGCTGGTGTCTTGCAGAGACAGCAGGAGCTGGAGGGTGTGCCCCGAGAAGAAACATCTCCAGAGGAAAAGGACCAACCCTTTCCAGAGCAAGTAATTATGGAAACAGGGTAAGTACTGTCCACACAGTTCAATAGATGGAAGAAGGCGAGTCCTGCAGCAAAACACACCCCGAGAGAACACATCAGGGATTCCCATACCAGGAATGCCCGTTCTCCCTTGCCAGGCCCTGGGCAGAGCGGGGCAGGACAGCGACCAGGCTGCCATGGAGCAAGCCCTGCTGTGACAGGAGGGCCCACTGGGGCGCGGGTGTTGTTCACAGCCCTCCCCTCCCACCGCACTCACGGCCCCGCTGGAGCCCCGCACCTTGAGCAGCGAGCCCGGCCAGATACGGACGGCCCCGTGGTTGAGCAGCGCTCGCACCACGAGCTCGGGGCAATGCTCCAGCTTGTAGGCAGCCACTTGCAGGATGTTGTGCAGGGCCGTGTTGCCGCCATAGTTCATGACATTGACGTTGGCACCTCGGGCCAGCAGGAGCTCTGTGATTTGAGCATTGGCATTCTTGCAGGCCAGGTGAAGCGGGTGCTGCCGGTCCCGGTCCGCAGCATTGACACTGGCGCCGCTCTCCACCAGCAGCTGGCAGACCCGGTAGTAGCGGTTCATGTCCTGGGGCTGATGGTGCTGAGCACAGGCAGCATTCAGTGGCGTTTGCCCCTCCTTGTTCTTTACCTCCAGTTCAGCCCCGTGGTGCAGAAGCAGCTGGACATGCTCTGCCAGGCCATGCCGTGATGCCACATGCAGTGCTGTGTCGTTCTCCTCCTCCGTCTGACTGTTCACACTGGCACCGTGCTGCAGCAGCAGCTGGACACACCTGTGAGGGCCAAGGTGACTTGGTGACCATTTCTCATCTCCACCTCTCATCCTACCTCCCAGTCCTCACATCTGTACCATCGCACAGCTTTTCCTCAGAGTCCAAAAATCCCTGCTCCTCATGCCCTGGAGCAATGGTTTTAAGCCAGGGTGACTGGTAAGCAGAGACACTGTCACCGTAATATCAGGAACTCTGCACAAACCTCTTGAAGCGTCATGGCACCTGATGCCTGCTCACATACACAGCACGTCTGCACAGGAGCACACTGAACCTTTCAGTGTGACCGCCGGCCCCTCAGCGGCATCTGCTGAGGACCCCAGCTTGCAGTCACCTCTTGGACCTCAGAGGTGATCCTGGTTCAGGAGCAGGCACCAAGGCCACCCCCATTCTGCGCCCACCAACCCACCGTCAGGGATGAGTACAGACCCCTCCTACATGGGGTTAGGCTTGAGGGGAAGGGAGGCTGGCTGTGCCCCCCCCCAACCCCGAGCAGAACTCACTCGATGGAGTCTGAGCTCTTGCAGAGGTGCAGGGGCCTGTAGCCATCCTCGGAGACAGCCTCGGGATCAGCTCCGGAGCGGAGCAGCAGGCGCACGCAGTCGGTGCTGGCGGCCGCACACGCCCCGTGCAGCGCTGTCTGGCCCCCCGGAGCAAAGTCGACGGCGGCGCCGCGGAGCAGCAGCAGCCGCAGGCAGGCGGTGTAGCCCCGGCTGGCCGTGATGTGCAGCGGCGTGGTGAGCTCCTGCTCGTAGCTCAGCGACCACAGCCCTGCAGGGGAAGAGAGCTCAGGGAGCCACATCCTGCCACGCTGCGCAAAGACCTGCCCTTTTCCTTGAAGTGCCTGATGTACATGCCCCTGAGAGATTTGTGTTTCCCCTCAAGGGACTTGAACTCCCTTCCCTGCAAGATCCCTGGAAGGCTCTCAGGGCACTCAGCCATGCAGAGAGGGAGCTCCAGGGAGCAGCAGCCCACAGCAGAGGCTGTTCTGGGCAGCGTGCCCTTCACCTGGGGCTCAGGTGGGCACACGGGGTTTCTCTTGTCAGGAGCACAGTGGACCAAGGGCCTGGGCACGAGCAGGGCTGATGGCAGCGAGGTGGCTGGGCTAAACACCATGTGTGAAGCACCACAAACACAAGGAACCAGGCAGTAAGAGAGGTGTTGGAGCCAACTGCCACACACACAGAGGACTCAAACAAGCCCTGAGCAGGCTGCAGACAACAAGCAAAGATGGACATCTAGGGCCTAGGAGAGAGCTAGGGGCTGAAATGTGCCAGCTCTCAAAGATGCTGACCCAGCACAAACCATTGCTGAGCTGGTGCAGTCTGCTGGCTAACAGACTACAGGAAAAAAGCTCCTTAAATTGTGCTTCTTGCTGCCTGCCCAGACTGAGCTGGAGGACATCCCAGACTGCATGGCATGTTCCACACTACATCCTCTCAGCTCCTTCTTGCAGAGGCAGTATGTGGTCACCTGTGTTTTCCAAGGCCACGTTCAAACTGAATCATCTCAAAGATCTAACTCATGTTGTGATAGTCTGGCACAACCCACAGTGGGAGACGACAACACAGTGCAGGCTGCACACAGAACAGTTCCCAAGCACTTAAGAGAATCCCTCTGAGAGGGACCAGGTTTCCTGGATGCACCCTGTGCTCTCAGAAACAGGAACCGCCTCCCACAAGGAACACAGGAGAACATGACCATATCGCCATGGTCATGTTCCCATTCCCACTCGTCTGCAACCCAAGTAGCACCCATAACACACAAGCCCAGCAGCAGCCATGCCCCACAGCACACATCCCAGGCTGAACCCCACTGCTCCCCCATACTCAGCCCGCGAGGGTTGAAGCGGTAGTTCTTCCACTCTTCCAGGTCACTGGTGTCAAACACAGCATTAGGGCTCAGGTTGTTCCGAGAATCTCTGAGGATCTCAGCTACAGTCCCAGGATCCCCAGCCAGTAGGGCCTGCCAGAACACCTGGGCAGGGCCATCCACCTGCTGTGTGCGGATGGGCTCCTGGCTCTCATCTCTCCCGCCTGTGACGCTGCCCATAACAACCAAGCAGACCCGCCTCAGAGACCAGGACAGGACCTGCTGGTGCACCCCAGCCAGGCTCTTAGGTACAGCGCCACCAGCAGCCTTTGTTGTCTGCCAGCCCAGGGCGTTCCACAGGGAGGGGGAGCACAACACACCCCTCTCTTTGGCTCAGGCTGGGCACAGCTCAAGTCTCAGCTGTTCTATTCTGGGAAACCTTGTGACCAAACGCTGGGGCCAAGAGGCTGATAAAGGCTCTCCGCTCAGGCAGCAGTACTTCAGCAGTGCTCTGTTGTGAAGGGAAAATCTTCAGGAAGGCCAGGGGAGCTTGAAGGATGGAAATGGGGATGGGACATCTCTAAGACAATAGGGAGGGAATCGGTTTTGTGCCTACTCAGCGTGTTGCCTAGACCACAACAGCATGACTCCAACAGCTCCGCACACATCTCCATGCCTTTGTCCACCCCTTGGCTCCACACACCTCTCCAGCACTGCACACCCATTTACCAGTTGCACCTGAGCTGTTGGCGCTAGGAGGGTTTTTAAACAAGCTACAGGAAAGGTCTTTTTAATCAAAGCCAAATAAGTGGCAGAAATAGGTACAAGGATGGGAAAAATTGGAGGAAATTATCCTTTAGACCCTCCCACTTCCTCCTTTTACTTGATATCCAGCCTTGCACCGAGCTCCTGCCTAGCTTTAGTGTTCCCTTTCAGTCCTAATACACTCCCCTGACTCTGTTGCTCCCTGCAGTCCTGTCCCCTGAGATGGTGGTTTCCCCTGACCCCACTTGGCTGCATAGAGCCAGCCCGCCCACCTCGGTCACAGAGGAGCGTGCCTGGCTCACGTGTCATTGCACTGTGTACATATTGTTCACAGCATGTGATCTAGAGAACATGTCGAACTGCATGGAAAGCTAGTAGAGTTCAGTTTAGTTTTGTGTCATGGAACTACTCAGATCATGCATCTAAACACCAGTTAAGTGACCCCAATAGACCACCAAGCAACAACTACCAGGGGACCAAAGCAGAGTGCAAGACAGGGAACTTCACCCTTCTCAGTAATGAAAATAAATGAGCAGGTTCCATGCTGACAGTATCCAGTTTGCTCTGTCTGTGCAGACTTCACCTTGTCTAACTAAAACATAGCCTGCAAAATTGTAAAGAAAGGGAAGCTGCTGGAAGATGTTCTCACTTGATGGGACCCTCTATTTGCCCAAGGATATAAGCAGGTATCCCATGAGTTTGAGGTTCCCAGTCATGCACCAGGGAAGCAGAAAGCTGTGTAAGTATCAGTGACACTGTACAGTTTACACTTCCTCTGGGCATCTTAAAATACCAACGAGGTGATCTGGGAAAGACAAGGTCACTAGAACCTACTGTTAAGGTCACTGAGTCAGTTCTAAGAGCCTATGCCTACACTCTCTGTGAGATACAGAGACAAGCCTGGGGTAGCATGAAGATTTGTTTTGGCCTTTGTTCTGTATTCTCATCTGATAAATTTGGCAGCACATTTTTGCTCTGTGCTTGATGAATGATCTTATTTGGTTGGGTTTTTCATGTCTTGAAACGCTGTTGATTTGAGAAATTTCTGCATGGGGTTGTTTCACATTGTCTGTTCCATTTTCTCTGGGACACAAACCTTTACAAGCAGAGACACTGGCTGCTCCAGGGTCTGCCAACTTAGCATGAGACAGGAGTTACAATGCCCAATTCGTATTTTACTGACAGATGGTCTCAGTCACACAAAGGGTAATACCTTTAGCGATTTCATTCCTAAGTAGACTGTAACAATTCAAAATCTGGGTTATACAAATCTTGCAACTCAGTAAATAATCTTCTCACAAGTAGCAGTACATGCATCCACAAGCCCGCACCCTATTTGTCTCCTGCTGGAGTGGATCCCCATAAATTCTGTTGTCTGACTAAGCACTGAGACACTTGCTTCTCTGGGAAAGCCGTTTCATCAGCAGCTCTTCCATTCTGGTATGGGTGGCTTTTGCCACCAGCCTTCTGTAGAGTAGGATGGTACAGTTAAGGGCCTTCCCCACTTGACGCTCTTAAATTCTGGGAGTCTGCCTGCACCACATCACTAACTGACAGCAGCAAGAACAAGGGCACAGGCAGGCTGCCCAGCACACCTCTCCCTTGAGCACACCAGCTGCACTGCTTGCTAAGAGGCTCCTAGATGATGTTGATGAGAAGGTCAGTAAAAGAGAGCAGAGAGTGTGGAAGCATGTGTGGTAGCCACAAAATGTGCCTGGACAAGGTACAGTGAGATGTACAGGAGGAAACAAACACCAAGAATGGTCAGCTCCTACCTCCTGTTAATGAGGAAAGTTTGCTTCCACCATCTTTCTCATAGACTGGATTTCTGCTCCCCTTGTCAAATGTATCTCATGGAATAGAAGAGCATTCCGATGCCTTTTCACCCATACACGCTCTCCATCTCACATGTATTTCACATCCATCCCAGCAATCTCTAACACAACAGGCCTGAGGATGTGCTTCTCCAGCAACTCTTCCAGGGACTCTATTCTCATTATTTCCCAGTAGATCTGCCTTATGCCACCTTCAACAAACCTGCTACTATTTGTTGTACAGCCTTGGAAACTTCCTTCCTCACACTAAAGCTGTTCTTCCCAAATCCTTCTTCCCTCAACACCTTTTCCACCCCTGGGGATTCCTTTCAACATTTTTCCCAGGTTCCTGAGCCCTATCTTTGGACCCCATCCTGGGCATTTTCTATCGCCCCCATGTCCCAGTCCCTCATACCCACCACATTTACTGCTGGTCCAGCGCAGCACATCACCCCTGGTCTCAATGATGAGATTGATGGCTGAGCTCTTGGTGAAGTATTTCTGCACCATATCCAGGTCTCCAGTGAAGAGTGCATTCTGGACCAGCAGATCCCGGCACTGCAGTGGCTCCAGGCGGCTGTGCTGGTATCCCCAGCCATCCAGGCTTGGGCTGTGCTCGCTGTGGTGGGACCTCACACTGCGAGAACACTTCTGCTGGGCCGGCTGCAGCAAACGTTGTGTGCCAGAGTGGAGAGGGAAGGTGCAGTCCATCACAGCTAACTAACCTAAGAAACCTGAGCCGCAGAGTAAATGAGCTATTGCAGCCAAGGGCCTCTTGTTCAAGGGTTTCTCCTTTGCAGGTTGCTGTGGGTTCCGGCTCCCCTGTATCTGGCTGGACTCAGGCACAGGCCTGAATCACACAGTATAAATAGCCTGGCTTGGCAGCTCCTCATCACCACCTCCCCTTCTTCCAAGAGCTTACTTTCAGCTGCTAGGGACAATCACCAGTGCAGGCTAGTCACAGGAGAGAGGTGGCGGGCAGCCTGGAAACGCTCTTTGTGCTTGTTTGCTCTGCAAAGAGCCCCTGTTCCACATGGTGCTCCCACTGAGAAAGAGGTAGAGCAAGGTGGGGGCAACCATGGCAGGGAGGTAGGTGGGTGAGGGAGAGCTGGGGAAAGGCTTGGATCAGACTCAGTGCCAGAAGTCATAAAGGACTAAGGACAGGGCACTTCCCCATGGGCAGCTCCACAGGGACCAAAAGAGCCTCACAGGTACCATACACTGCTCTGGGAATCAGCCCATTCCCTGGGGCAGCAAGGCTGGCTGCCCACAAGGGCTGGGC
Source organism: Donacobius atricapilla (assembly GCA_013397315.1). NCBI lineage: Eukaryota > Metazoa > Chordata > Aves > Passeriformes > Mimidae > Donacobius > Donacobius atricapilla. The sequence continues at coordinate 225,948 of WBMY01004373.1, forward strand.
AGGGTACAGAAGGGCAGAGAGGTGAGCCCTGAGAAAAGCAGCTTGTACAACACAGGTTATGCTGTCACACTGGTCCCAAACTGTGATCAAGTTCTTTGTGGTGTGGCTGAAGGTGCTGATCAAACAGGGACCAAGACTCTGCTTGTGTTTATTTTGGCAGCTGTTTCCAGAGAAGAGAAAACAGCTATGTGAGAACCTTGAAGCTGAAGGGCCATGAACCAGTCCTAGGACTGGGATCATGCTAAACATTGCCATTGCCACAGCACAGATGCTCTGTGCTAGTGAGCACCTGCAGCATCCCACTGGCACTGGTCTGGGAGCACACTGTTCTCCTGAAGGATGCAGTGGCTGTATCTCCAGCTCCACTGTGGAATCCACATCCAAGCTTCAGAGAGCCTCCTCCAGCCAGGTGAGGGGCTCAGAGCAGCAGCCCTGACTTGGGGAACTTTGAGTACAGGATGTCTGAATTCCCTAAGAGATGAGGAAAAGGAGAAACTAAGAACTCTTAGCTCCTCTCTAACCTGTCTTTACAACTCATGCTGTTCCTACCACTGGAACAAATGCCATCATTCTCCCCCAGCTATGGGCTTGGGAACAGAATCCCAAACTAACCCCTCACACAGCACTACTCATGCACCCAAGGCCATCCAGGAAAGGCCTCTGGGAGGAATGCCCTGACTGCAGGTGTCTCCCAACCCATTACCCCCTGCACAATGGCTGAGGGCAGGCTGTGTCTTCACACACAGCATTTCACAGACCTGGGTCTGCATGCTCCTGATTGCACCAGCCACCCTGGACCTTTTTTCCCATTCCCATGGCTAACAACAAAAAATACCTCAAACCACTTCAAGCAAACCAACCAACCCGAAACTACAAAAAAAAACCCCAAACCAAACAAAACACAACAAACCAACCAACCAACCAATAACAAAACAAACCCACAAACAAAAAAAATACCCCAAACCCACAAAACACAAGCAGCCACCTTCAGCATCTCCAAGCCCAGCACCCACAGGTGCCAAGTAGGAAAGTCCACAGGGTCACTGAGGGCCCTCAGCTTCAGGCAGAGAAAAGAGTGCCAGAGCCATTCACTTCCTATCCAGAAGAGCAGCCAGCTGGGTCAGTGAGCAAGAGACAGCAATGTCAGGATCCAACATGTCCTTAAGTACACCTGGGGCTTTCATCCTCACCCCACTAATGTTTGGTCACAAGGTAGCACTGAGAAAATCCACAGCTGGGACCCTGGCTAGGAGGGCCTGAACATGATCAGGAACAAGAGGATAAGGACTGAATATTGCTTGAGCCACCAAGGGCAGCAGGACAAGGATGAAGTGGTACCAGGAGCCTTGTCCTCCTACACAGGATTTCTGTCTTGAAGGGACAGCAGAGAGTGCCCACACAGCAGTCAGAGAGGAACAGAAACACAAAGAGCAGCAAGGCCACTCTCCCAACCAGCCACTAACTAGCACCCACAGAACTGCTACTGATGCTCCATCATCTCCCTCACACCTTGTCCCTCTAGCTTGTGCATCTCCCATGGACATCCAGGAGCACAGGCTTGTCCTCAGCTCCAGAGCCAACTCCTCCAACAGTGCCCAGAGCAGAGCAGCTGAAAGCCCTGCAGTTTCAGGGTCAGGAACCTACAGTGACACAAGTCCAAGGGCTGGTCAGAACGTGACCACAGGTGAAGGCCAGGATGCCTGAACAAGAGCTCCATCACCAGGCATGCCCCACACACCTCTATTCCCATGGACACTACCCAGCTGCCATGACCTGGCTGTGCCTTACCTCTCATCCCAGAGGACACCACGTCAATCTTGTCAAATAAAAGTCTCCATAGGGCCAGGCACTGCAGCCATGGTGGGGGAGATGCATTCAGAGCCTCAGAATGAGGTTGTGTGGGGAGGGAGCAGCATGCGTGGAGAGGAGCCTGTAACGAGTTTGTAATATGCATGTGTGGCACGGCCTGCGCAGCGTCATCACAATGGCACAGGCACTTTCCCGCCTCATTGCCTCCCAAATGGATTTTAAATATCATTCCGAGGACACAATTATTTAAAACGCTGAACTAAACACTCACTAATGGGAAAACGGCGTGTGGCCTGCAGCAGCCATTCCTCATGGGGCCACTCTGCCCATGTCATCCTCTTCTCCAGCCCCACACCCTGCGTGGGGCCACATGGAAGCATCCTCCTCTTCCTTGGCAAACAGGGCACCACTGGCTGCGGTCTTGAGCCCAGGCCAATGCACATCGCCTATGTGAGGACACACCTTTTGTCCCCATCCCAATGACCTCCAGCCCCAGAGCAGCTTCCAGGCACCAGGGGCCCTGTGAGTCAGCCCCCAGGGCTCCATGTCAGGGAATACCTCACCAGACAGCAGGTCCCTCTGTCTCTCCCCAGTTTGGCATCAGGTAATGCAAGGCTACACAGGGAGAGGACAAGGATGCCTCCTGACCCCCTTTATATGGCCCTGGAAGTTATGGTTACCACATAAGATTTACTGTTTTACTTAGTCTGAACACCTCCCACACCCCCAAGCACAATCCTGAGCAGGGGAGATGAAGAAAGGAGCATTATTTTTGGTTACGTCCAAGAATCCAGAGCACACAGAGCATGAAAAGAGAGAAAAAACCCAAGGAAACAAACTATTAGTAGCAATCCTTGCTAGGGAGAACACAGAGACAGCTCCAAGGGTGCAATTGGTGCTTGCTCCCATTACAGCACTGGCAGCATCAGGGATGACAGAGCTTCAGACAGCAGGGCATCTGCTGGTAGGACAGTGCCTGCCTGACCTTTGATCATCTCCCCTCTCCTTTTCTCCATGCAGGGATTCTAAGGCTACCACAAGCTTCCAGCACTCAGAGACAACAGCCAACCTCAGACTAAACAGAGAAGGGAAGTGACACCAACCAGCACCGTCCCCACACACTAGCAGTTGAGCACAGAGAAGATGAGAGTGCTGCTGGAACCCCGGCTGTACATCAGAGGTTCATATTTTAACAGCTTTGGCTTCACGAGGGCTATCCATCACCAGCTCATTTTCCTCCGTGTGCTGAACTGCTCCTGCCTCTGCAATTTGGAACAGTGTCTAATGAGGCACCGGAGCAGCCACCTGGCAGCACGGCTGCCAAGGGACACAACATGGGAAGGAGAAGAATACACACAGGTCTGCACACTGCTGCCAACCTCCACTGCCCCAAAAGCTCCCTCCCCTCATAACAGACCTCAGGGATGCTCTGCCTCCTGGTCCTCCTCCGTGTGAAAGAAAGAGCACACGCTCCTAAACCATTGCTCTCTTACAGAAAGGAAAACAGAACATTGGCATTGGTGATATTTTCACGAATGCTCATTCAGCACCGTAGTGCTCTTTTTGAGAGGTTGAAGAAGGGACAAAGAAAAAAAATTGTTTGCAGCCCACAGAAATGCATAGCTGAGTCAGAACATAGACGTGGGTCCAGGGACCTGCAACATGACAGTGCTGTAGCACTAAAAACTTGCTGTGAGACTTGCAAAGACACAAGCAGACCTGGACAAAGAGACTCACATGGAGCAAGGCAGCCCCAGGACACTTTGGAAGAGAGCCTGCAAAGGCTCCAAGTTTTGCTTTTAGTGTAACCTGAGTACTTCGGAGTTCTCACAGTGATCGTTGTCCTGTGAATCCCCAGTGGGCAGCAGAACTTGAGAGCAACTTCACCTAGATCGCACTGGAGCCACAAGCCCCGTCTGAAAGTAGCTGAGCTGAGGCATGGTCCTCACCAAAGCTCATCAGCTAAACACAGGGTGAACCCTCAGGAAAAGACAGCCCTGTATGACATCCTGCGCAGGCACCCCGGGAAAGCTCCAGCGGGACTTACTCTGGGGAAACGAGCAGCAAGATCCCTGCACAGCAAGAGATGAACCGACCTCCATAAGGGAAATGTGGAAGGGGCAATGCGGGCACATCCAGTGCAGAACTCCCTCATTCCAAGAGCAATCTCCTCCTTGCACCCCTCAGTCTCAGTGCATCTGCACTACTTGTCACATCTCTGAGGAAATGCGGGCATCTAGTAAGAGGGATGTGAGGCTAATCTCCAGCTCCATTCTTCACGTCTTTGTTGGGGACGGAGGGGGGGAAAAGGGGGGTGTGACACAAAGCAGGATGCAAAAGTGAAATATTGGAGAATCAAGCACCTACACCTTTCAACCCCTGCTCCTCTGGGCGTCACCCGGCGCTCGATGCTCTATCAGACATCTTCAGGAGACAGCCACTTAGCTCACCACGAATCAGCCCCCCGTGCACACAGCCAGCCGGGTACCTGCCGGCAGAGCCGGGCTGCCGGAGGGGGAAGCCGCAGGTGCCCAGGCTGCCGGCTCCGAGCGGGCAGCGCGGGGCTCTGCCCGTGCCGCAGGAACGGATCCGACATCAGGCAGTCAGAGAGACCCATCTCCAGGGCAGGAGGAGAACTGCAGCTCCAGCGGCTCCGTAGGGCTCCCCAGCCCTCAGCGGGCGCGGCTCGCACCCCGCGGCTGGGAGAGCTGCTGCAAAGCGGAGTAAGCCGCGGGGACGAGTAAAAAATAAGGCATGTTTCCGCATCGCCTCCTCAAAGATGAAGGTCTGTAAATTAAAGTTTTGAACTGCCTCCAACAACGAACAGAGACTGCTTTGTTTTAGTAAATGAGGCACCCTCGCTGAAGGTCACTAAAAGAGCTTGTAAGTGATACATCAGGGAAACAAGTAATAAACTTTTGGTACATCAGGAAAATTTAGACAAATCCTAACGAGGAGCCAATGAAATTTAAGCAAGCAAAGATGAAGAACTGCACACACCTGCTGTGGCTAGGAGGTGACTGTGACATTGCCACTGTAAACACCATCTAAAAACAGGTACCTAACTTTCCACAGGGGCTGCAAAATCTACAAAACGTCGAAGTCTTTGCTGTCCTTAACTGTCCTGGCTGCTCCTCCGAGGCTTTTCATGCCCCACCCTGCTGGCCTGGCTGCCGTGGCTCTGCTCCCTCTCTGGCTTGCTCTGAGAGGGACTTCACCAGGAAAAGACCCATCATACCCAACACAGATCTCCCCCAATGCACTTGATAAGTCAGCTCTGGACCTATGGTGGTGGTCACTCCTTTCCTGTGCTTTTCATAATTATTCTTGGCATTTTCCTTTTCTATTTCCTTTATGAAGAAAAAAAAAGTTGAATTATCACTTTGTATTCCAACATCTAACCTCATTTACATGCTTTAATCTCACTTTCAGGTATTTTTAGAACCTAGCTCCTTTCTACAATTATGGATCAAGGCAAAACTCGCCTCTCCTCACCTTAGGCAGATCGGAACACAAGCACAGACACATGGCCTAGCAAGCAATAGAACAGATTCAGCAAGGAGATGAGCTGCTCACCTGCTCGATGCGCATGGAGCCTCCTCAGCCTCCCACTCTTTAGCTGGACTCTCCCAGGCCTGCCTCCAATCCATGCACACAGCTGAACATCCCCCCAGCTGCTGTGCCTCTCTACCAGCCACACAGCCTCTCCCCACAGCACAGCCACCATAAGGGTTAGAGGGAGGAAAACAAGTGCAGCCCACACCTCTGCTCAAGTCCCATTCTGGCTTGCAGGCCAGACACAATGAAGAGATCGCTTTTCAGTGCTGTCCTACAGTCAAAAGGAAACAGAGCAGCCAGCCCAGCCCCTTCACTCCCTCCCCCAGCCAGCCCCACTCTGCAGCAACAGGGATGGAGCTGAAGGCAAGATGTTCAGTGCTGCTGCCTCCTGCACTCTCCCTAGAAGCATCACGTACACCTTGTCTGGCCCACACTACTGAGCCAGGCTGACCCCCATCAGAGATCAGCCTCTGTCACAGCTCCATAGCTCATGAGACTCAGCAGCACCTCACAAGCTGGTGAAATCCAGGACTGTCCCATTTACTGTCACCTTGGAACTTAACATAGCTCTGGTTCCTCCTGGTACATCTACCCTGATACTAGCTGTGAAGATAAGATGTTAGAACCAGGCATCTAGTCCCGATGTGAAGCTGGCCGAAGGCACTGGAACAGGTTGTCCAGAGAAGTTGTGGATGCCCAAGCACTCAAGGCCAGGTTGGACAGGGCTTGGAGCAACCTGGTCCAGTGGAAGGTATCCCTGCCTAAGGCAGGGAGGTGGACCTGGATGGGCTTTAAGGACCCTTTCAACCAAAACTCTTCTATGATCTCCACCCAGCACATGGATTATATTCTTTTCTTCACCACAGACCCTGAGGCAGCACCTCTGTGCAGGAATCCAGGACAGCCCCACACATCCCGAGAAGGTGCTGTGCTTACAGGGCATCCAAGCCACCCACCACAGGATCATGCCTCGAGACACAACACTCAGCCCTGTGGGTTGACCAGATGCCATGTGTGTCCATGTGGACAGACATAACATGCTCATGCTTCCTTCAGGGCCCTGGATCCCTCCTGTAGGAAGCAGCTGGGCATACAAAGACAGGCAGTGAGGGCCAGTCATTAAGATGATGGTCCAAGGCAGAACACAGGACACCCAGTCCTAGCCCAGGTTTGAGCCCTGCAAGATAAAGCTCTCTTTAAAGATGCAGGAAGCAAGTAGAGAGGATGACCACATGTCTAGAAAGAAAACAGTTTATTCTGTCAGTGAAGGTCATTTTGCTTCAGTTCTGCCAAAAAGAGAAACTTTTCACCAGAAGAAAAAAAACCAAAAACAACCAAAACCAACAAAACCCAAGCAACGGCAACAACAAAAACAAAACACAAAAACATCTAACAAGGAAAAACTCCCATTCCCACAGCCCACCAGAAAAAAACCCACCCAAACAAAGAACAGCTTTGAAAATAGTCCATAAACATTAGAAAAACCCTTTACCCTTTCAATAAGATGAAGTGCTAACTTCAGCCTATTGATCCAGGGAGATTTAGCATCTACTCTGACCAGTATAAACTGAAAACTTGAGCAGAAAGACCCACCACAGTTAGGAAGCAGTTGAAGAACAGCAGGAAAGTCAAAGGCAGCAGAAATTTTTAGCAGTCAGGAAACTGAAAGCCATAGTAAGGACTTTGGAGAACTGCAGAAAACCCACTATGCTTCCCCTAGTGACCCCAGCTTTCCCCAGGCACACCCCGTGGACCCTGCTCCTAGTTGCATGTGGTTGTTTTCAAACAGCAGCTATTCTTCCAGCCCTACCAAATAATTGCCATGGCCACAGTTTAAACTGCCTCAATCACAATTTGTGATGCAAAGAATTAAGACACGATCTGTGTTTCTATGCATTTTTTATTTGCAGGCAGGCAACAGGTGGTTTTGCTTTTTCAGTTGAAGAAGACCAAACACCAACTCCTGTAGGAGAAGCAGCAGGGCCCGGGCCGGTTTCACGGGGGCCCAGTTGGTCACTTGCTGCTGGTGTACTTGGTGACAGCCTTGGTGCCCTCGGACACGGCGTGCTTGGCCAGCTCGCCGGGCAGCAGGAGCCTGGAGGCTGTCTGCACCTCTCGGCTGGTGATGGTGGCACGGTGGCTGTATTGGGCCAGGCGCGAGGCCTCCGAGGCCAGGCGCTCGAACATGTCATTGACGAAGGAGTTCATGATGCTCATGGCCTTGGAGGAGATGGCGAGGTCAGGGTGCACCTGCCAGGTGGTAACCAAACACCCATCACCCTGGGAGGAGTGGGAGTACCATTCCCCATCCCACACAGAGCACTCCAGCTGCAAAAGCACCCGTAGCTGCCACCCTAAGGGTTTCAAGTCATGGGCCACTTTAAACTCAGGGATGCTCTCAAAATGCTACAGGAACTTTGGGACTACACTGGCAGAAGACTCCTCACAATCCCCATGAAAAACATGTCTGTGAGGAGTGGAAATACTCCAGTCTCCAAGTCCTATCAACAGACTCATGCTGATAACTGTGGCCTAGAATACTCATGGCCACTTCCAAAAATGCTCCCATCAAAAATCACCAGACACCTACTCACAGGGCCAGAAACAGCTATCTCTACTGTTCTGACTTCCATGAAATGACTTTTTCAGGCAGAGCTAAGCACCAGTGGTCATTCCCTCTAGGAAACACTTTCTGCTCTAGATCCATCTCTACTACTCCCAGAATCCACCCCCTCAACTTCTAAGCTTCAGCTGGGGCTCTCCTGTACCTGCACTTACCTTACACTTGTTTTTCATTCCCCATCTCTCTAGAAACCCAGATTTTTCTTCCTCACTCTTTATGGTGTAAAGATAAAACAGGCAGAAGTTACTTTATGTACAAAGCAGTTTCTATCAGAAAATAAACATTTACTCACCTGCTTCAGCACTTTATAAATATAGACTGAAAACATTTCCTTTCTCTTAGGCTTCTTCTTAGATCTTTTTCCCCCAGAAGCACCAGCATGGCCATGCTTCTTCAGCGGTTCGGAGCTCATCTTAACCTCCAACAGAGCAACCAGTAAGTGCTGTGAAACTGGTTATATAACACCAGCAGTCATTGCTATATCCAGCACTGGTTTTATAGGCAGCAGAACGTAACCTGCCTCAGCTGCAGCCCTCAAGGAGCAGCACAAGTACACACCTGTGGCTGATGATTCCACTTTGCACTAAATGAAAAGCAGCTGGTCTGAGAGGAGCTTGGAAGTGACAGATTCAATTAAACTTTGAGACCTGAGAAGTTTGAGTGTAACCTGGACAAAGAGGCGCAAGAGAAGAAGCATCTGATTTACAGGGGACAGAATTAACAGAGAAGAGCCATTCCTAGGTCCAAAAGGGGTTTGGTGAAAGGAGGGATCCTGCTTTGGTGCAAGGCTGTGGATTGGAGCACTCAAGGTACTTCAGAATCGAATAGAATCACATCTGTGCTGTGGAACAGGTAATGCCATCAGGGGAAACCCAGTAACTGCAGGAAGCATTGGTCCAGAGACGAAATAATGGCACTGTAAACACCCTACCCACCAGCCAAATTTCCCTTGCTACCTAGCCTACTCTTGGGATCCCGCCTGCTGCACATAACAGGGCCTGGAATGTCAGGAGGGGGGCAGTGGAAGGCTGACACCCCAAGCATGGATTTGGTCTGTCTTGGAAACCCGTGATTATGCTGATGAGGGTAAATGTGACACAGGATCTTGGCTTAGCCAGGAAAAACATGCAGCAACACAGTAGACACGTGAACAAAACAGAGTTTTCTGTGCTTTGGAGAGAAAAGGAAGCCTTTCAGCAGGCACCCCTGCAGCCATTTCCTAGAAGTATGCTGTAGTACGCCAGTATGCTTGTTTGGCACGGGAACACACCGGGGTCTCTGTGCTGCCATGTGGAGTGTCCTGCTCAGGTACACACATCATACTGGCACATCCTGAGCAAATCACATCTTCCATAGTGAGTCTGGGAGACCTACTCATCAGTCAGTGAGTCTGCTACTGCTTGTGCAGCCCATAGTGTTTTTATTCTCGGCCTGTCTTCATGGGGAGGCACCTGATCACCCTCCCCTAGTGCAAATAACTGTCACAGTGACAAGGGGCATCAGTGCCACAGTGAGGTTCTTGCTCCCAGAAACTGAAACATTAGTGATCAGGCAGTACTGGCTGCAATGGCCATGTCTTTGTGAAAGAGAATGGCCTCGTGAAGATATGTGGTAGCAGGATCCTCTTGAAACAGGAGTGACTAATACTGGGAGTGAGGAGCAGGAGACATCACCACTTGTGCTTTGTAAGGGGCCGTGCATTGTCAGGGAACAAGTCGGGACTGCCCCTCTGAGGGACATTCCACCACCCTCCCTGTAATGGCAGCTGTGTTACCTTGGTCTCAGGTCACAGCACACAGGGAGGGACTCGTGCTGAAGGAACTGGGGGCTGTTGTATCCCTCCCCAGCTGCTCCCCTGTTTGTGATACTCAGTGTTACACAGTGATAAACACACAGCTGTCTTTTCTAAAAAAATCCCAAAACCACTTGGCTAGAAGGGAGCCAGTTGGTGAAGGAGCAGCAACTGCTCACTCAGCATTAGGCACAGGGAGCCTTTACACACCAAGGATGGAGGCTCGTCCACTGAGCAGCTTTGAACTCTCAGGTTTGGAGAATTACCATCTGCTTCCCTGGACTGCACGTGCTAGAGGCTGTACATGTGTGCTGGGCCCGACTCATCCTGCTGCTGGTTTTGTGGTATATGAATCTACTCGCAGCACACACACAAGGAAATCCCACAAGGCTGCACCTGCCACTTCTGCCTGTGGCTGTGTTAGAGCCAACCTTTCTTTTGGATAACAGGTAAGCATAACTGTGCAGGCACTGGGTCACTTCTTTTACAGAAATGACCATCCTAGCAACTAAGGAGCAATTCTTGTAATTTATTGATAGTTTTGCTTTTCTGCAAAACCAGAAAATTCTCAGCTGAAACAGCGTGAAGTGGCACTGCCCCAGCTTGAGGCTGTCTCTCAGATCAGTGCTCCAGGACATGTCTGCCACAGCTGCTTCAGCACAGCCAACAAATGGCCACCACAGAACACATCTAGGTTAAACCAAGGCTGATAAAACACATTTATAGATTCCATTTTATAAGTCTTGGCCTACTGTGACACCTAGTGCAGCTACAGTTGCTTTTGCTTTAAATGTGTATCTGTGGTCCTTGTTTATACATCAGACGTGTCTGCATCTGAGAAGTTTCTCTCTCTTTGCAGCAGCAGACAGGTAACAGCACTCTCCTTGGCTCCATGAGCTACAACAATGCTCCAACTGCTGCCCATCATGCTGGCCATCATCCCAGAGTCCCCAGGCTATTCTCAGGATTTACCATTCCCAAAGAACTCGGTGTAAGATTGTATCCTGCATTTACTACCTCCCTCCATCTGAAATGTAGCAAAAGAAATTGTTACCAAATCTTTGGTAAGAAAAAGAAGCACAGGACAAATAGCTCTAGCTTCAGGAAGGACTCAGACATCACCATTCTCAGAGCTACTTCGCCACCTTTTCCAACTCACCAACACTTCCTGCAACCTCGAGAGCAGAGCAAACAGACATGCATGAATCTATTATTGTTTAACTGGTGACCATCAGTCTTTTGAGTAACCACTTCCCTGTGAGTTTTCACTCCCTTACTCTACCTGATAACCTGATATTCCAAGCCCTCCACTGAGATACTCATCCAAGTGACATTTACTGCCATTTAGACCTTTCTGCAGAACTAACTGGGAAGCACTTATACTAGTTGGCATTATTTTCCCAGGAAACGTATTTTTCTCCTCTTAGATCATTGCCAGAACCAGTGAAAAACCTGAAGGTCCTATTTGATCTACTGGAAGCAGCTCGCATTGTGACATTTGTCCTGTGAAAGATACTCGGTGCAACCAGAGCAGCAGTCACAAGTTGTATAGGCCCTTTGGGAAAGAAAAATAAGGAAATACTCTACTCAAAAAGTCGAAGCCAGTCAGTTGACACCGAAGAATGCACTGCATGGGAGCACAACTCCTTCGTTTGTCCTGTCCTTCCATTCATCCAGCAACTTGTGCTGCTGGATGGGTTGCTGGGCTACATGAACCTTTCTTATGACCAGTGCTGCCACCCTCATGTGTCAGAAGTAATTAAAATGATGGCTCATGATAAAAAAAAAAAGCTATTTGGTTCGATTTGCGACCTTTCTCTTTAGTACCCTTTAATAAATTAAACATGTATTTTATTCAAGTTTCTGTGGCTCAGGGTGAGGTTTGAACACCAGCTTTTCTAAAAATCTGTTATTGAGAACAAAAATAAAAGTTAAACTACAGTTGATTAGTCTTTAGTTAAACCTGCAAGGAACAAGGAACTAATCCATAGTCCAAAATTCCTACATTATTGAGTCTCATCATTAGACAATTTAAGGTGAAACAAAACACCACACTTGAGCCACTGTGCTGGTGAGAACACACGCTGGTGTTCCACAGATCTATGTTCTGTCTCTAACACTGATCTTTAGACCACTTTCAAGTTGTATCTGTCACTGGCTACAACAGAAGCATTCGTGGCTTGTTCTGTGACACACTGGAAACACAGCGCTCAGTCTGGCTGAGCAGAGGTGCCCCAGGTGTGAGGACCCTGCTCACGGCTCAGTCCTCACCACTTCACATCTCCCAGGTTCTGGTCACAGCTTTGGTTGTACTGAGGAACTGAACATTTAGTAGGAAGTGCTGATCTCACTCTAAGCTCAGCACTTGCTGACTCACCCCAGAACCCCCCAACTACCATAGCTCACAAAACAAGACAAGATTGTTTTTCTCTCTTTATTGACTGATGGATTCTCGGGCAGATCTGTTAATTACACTGTTAAATAATAGTTAAAAACAAACCAAGGCCAGAGTGAAGTATCTAAACTGAAGCAGAAATTGGGAAGGAAAAGGCAGAAGAAGCTGGGCTGGGTCTCCACTTGTGTATCACTGCAGCTTGGACACCCCAATGGCCACTGTCATGACCCCAAGCCAACAGATTCCAAGGCATGGCTCAGATGGGACATTGTCTAAATAAGGAAACAGTTGCCCAAACGTAGCCAGATCAGGAGAGAACAGCTCTGTCCAGACATAGAGGTGCAAGGCAAGTCGAGGGGAAGCAGTATTGCAGCAATCCTAGAACATGGCCAGAGGGAGCAGTTCTGCTCCTGCCGGCGGGCAGGCGAGTCGCGAGGCCACCGCCAGGGAACTCAGCCCGGGCTGGGAACACAGCCTGGGTGGGGAACTCGGCCGGGCAGGGAACTCGCCCGGGCAGGGAACACAGCCCAGGCAGGGAACACAGCCCGGGTGGGGAACTTGGCTGGGCAGGGAACACAGCCCAGGCAGGGAACACAGCCCAGGCAGGGAACAAGGCCCGGGGGGGGAACTCGGCCGGGCAGGGAACACAGCCCAGGC
>WBMY01004373.1:238800-260077 GCA_013397315.1 Donacobius atricapilla
GGGAACCACGCCGGGGCAGGGAACACAGCCCAGGCAGGGAACATGGCCCAGGCAGGGAACACGGCCCAGGCTGGGAACACGGCCCAGGCTGGGAACTCGGCCCGGGCCGGGAACATTGCCTGGGGACTCCTCAGCTCACACATTGTGGGTCCTTTTGGTGAGCTGCGGGTCCTCATCCACCAGCTTCGACTTGAGATGCTCCTTGTAGGCAAGGATGTCCCCTTGCCACTTGGTGATTGTCTGCTTCTCACAGACCCAGATCTCCTGTGCGACCTGAGTGCAAACACACGAGGAAGAGAAGGCAGAGGGGGAGGAGGAGAGGTTTGCAGTACAAAATTTTATAATCTTACCAAAATTATAAAATTAACTAAAGACTACTCTCTGAAGTCTGGCAAGAAAAGTTTTATTACTATCACATTGAGACTACCAAAGGAAAGTATCTACACGGAAACATCTTCCCTGGTGTTTTCTGCATAATTTACACACAATTTCTGAACTGAAAATCCTAGGCCCCTCTATATTTCTGATTTTGTTCATGGACTAAGATGAAAAGCCTTTCTTGCTAAATTGGTAATTGAAACAAAAGTAGTTTTTGACCTGAACTACTTGGATCTATCACAGTGAAAAATAAAATCATACCTGAACTTGCAGCCAAAGCTACAGCTGATAGATCAGCACTTGACATTTGTGGTGGTTTTTATTTAAGTACCTAATATTTTCCTGGGCTAGCTCAATAATAGTTTAACATGAACACAGTAAGGGAATCATGATTTTGTTTTCACTCACCCATCTTTTTGGGATGAGTAAGACTTGGTCAGTTGAAAACACCCTGTTTTAATTACTAAAATGTTAGAAAGGTGCTCTGACAAAACTCACGACTGTCCTTACCTGTTGGATGAGTCTGAAGTCATGGCTGACAAGCATCATTCCTCCTTCAAACTCATTGATAGCATCTGCCAGTGCATCTATGGTTTCTATGTCCAGGTGGTTGGTGGGCTCATCCAGGAAGAGCATGTGAGGGTTCTGCCAGGCCAGCCAGGCAAAGCACACACGGCACTTCTGCCCATCAGAGAGGTTCCTGATGGGGCTCACCTGCCCAACACACACATGGCTTGCAGCTCTGCAGTGACCTGACAGCCTGCCACCCTGACCCAAACCACCTGGGTCTCACCTTGGGCTCCCAGCAACTCCATGACACAAGTGTTCAGGCAGCCTTATACCTACACTAACCTTCTCCCACTCTAGGAAGAAGGGAATTCCAGGGGCTTCTCCAGGACTGGACACAGCAAGGCCCAGCTTGTGCCAAAAGTGTGTAAGGACAGTTAATTCGTCTGCCTGGTATCCACTGACACAATAATCAAACTACTCTCAACTTCTGCAGTGACAAATGGGTAAAACCAACATAAAAATCAACGTTGAACTGCACCGATGTGGACACCTGTCACACACAGGATGTGCCATGTACAGGAGCATGCCATGCGTGGACTTAGAGCATCATTGCTGAGCCCACTCTGAACCAAGTCTGAAACAGCTGAGAATCTTCTAGCACTCCTGCCTGGTATTCATCTCAGAAATAAGATAGAAGCAAAATAGTTCAAATTATAATTAAAGCATGCTCAGGTCTAGCACTATACCAGAACTTGCTTTCTTTTCATCCAGAGCCTGAGGGGGTCACCCCTTGCAACCCACACACTGCTGTGATCCAAAGGAAGTTCCCATGAGCTGAGAGTTATTTTTTTCTCCAGTTTCAAAGGCAGAGATGGAAAAAGCATTTTGATGTGGTGTTGTGCCACACTGCATACTGTATCACACTGTCAGGTATCAGTGGAGTAACAGAAAACACAGAACCTTTACTCCCCTGATGAACAAAAAGCAAATCTCAACAGCTCATACTCACCTGCTGCTTCCCTGTAAGACCATATCTGCCAATGATTTTCCTCATCTCCTCCTTCTCCTTGATCTCTGGGTAGCATTTCAGCATGTACTCCAGGGGTGAGAGGTCTAAATCCAACTGCTCTTGTAAGTGCTGACAGAGAAGAAAAGTCAGCTTCAGGCTTTGCACACCAACTACTTAATGGCCCTAAGCCCTACCCATCTTACACCCCTCTGGTACCAGGTGAGCAGTAGAACACGAGCCAGTAATCCCACCCACAGGACAGCCTCTGTGCTGAACTATCAGGGAATAACTTCCATTTCAGGAACAGGAATTCTGCTTCAGAATAGGAGGCTTGTCCACCACCAAACACAAGGCAACCAGCTCTGCCATAACAGGCGGGAGACTGAATAGGAAGGAGCACAGCCAGCCTCTTTGCAGGGTAAGAACATGAGCTGGAGACCATTCCATGGGACAGTTCCTTCCCCCATCTCCAGACACCAAAAGGCAGTAGTGCAAGAGGCCTTAGAAGCAGAACTAGAGTGACAAGGTTCCTCATTCCTGACAGCTTTTTTCTAAGCATTCTCTTTCCCTGGGGGCTGCTGTAGGGAGTACCTGGTGGTATCTACCGATCTTCACATGTGAGTGCTTGCGAATCATTCCATCTGTGGGCAGCAGCTAGAAGGGGAAGACAAAATCATTTCACCAGGAAATCTCTCCTCTTGCAGTATGCCAGAAACACAGAATTCAGCTATCTCCAGTTTAGCACAGGGGAGGCAGT
The DNA here is from genome assembly GCA_013397315.1 of Donacobius atricapilla. Lineage (NCBI taxonomy): Eukaryota > Metazoa > Chordata > Aves > Passeriformes > Mimidae > Donacobius > Donacobius atricapilla. Next base: position 241,455 of record WBMY01004373.1, read on the forward strand.
CTGAACAGGGAATATGAGAGAAAAAGCCCTATGCTTCAATAAGACCATAGGACTTCTAAGGCCTGACCAGGGTGTTCTGGCAAACAAGTGCACTTTGTTGAAGACTATCCCAAAAGTAAAGGCCCAGAGCAGGGTAGACAATGTATGGAGCAAACCTCTCCTGTGAGCAGTTTCAGCAGTGTTGACTTTCCAGCTCCATTGGGTCCAACAAGAGCTACACGAGTATCCAGGTCAATCCCAAACTCCAGGTTATTATAGATCCACGGCTGCAAACCACACAAACCATGGAACATTATCCATTTTCAGTACTCTCCAGAACCCCCCTGCTGCACCTGTAATGCTGTCCCCAGCAGGCCCAGCATCAGCACTGCCAAGAACTTTGCTCCATTTGTCATATAATGCAGCCCCCTCAGGAAGCTCAGCCAAAAGTCTCTCACTGCCAAACAAGGCAGGAATACAAGTGATCCCTACATGCATACTCCCATACTCACCCCATCCTTGGTGTATCTGAAGCTGACATTCTGCACCATGATGACAGGAGGGGGAATTTTCCCACAGGGCGGAAAGTAGAATGATAAAGTCTGTTAACACAGAATATCCACCTGTGAGACACCCTGGAACATGGGACAGCCCAGTCATCCCAGTATAACCATGCCTCACTGCCAACATCAGGTGTAGACAAAGGCACCAGATTGTGACTTTTTATAAGCCCTTCTTGCAACTCAGATTTATTCTGATGAGCTGCTTGTGAGCTCATCTACTGGATAGCAAATCCCTGTTTCTTTCCCTTTGAAACAAATGTGAGTCTGTACTCTTTACACAAGTAAAAACTGTACTGAGTATCCTCTCCCATCTCCTATGAGCCCTAGGCATTCCCTTCTGATTTCTGTATCTGCAAAATAGCCTTATTGATATGACAACTCCCCTCCTCTGGAAAACTCCTCCTCCTCTTCTCATTGTTCAGCATTACTCCGTGCTTGGGGATGTACAGGGATCCTTGGCATCAGGAAGGGTATCTCGTTCTTGCTACCAGCTCTGTCAGCCATTTCTGCTGGCTGCTGAAGACCCTTCTACTCCTGTAGTTTCAAATACAGTCTCTAGATGCAATCCCATGTCTGATCATACCTTATCGTTCACAACTCTCTCTGTCAAGCCAGAAGCCATCATTTTTTGAAGGGTCTTCTCCTTGCTTTGAGCTTGCCTGGCCAGCTTTGCACTACCATGGCCAAAACGTGCAATGTAATTCTGCAAAAAAAGAGTTAGCCAAAAGCCACAGTGATAAGGCTGACGAGGGGAAGGGATGCCCACTAAAAGGGCAGAAGGGTGCTCACACAGCTAGGCAGGTACCTTCATATGAGCAATCTGATCTTGCTCCCAGTGGAATCGCTTCATTTGATTTTCTTCTAGTTCTAAGCGAGTCTTTACATACTGATCATAATTTCCCTGGAAAGAGAGCACAGAACATCAGCTGTGCCCAGAGAACAGCCCCTGTTTCTGCTGGTTACATAGGGCTCTGTTTACTCACTGTGTAGTACTTAAGTTTGCGGTTGTGCATGTGGATGATGTTGGTGCAGACGCCGTTCAGGAAGTCCTGGGAGTGGGATATCAGCACAAGGATCCGCTTGAACCTGTGGCACCACCAAGCGTTACTGATGCTACCACATCACTTTATTAGAGATTAAATTAGGAAAAGAAATCCTGTTTGTTGGCCCTGATGGTGACAAAGGCTTTATATACATGCTCTGGGAGATCAGCAGCAAAGCAGCTACAACCAGCTGCAGTGAGTAAATCCTGCCAACAATTTTCACTGTAGTAAGACACCCTGAACCATTACATAGTCTTTGCCCGTTATCACAAAAAGCCCAGAGCTGGCTGCCTATGTGGCAGGTGGCTTGTATCACTGATGCAGCTGGCATCACAATTCTAAGAAGCTTCAACCTTTGCTGCTTACTTTACCCTCAGTACAGACTCCCATCCGTTATGCACACTGCATCTGGCTCTGCTCCAAATCCGTACAATGAGGGGTTAAAGCCTCCCCAAAAGAGGTTCAAAGCTCTTTTCTAAAGCACCTCACTTCTAAAGCAAGGATGCAAAAGGTCCATCTGACAGAGCTGATGGAAAAACCTCTGCAAAGGCAAAGCCCCTCTCACAATACAGCTCTTTTAGTGCACACCCCATAACCTGAGCTTCCTAACTGGTCCTAAGCTTTTTGCCTTACATCCTAACGTTTTAACTTTGTTATGAAAACAAATCACCTCACACACTAGCAGAAGATGAAACCAACACACTCAGGTATTACAGTTCTGTGAAAACAGAAAAATGGTGAGCAGGAAGATGAGCTGGAAGCCAGGTCTGGAGCGCTCATGCTACTGGCACAGTACGCAATGCCAGTACACAGGCTGCCAAGGCCTGCTCCTGGTTTTCAAGGAAGCACCCTTAACTTGGGAGTACAAACTAGCATTTCTCATTTCTTCAGCGACAGGGAGACAGGGAATTGAATTCTTTACCCTTGCATCGAAGAATCTCATATAGCAGCAAGCAGAAGGTGCCACTAGTAGGCACACTGTACTCGAGAACTATAAAGTTACACACCCACAAGAACTATACAGTTACTCCTGCAGAACTTTCTTACGTGCTGACAAGATGTTCATGCTCACATGCTGACAAGCAGAAAAGCACAACCCACAGGAGCAGCAAACTCCTCCATGCTTACGTTTTCAGCTCTTCCTCCAACCACACACAGGCATCCAGGTCAAGGTGGTTTGTGGGCTCATCGAGCAGCAGCATGAAAGGCCGAATGAAGAGCGCTCTGCAGGGACAGGGGAGATGACAGCACAGGCTAAGTGTAGGTAACGCAAAGCCTCTCAACTCTGCTCTGAGTTCTCGGAACTGTCTGTGGCTCTGCAGTCACAAGCAGGCATGCATTCTCACGGGAGGGAGCTGGAACTATTCCACTCACCTGGCAAGAGCCACCCTCATTCGCCAGCCACCACTAAAGTCCTTCAGCTTCTTCCTCTGCATGGCTGGTGTGAACCCCAAGCCATGAAGGATACGTGAGGCCCGTGCTTCTGCCTTATCAGCATCCAGCTCCTCCAGGCGTTCATATAACTCCAAGAGTTTCTCGCATTCCGCTGAAAGAGAGCCTGCCAGTCAGCACCTTTGCGTACAAAGAGCTCTCAGCTGCACCGCTGCACAGCTGGGAAACCTCACAGCCCCTCTGCTCTACCCCAGTTTAGCCCCCTCCACATCCAAGCCTGAGACACTTCTTAAGATGCCGCATGGAACAACTCATCCAAAGAAGCGTCATTCATACCCATTAGTACAGGGCAGCTCGGTGAAACAGGTACCACAACATGTGAAAACTTCCCCAGGCAACCCAAATTTTCTTTGTTAGGGAAGGCAATGGAGGAAATGTCCCTTGGGACCTCCGAGAAGCTTTACCATCTTCATGAGCTAAACGTTCCGCTTCTCGCTCCAGCATGGCCCTCTCTGTATCCACCTCCATCACACACTGCAGAGGAGTCTTGTCACTAGGAGGCATCTCTCGGGTGAGGTGATAGATGTCAATGTGCTCGGGGATGGGCACTTCTCGCTTCCCAATAGCTGACAAAAGCATGGATTTCCCTGTGTGCAGGTAAATCACAATTAATTGCTGGATTTGGTGAGGTACAACATCACAGTGAAACAGATGAGATACACTCAGATCCTACTGTGATTCCTCTTCCTCTTCCAACCTCAGAAAATCTTAGGGAATTTTTTTCCCAAGAGGCCAGAAGAACTCACGGCACAGCAGAGCCCACTGCCTTGCTAGGACAGGCCATTCTCCTAGCTAAGGCTCACCACCCCAAGGACAGGAATGAGACATGAAGAAGCTTTTTTTGGAAACTACTGCACTTCAGCCCTTGCCCAGATTCGGGGAACTTTATCTCTGTTGTACTTTCTGCTGTCTAACCAGGTCTGACAGCTGGTATCAGGATCCCAGATTCCAAAGACTTCTAACATAGAGGAAAGTAATGCATTATTCCATAAACAACCTGGGTTTTCCTGAAACTTAAACCAGATGATCACTTTTACTAGCACCTCTCTCATCACACCCATATTCTGCACCTCTCAATGTAGCGTCACTTTCTCCAGGCACTGTACAGTTGCTTTCCTAGTCAGGCCAAACCACACATTCTCTACTCTTCTATAGAGAACACCAACAGCATTGGGTTTACTGGCTCTACTAAGCTACTAAATTACTCAGGCAAACAGGAATCAGGCAGATTAACAGATCCCAGACATCTCACCCAACTCTCCACAGAAACAAGATCAAAAGCACAGTCCAGATCTAGAATGTAATCCCAGACTTCTATCAGCAATCCTAGTAACTCCCCTTCCTGGATGGAGATATGGGAGAACAGAAACTGCTAGGTCCCAGCCCTGTCTAACAATCCTCCTTCTGGTTTCCAGCATTTCCCACCTGCACCTGCCCAGCTCTCAGCAGCATGACACCTTTACCAAGCTCCAGGGAGCCACGCTGCTTCCCCTCAGCTTACCAATCCCATTCAGTCCAATCAGGCCATAGCGTCTCCCGGAGTTCAGCTCCAGTTTGGTGTCACTCAGCAGCTCTTGGCCATGAAAGGTCAGTGAGAGGTTGATGATATGCACATCAGTGCTGTTGGGGTGGGACGCCAGCACTCCTGTCACAGCTCGGGCAGCAGCTTTCTTTAACTCAAAGTCCTCCAGCTCCTTTGTAAGAGCATCCACCTCTATAAGTAGAGAAGACCAGAAGTGTTACTGATTTACAAACAAGGGAAGCCATAAGCCCCTGTACCAAAAGGCCCAGGACCACAAAAACAACTCCCATTTCTATGGAAGAGTTAAGGAGACTCAGATGCAATGACATTCAGTTTTTCAACTTAGCAGGAGGATATATATGGTCTAGATGTAATTTCTACCAGCTAAATATTTAAGCATCATCTAAATAAAACAGGAGCCTCAGAACTAAGTGAGCAGCCAGAACAGTGAGCTGTTTTCTGAATGTGGTGGGACTAACTCCCCCTGCAGAATGGACTAGACTAGGAATAGTGTGTTCAAAGCATTGCCTATAAACTTAAGAAAAGGGTTGGCCAGAAAATGAATTGACTAAAAAAGAAATGAAGGTAAAGCTGAGAATAGAGAAACAGTCCCTACTAATTTTCTGCGAAGCTACCATGTCCATCTGCATGTCCCCCTCTTCCTTTCCTCCTACACTGCAAGCAAATCATAGAATCACAGAATCCTAGAATGGTCTGGATTACATCTTCTAGACCATTTAATTCCAAACCTGCTGCCATGGGCAGGGACACCCTCCACTAGAGCAGGTTGCTCCAAGCTCTGTCCAATCTGGTCTTGGACACTTCTAGGAATGAGGCAGCCACCGCTTCTCTGGGCCACCTGTGCCAGAGCCTCACCACCATCCTTCCTGACATACTGACTTTCTTTCACAGGCCAATTTCAATCCTCAGTGAGAGATGCTGCCCTTTGAAGTAGCCAACAGCACTGGGGATCTTGGCAGACTGACCTGATTTCAGATTGTGCCAGTGCGGAATGACAGCCTGGACGTCAGCATCCAGTACTTCTGGCAAAACCACTCACTCACTAAAATCACTGTTAACCAAGGCAAATGCGCCTTAGCTGAGGAGCAAAAAATGTCACTGACACTGATACAGGACCCCATTGGGCAATGCCATGGAGCAGTGACAACAAAGAATAAAGTAAAGTGAGCACACATGGGGAAGGGAGCGTTACCCCGATGCCTGAACCGCTGAGTAAGAAATATGCCAGTAGGGACCCACACAGAATCACATGACCTCCTGAGCCGGAAGGGGGGCACAGGGACCATCGAGCCCAAGTCCCGGCCCTGCAGGGACCCGCCAGCCACGGCACCCCGTGCCCGAGGGCCGCCCGGGCCCGCCCGCCCGCGGGGGAAGCGGNCGACAGCTCCCTGTGGCAAAGCCTCTCTTTTAACAGGCACAAAACGTCTTTTAAAGGCAGGTTCTTAGCTTCTGCAAAACAGGTACGTCTCAGAGAAACAGGTGAGCAGAGAGTCAGAGCAAATAGCGGTAAGAAGAGAATTAATTCAGACGCTACAGTGGTTTCTGCAGCAGGAAACTCCAAACGAAACGAAAACCCAGAAAACCCCAAACAGGTCCGGGCATCAAGTAGCAGAAGACAGAGCAAGTGTCTGCCTGAGAGCACCATCAGCCCCCTCCATCTTCACAGTGCCATGCCTCAAGCGAGGGTCACGGGCATCTTCCACACACATGGCCCATGCGGAGCCCCTAGGGCCGGCGGGTGTCCGGCTGCCTCGGGGCAGAGCGGTCCCGAGGGCAGCTACCGCAGCCGCCCAGTTCCGCGCAACCTTATGCCCGAGGTGTTTCACCAGATCATCAGTGTCGCGGTGCGTCCACCCGGGACACAGCCGAGCGCACACGGTCCGGCCGGGCCCCCTGCCCCGGGACGCGCGGAGCAGACGCGGGACTGGCCGCCCTCTCACCTGGCAGCACTGTCCCGTTGGCCTCCGGAGGCCGGACTTCCTGTGGTTCCGTCCCGGCATCACCGTTTTCGTCCGGGACCCGGCGCGGCCGCTGCCGGGCCTTAGCCGCCTCCTTCTTCTTGGCCGCCTTCTTCTTGGCCAGGTCGGAGGGCATGGCGCGGGTGGGAGCTACGCCAGAGGGGGCGACAGGCGCCGTTAGGCCGCGCCGATCCGGCCCGGCCCGNGAGGGACCGCTGCCGCCCGAGCGCCCCGCGCCCGCCATGTCCTGCGGCCGCCCCGTGAGTCCGGCCTGGCCGTAGCTGCCGCGATGCGCCTGGGCGCGGTCCTGAGCGCGCTGCGGCCCGCGCTGCCTCTTCTGCTCGGACTGTCCCTTGGCTGCAGCCTGAGCCTCCTGCGCGCCTCCTGGAGCCACGGCGCAACTGAGGAACGCTGTCTGGCACCGGGCCCGCCCGCGCTGCCCGCCCGTGGGGCTCCGCCCGAGGTAGCGGAGGGGAGGCTGGTCCCGGGCCACGAGGACTTCAGGCCCCGGATTGTGCCGTACTACAGAGACCCCAACAAACCTTACAAGAAAGTGCTCAGGTAAGTTGTTTTTTCTGGCCTAGATTTCCTTCTAGCAAAATATTCTCGTGGGAGGTTCTAAATCTTCGTGTCAGTGTACAGGTTCAAGGTGATATTTGCTGTTTGAAATAACTTCTGTAGTAAGAGCGTGGTGCGCTAGGGCAACGACCAAGATTATTACCTTAAGGAGTGCAAGAGGCGTGTTCAAGAAATTAACCTGAGGGGGGAAAAAAAGGCAGCAAAATTGCCCAAGAAGAATGAGAATATTTCTTGTCAGTACGGGGGGGTGATTCTGCCCCACTCAGGTGAGACCCCCACCTGCAATGCTGCATCCAGCCCTGGGGTCCCCAACACGAAAAGGACATCAGCTTGCTGGAGTGAATCCAGAGGAAGCCACCAAGATTATTAGAGGGGTGGAGGAAAGGCTGAGAGAATTTGAATTGTTCAGTCTGGAATAAAGAAGCTTCACAGTGATCTAGCTACAGCCTTATAGTACCAGAAAGGGAGCAGCCAAGAAAGATGGAGAGAGACTGTTTAACAAGGATGTGGAGTGATGGGACAAGGGGGAATGACTTCAAACTGAAGGGGAGTAGGTTTAGATTAGATATTAGGAAGAAAGTCTTTCCTGTGAGGATGGCAAAGCACTGGCACAGGTTACCCAGAGAAGTTGTGGCTGCCCCATCCTTGTAGGTGTTCAAGGCTGGGCTGGACAGGGCTCGGCACAGCCTGGGATAGTGGAAGATGTCTCTGCCTGTGGCAGGATGTTGGAACTAGGTGGTGTTAACGATCTCTTCCACCCCAAACCATTCTGGGATTCTGTGGTTGTTTGGTTACTCACGTTTAATAGAACATGTTAAGTTATTCTTCAAAACTTGTTTTAACTGGTCTACTTGTTAGGAAAAAAATGATCAATTAATGGTAGTTCATGTGTTAAGAAACTTTTCCTGCCTGACCATCCAGGAGCCACTCTGGGCATCACACTGGCACTGCCCTAGGCTGCCACTGCTGGCACCCAGGCTCCTTTGCAGCTACGGCTCTGGTGACCCAACAGGTGCCTTGCTCAGCTCCTTCCACACACTGTGCTCATAGTGCCAGGCAAGTTTCCTTGGCCCCAGGTTTCCTGTAGCAGAGTCTGTTTGGTTTTTCTAAGTATTTCACTTGAGGTGCAACAGCATCGTAACAGCTCAGGGTGGTGCCTTTGCAGAGGGACCCTGAACAAAGGGACCCCTAGACTTTTGTACCCTCACAGTCTCTGTGTATTCTTTCTGTATGTTTCCTTGTGTGCCTCTTGGTGCAGTGGTGGTATTTGGTCTGGAGTCTTCTCATTGTTCTTTGGGTCTTGCCGGGCTTTGTGCTGTTTGTGAGGCCCAGGACCACCACCCATTGCTGGCTCGTGGCCTGGGGCTTCAGTGATGTCCCAGCATGGAGGGCCCCTTGTGCAGCTGGTGTACCCTAGCACACCTCAGCCACCAGCACTAGAGACTCCTCAACAATCTTTCCTGTGTTTTTATTGAGCATACCTGCTAAGCTGCACCATGTACTAAGCTCCCAGTAGTTAACTCTGTGGTATTTTAATTTTATTTGCACCGGCACAGTTTTGTAGCTCAGATAGATGTGAGATTGTAGCTGCCTTGAAGGAAACAAGTGTTTTTACAAAATGGGATTTTTACTAGTGAGCCTTCTCTGAAAGCTTTATGACTAGGCTTGACATTTTCGCCCTGGGTAGATTCCAGCCGTTAAAGACATATCCCAAGTTACCATAATTCTTTGATTTTTTTTCTCCTCCAGCTGTTTGTCATGTAGGTATGTACTTCCTTTACAGAACTCGCTACATCCAGACTGAATTGGGATTCCATGAGAGACTGTTTGTGGCTGTGCTGACCTCCAAGGCCACCCTGAACACATTGGCAGTGGCAGTGAACAAGACAGTGGCCCACCACTTCCCGCGCCTGCTGTACTTCACTGGGCTGCGCAGTGCCAAGGTGCCCCATGGCATGGTGCTGGTGGCCCACGGCGATGAGAGACCCATTTGGCTCATGTATGAGACCATGAACTATATCCATCAACATTTCGGTTCTGACTATGACTGGTTCTACGTCATGCAGGATGACACCTATGCACAAGCTGAACAGGTCAAGGCTCTCGTGACACACCTGAGTATTAACCAAGATGTGTACCTGGGCCGAGCAGAGGAGTTCATTGGGGGGGACGAGCAAGCCCGTTACTGTCACGGGGGCTTTGGCTACCTGCTGTCCCGTAGCCTCTTGCTTAAGCTCCACCCACACCTGGACAGCTGTCGCAATGAGATCCTCAGTGTGCGCCCAGATGAGTGGCTGGGTCGTTGCATCATTGATTTCCTTGGCATCACTTGTGTTTCCCAGCTCCAGGTACTGCCTCCCTGCTCAGGTTTTGTGTTAGCTGAGCCTGACAAAGCCCAGGATCTTACTCTTTCTCTACTGCATAGCCAAGTGGCTTTTCATGTGAGCCGCTGCTGTGAGTTGCAGAGGAAGAAGGGCTTGTTCTATGGTAGCATTGGCGGGGGTTTGGGGCCAGAATCACAGCTGGGATGTTGAGGGAGAGAGCGTACACAGTGTCACAGTGGGACACAAAGAAATGACTCTAAATACCTTTGTTGAAGGCTTTAAGATCAGAAGGCTTTATTGTCTGTTTTCTTACTACTTTTTATAAGATGTTCCGATACAGACTTAACATGATTGGTGAATAGAAATGACACCTCTCTAATCCCATTGGTTAAACTAGAGCAACAGAACTAGAGAGGTAAACATCTTGTAGAGAAATAGTTTTGAGAAAACGAATCAGTTGTTTTCAAAGATTGTTCTGAGAGGAGGCTTTCTCGAGATTTTTCCCTTGGGAAAGGTTAGCAACTGCTAGCAAGCTAAAATCTCACAGACTCAGAAATATCAGGCCCACAGCACAGGATTTAATTTTCAGCCTTACTAGCAGGGCTGATTCACAGGTTTTTGAAGGCAGGATGAAGGGATGTTGGTGCTGAGAAGCAAGTGGGAATGCAGTGCAGGGTGGGAGGAACAACTTACCCCTTGTTTTTTTCTGGATACTACAGTCAGTATGGAAAGAGGGGCAGATGTGTATCTGGGGTGAGGAAAAGCTGCTCTGTGAAATCAAGTTCCATACTAGTCTTTCTGGCTTTTGTCTGCTTCAGGGCCAGCATTATCGCACTTATGAACTGGCCAAGAATACTGAGCCAGAGAAGGAGGAAGAAGAGGATTTCCAAGCAGCGCTTGCAGTGCACCCTGTTTCTGACATGACCCTGATGTACCGGCTGCACAAGCAGTTCAGCAGGATCCAGCTGGACAGAGTCTATCAGGAGATCCAGGACCTTCAGGTGTGTGGTGAGGGTTACCTGCAAAAACTCCTTGACCAAATGGATTTCCTTCATTTTCAGCACACCAGAGGAAGATCATTGCTTCTGTTTGTGGGCATCTGTCAGTCAGACACAGGCTATAGTCCCTTGTCTCAGAAGCGGGACTATGTCACCCAAAACTCCTGGTGTGACACTACCCATGTATGGTTGTAGGTGGTGAGGGGGCCCTGGGGAGGAGCTGGCCTGGACCTCTTTGCGAACATAGTGGGCATCAGTTTGTTCTCTCTCTTTGCACAGGTGCAGATCAGGAACCTGACAGCACTGACCCCTGCAGGTGAGGCAGGTGTGACCTGGCCCGTGGGCATTAACGCCCCATTCCTTCCAAAGTCCCGTTTTGAGGTAATCAGCTGGGACTACTTCACGGAACAGCACCTCTTCTCCTGTCCTGATGGCTCCCCGAAATGTGAGCTCTCGGGGGCCAGTAAGGCGGACGTCAGTGAGATCATTGAGTCTGCGGTGGAGCAGCTGAACCGTCTCTATCAGCCCCTGCTCCGCTTCAGCAAGCGGCAGCTGCTGAACGGCTACCGGCGCTTCGACCCCACGCGGGGCATGGAATACACCCTGGACCTGCTCCTGGAGGCTGCCACCCAGAAGGGTCACAGTCACGTTCTGGCCAAGAGAGTGAGCTTGGTACGACCCTTAAGTAAGGTGGAAATTATTCCCATGCCATATGTGACAGAGGCCACACGGGTGCAATTGGTGCTTCCCTTGACAGTACAGGACCTGGACTTTGTAGCAAACTTCCTGGATATGTTTGCTATGAACACACTGGACACACATGATAATGCCTTGCTGACTTTGCTCTTTATCTACCATCCCTACGATGCCCAGAGAGTTGGTCAGGTGGATGTTTTTGCTGGAGTCAAAGCCATGGTAGGAGAGCTAGAGAAACGCTATACGGAAGTTAAAATCCCATGGATTAGTGTTAAAACAGAGGTGCCATCACAAGTGAAGCTCATGGATATAGTCTCAAAGAAGCACCCTGTGGACACACTGTTTTTCTTGGCCAGTGTCTGGACAGAAATCAACATGGAGTTTCTGAACCGCTGCCGCATGAATACCATCAGCAATTGGCAGGTCTTTTTCCCTGTGCACTTCCAGGAGTTCAACCCTGCGCTGGTATACCGTGGTGAACAGACAGCATCCTCCAGCACTGACTTCCTGAGAGACGGGCATTTTGACAGGCATTCCTTTGCTGAGGCCTGCTTTTATAATTCTGACTATATGACAGCACGTACCAAGCTTGCAGCCGATATCCTGGACCGAGATGAGGTGCTGGAGAGCATGGAGGTGTTTGATGTCTTCCTCCACTATTCTGGCCTGCACCTGTTCAGGGCTGTGGAGCCGGGGCTAGTGCAGAAATACACACTGAGGAGCTGCAACCCCCGGCTCAGTGAGGAGCTGTACCACCGCTGTGTGCTCAGTAACTTGGAGGGACTTGCATCCCGCTCACATTTAGCCATGGCCCTCTTTGAGCAGGAACAGGCCAACAGCACCTGAGAGATGAGAAACATCAAGAGCTTCTCAGCACCTTAACACTTGGCACTTTCCATCCCCTTCCCAGCCTTGCCATGGGTGAAGGGTATGTGAGGTCAAGGGAGGAGGAAGACTTTCCCAGACCCACTCTGAGGCACATGGGCTATGGAATGAGGCTGTTTCAGTAGAGGGGGTTTGGTTTGGTTTTGGTTTCTTTTTCTAATAAATTTCATTTTCTTTCCAGGCAGAGTAATGTCGTCACTTGTAAACTTTGCAGCCTCTGGGATGAGGGAGGTAAACAAGCTGTAGAATGGACCTTACTTAAAGCTGTGTAATTCTGCTGAGCAGTGCAGGGAGAGAGTGAGTATGAGCTATGTACTTGGACAAAGTTGCCTTGACTGTACTACTCTCAGGGCTGTTTCTGCGCCCTCCTGTGTGTTTGTGTGTTTCAGTTTTTCAAGAAGCATAAACACAGCTTGTCTGGTCTAGCTGGACAGAGCTATTCAACCACTTTCACTTTGGTGGTTTTGGCTCTTCCAGAGCTGCAGAGTCGTTCCAGTTTAAATATCTTTGGGATGGAGACTCCATAGTCTCTCCCAGCAGTACGTTCCAGTGGATAGTAACTTCTACAGTTCAAAACTTCTTTCTCCTGTTTAAATGAAATTTCTTGCATTTCAATTGGTGCCCACTGCTTCTCTCAGCATCACTGGATGCCATTGAGCAGCAGCTGTTTGTGTCTTCCTTACACTTTCCCATTACTGACACACACACAGATGAGACTGCCCTGAGCTTGTTCTGCAGACAAAACGGTCCCAGCTCTTGCAGTCTCACTGTTAGGACAAACACTTCCATTAGTTAACATTTCCACATCCCTTTACTAGATTAACTCCAGTATGTCCATGTCTGTCTTGTATTGGGAGGCCCAGACTGGACACAGCACTCCTGGCATGTCTCACTTGTGCTGAGGACACAGGTCATTGTCCTTGACCTGCTGGCCACAGTCCTTCTGCGGCAGCCCAGGATGCTGTTGGCCACCTTTGCTCCGAGGGAATGCTGTTGGCTTATGTTTAGCTTGGTATCCACCAGGACCCCACTAATTCTTTTACTTTTTCAGCTTTCCAGCATCATCTCTCCAGCCAACATCCCAGAAATCAAAGCCCAAAAACCTGATAGGAATTTATGTGATAAGCTGGCAAGTGTGACTGACCCTGTTCATCACTGCTGAAGGAGAGAGGTTGTATTTGCTACACTTATCTCATGAGGTGAGCGAGCTGAAGGTCTGGTGTTGGCATCAAAAGAGATGCTGAAAAATTAGAAAAGCTTAAAAGAAGTATTCAAAGTCAGGAACATAGGTTCAACTTGGATAGAAATCTCAGACTTGCTTATTTAACAAGTAAGACATGTCTCAGTTACATTTACATGGGAGGAACACAGATCTCTTATGCCTTATGGGGATGTGTGTTGTTGCTAAGTGTATGAAGCAGAGCAGCAGAGTCCCCAGGCAGGTGCAAAGAAGCAAAAGGGCTTTTTAAGCAGTTAGGCTACTATCAGTTACATTCCATTTTAGCATAGCAAATGTAGTTCAACTAACCACCATATACCATGATGTGAAGATGTAATGGTTATATAACTCATTTTTCTACCTTCAATTCAGATGAGTCACTTTCCTGTAGTCCTCTTCTACTTAGCTGAAGTAGCAGGCCTGAGCCATGGTTTTACGAGGTTTTAACAGGGCCCTTATTTTATAAAGCCTTTCCTATATGCAACATCTAAGCAGGTGTTCACAGAATGAGGACAAGGGCAATTACCCTGGAAACCGTTCATTGTTATGCGGAGTGTTCTGCACAAGGAGGTCCTGATCCATTATGATCCAAGTCGGAAAGAGACTCAGGCTGTGCAGGGTGCTATTTAAAATACAAGGTGTTGGAGCAAACCTGATAGAATAGTGTACATCCTCTCACATCCTTTAGATGTGGGGAGCCCCAAGTGGGCCTCAGATCCATGCCTAGCATGCCCCGCAGACCCCACCTGCACTGCTGGTTCTCCCTTTTTTGCCATTAGAGCCATGATGAGAGTGCAAAAAACCAACTCTTTTCATCATTCCTGCTGTCAGACAGGAAGGGTGTTTGCATGAGAATTTCTTGCCTCACTGTTAGACAAAAGCCAGGACATATGAGTGGCAGAATGGTTGGGCAGGATGAAGAGCTGCCCACAGGCATTTCTGTATGATGAGCTGGCTGAGGCTGTCTGGTGGGCAAGGGATGTGTGCAGCAAACCCAGCTCTGACTGTTGCCCTGTGAGCAGCACCGGCCTGTGTGTGCTCAGGTTAACGTCTGCTGGGGGTGCAGCCACTGCCAGGTGGGATCATGGCAGAGATGGACACAGTGAAAATGCCCATGCTGCCCACCCTGGGGATGGTGTGCTCATCTTGAATGCAGAATAGATTCTTGTGCATGAAAAATAACATCCCAGTGTCAGCGAGGATGCAGAGCTTGTAATTGCAGGTTTCAGTACAGTGTAAGGAGAATTCCAAGGAGAATTCCTTGCATCATTGTTCTACATAACACATCTGGAAGCGCTGGCAGTGGACACTGGGTGCTGCAAGAAACGAAGTAAGCAGCAGATCTACACAGGGACACAGTGGGTGTCATGCCACCAAGCTGAGCATTAATCTGTGAGAGATGCAGGAACTGGCTGTCAGGAATTGCTGACTGAGAGCTGTAGGGGATGTGACAGGTGGGATGTCTGGGATGTAAAAGAAGCTGCTAAAGGAAAGTGTTTGGAAATGACATAGGGCAAGCAAGAATCATTTAGTGAGTCCTCATTAGAGAAGAAAGAGAATAATGGGAAATAGAATAGTTAGATTTGATGGATGTAACCCAAAAGCCCAGGAATGTTGTTGCCAACTTCTTGTTGGCAAGTCCCTGCCTGTGTCAGGGCATGTCAGGTGATCATGCAACACTACAGAGAACTTAAAATTCTTAAGAGCATCTTGTATCTTGGGACAAAGCTGAGGGAAGCTGGAAGCTGATTCTTCTATTTTTTACAATCCAGCTCTGTAGGCAAGGCAAGGAAGGAAATACTGCCAGGAAACTGCTCAATCCATAAGCTGGGGATTCTGGTTTTTAGCTAAGGGACAGTTCTCCAGCCAGTGTTGTTTGACATTTAATTGATTATTTGGAAGCAAATATAAAATCTCTACAAATAAAACTGGCAGATTATGTAAAAATATGCAAAAAAGTCATGAAGAGAAGATAATAGTGAAGAAGAGGGTGTAGTAGAGTAAGGCTCTTCACACAGACTTTTGTCTTAGAACAGTCAAATGCAAATTTACATGCTTGGGGAAGATGGTGTATCACTCCTCCAGAGAGGACTGCATGTTAGAAAAAGGTGTGCCTGTAAAGAGATTGAGTGTAATCAAGTGCAAGCAGTTTCATTTTTCTTGGGCCCACTGTTTTAGACACTAAAATCCAGGCTCTGTCCCAGCCCTGTATAGATTTAAGACATGACATAACAAATCTTTACAGGTAGATAATCTGGGGGAATGTTTGATGTTAGATGTTGTTAATGTGAGACAGCTAGAAGGGCCTGGTGACATAGCACACAGACTATTTTTAAGGCTTCTAGGGAACAGAGAAAAGAAGAGGAACATTTGAGGTTCACAAAACTTATCTGAAGATTGTAAGAGGTATTTTACAATGTGAGATGCAGAATTCTTGTAGTTGTAAGACAAGGGGTAATGGCTTCAAACTGGGTTTAATGGTTTTAAACTAAAAGAGGGTAAATGCAGACTAGATGCAAGAGAGACCATTTTTGAAAATGAGGCTGGAAATGCGCTGGCACAGGGTGCCCAAAGAACCTCATCCCTGGAAGTCTCCAAGGCCAGGTTGAATGGGACTTGGAGTGACCTTATTGACCTTATTATTAGTTGGAGATGCCCCTGTCGATGGCAGCATGGGGCTAGATGGCCTTTAAAAGCCTCTCCCAACCCAAAACCTTCCTATGACTCTATGAACTCTTGGAAGGTTGTGAGTGATCTGATGAGGGTGTGTGAGTACATGCATAAATGAAAACACTGGATACTGAAGCAGTCTTTAGTTGTCCAGGCTGAAGGCATGACTGCAACAGATTAATTCCAAAGGAAAACAGACACATGCTTTCAGTGCTGAAAGTAAGTAGCTAGTGGAATTACAGTGGTAACTTTCCCAGTGTGCTACAATTTACTTGGTTGTGTAACAGAGGTCATTGGAGGCAAGTGTGAAATGACTTGTCATATATAAGTGGGTAGAGTAAGTCCTTCATGGCCTTAAATTTCATGACTGTCACTATATAGTGGATGAAATTTGCAAAAGAGAAATCTATAAAAGGCTGTTAAACACAAAGCCGAAATCTCTGGCAAAGCAGGTCCCTGAATTTCAAATCTGTAAGAGCTAGGAGAGCTGCCAGGGAGGGAGCACTCTTCATCTACCCTATTTCTGTGATTTTTTTTCCTAGGCAGACAATGTTGGCCACTGTCAGGGAGAGGGTAAATGAGTCATGTGTGCTTATGATTTGACTCTGTGCCACCTTTTTTGTCTCTTCTGCTAAAAAAGACTAGAACCTCTTCAAGGATGCACTTCAGTTCAGCCAAAAATTATGAACTATGTGAGGATCGTGATACTGAGTCTGGGTACTACAGTGGGGTCATGTACTCGCCAGGAAGACAAATTACCATGATTGTCATGTTTGGTCTTGTAGCCCTGAAGAAATGCACACCCTTATGTGGTGTCTCTGCTTTCTGCAACATGCATTGGGTGTGTTTACTTTTGTGTATACTTCACTTTCTTTGGGGTCCACAGCAATGGATATTTTTCTTCCTTGTCTTCAGTTGTGAAGGTAATTTCATCCATTGCATCTTTTAGACTGATTGACATATCCTGTTGGACTGATTTGTTGATCCTAGAGGAAGATGTGTAGTATATGTTACAAACACAAAAAGCTTCTGTCCCAGCTGCATTTTTAACTTCAAGGAACAGGTAAAAATAGACTTTCCACCTTTTCATCTGTGTCAGAGCTGCTACTCTATCCCAAATTAACAAGTATACTTAAAAAAAAAAACACCAACAAAAAACAGATGCTGTGAACTCAGATACTGTATCTGATCATGGTGCCCACCAGTCTTCTCCAAGACTGGAATATAAATTATGTGCCTCTGCCATGCAACCTGAGGGTAGCCCGCGTCCCTTGGGGGAATCTGCCCAGGGTGGCCTCCCCTCTGCTCCCTGCAGTTCAGATCTGTCTGGGCAGGTCCTGCACTCAGTCACAGCTCACAAGCTGCTTCACCCCAAAGTGCTGCAGAGCCAATTCCCAGCAGAGTGCAACCCAGGTCTTGCAGATGGTCTAAGCTGTTTCACAGAGGTTCTGGAGTTGCTGTTGGTCAGATGAGATGAGCAAATAGAGGACAGGTTGTTCTCATTAGCAGGTGCACAATTCCCTAGCTACAGCACGGTATTCTTGCTCAGCACACTCCTCCGTTCTCAACTCCAGCACAAAGGGTTCTTTTAATAGGAGCTTGCTGTTTTTTCTTTTGCGATGAGCATTGCCTTGTCACACACTCAGTGTGAAATATTCTGTACAGCACTGCAGAGCATGTGCAGGTGTCAGCTGCCAGCTTAGTCTCAAGCCAGGAGTCGTGGCCTGAACCCCACTATACCAGATGCTTTCGTGCCCCACTGTCCCAGGGTTCACCATTCCCTAGACCTGTACTTCAGCCAAGGCAGTCACCCTCTCCCATTTGGAACTCTTTCCTGGATGTACTAGGCAGTTACCTTATCTTCTCAGCATGCATGCTGAACTGCTGCTCATGGATTCTCAAAGGGGCAATTTTCTGGTGACAGGCACCACAGAAACTCATTTTCTGTTTGCAACAGTGTTTTGCTGGTACAAATAACTGTAGGAAAAAACTTGAAAATGTGACACAGAAAATACAGTGAAAAAGCCAAAAGCATGTGTACGGTCTCTCCTTAAAAACACCCACTGAGACTTAAACCCACCTTGTGATCTTTACAAAATTTTGCTTCATCTTTTGGACATCCACTGTTTTTGAGCATGTGGAGCTCTCAGGTTTGCTTGGCTCTCTGCAGGTGGAGCTCAGTCCTTTCACTGCTCCCTCATAGCTACTTGGAGCATCACCCCAAAGTATTCACTGTCAGTGCTCATACTGTCCAAACTTCCCTCCTCATCCTCATGAGCTGCAAGGCTTTGGCAAGTCACGGTGAGGGCTCCTTCTAATTGCTCTGTCACAGTGCAGGTCACAGAGATCTCCCCCTGGGCGTTTAGGAAGCAATTTTCCTTCTCCTGTTACAATTGACACTGCACCACAGACCCGTGGCTCGCCAGGCCCAGTACCCTCATCCTCACCCTCCCGGGGAATCGCTAGCTCCTTAACACGAGGAAAAGCGTGCGGACAGTGGATCGCAGCTCTGGGCCGGTTCTGAATTTGAAGGATTTGCCGTGCCTCAGAGCTCCTCCCTGGCCTGTTTGCTCTCTCATGCTGCTACTGCCGTCCCACCGGGATTCTCAGTGCCTCCCGGTGCAGCCCGGCCCGCTCGCCGTCGGTCGGAAGCGCTCCCGGCGCGGCCCGGGCAGGCAGGGCGGGGGCTCTGCGGCGGCCGGGCGATGCGGAGC
>WBMY01004373.1:260102-337521 GCA_013397315.1 Donacobius atricapilla
GGTACCCCTGGGCCGGGCACGGGCCCCGGGAAACGCTGCCCGCAGGGCTCGCCCGGCCGGGAGCCTGGTGGAGTCCGAGCGGACCCGGTACCGCCCGGCCGTGCCTCCTTCCTCCGCCGCCGCTCCCTCGTGGACCGCGGCTGTCGCGCCGCGCTCTCTGATCTTCCCCGCGGACTCGGCTTTAGGCGTGCAGCGCCCTCCTGGCCCCCGCCGGCCGTCCCAGCGCGGGCCCCGCGTCCTCCGCCGAGCCCCGGCGGCTTTGCTGCCGTGCAGGAACTCGGCTCGCTCGGAGAGGCAGGCAGAAAGGGGGAGCCAGTGCTCATTTACCGCTCCCGAATGAGGGCTGCAGGCCCCCTCGGGAGGCTCTCGTTTAGTAGGGACTGACTTTACCGATGGAGACACTCTCACTCTTCTGGATTTCCCATCCTGCCCTGACACGGCCCATGCATCCTCTGGAGGGGAGGGTCCTCTTCTTAACACACAGTCCCTGGAGACACCCCAGCGCTGCTCTGCATCTGACTAACTGCTGTCTCTGGTGCTACAGGAACAACCAGCCTTCACACAGGAGATGGCAGCTTTTGAGAGACAGTATTTGACTTGCCGCCTCTAAGATGCCCTCAGTTCTGTCTTCAGAGGGAGATACATGGTCCAAAATACTCTATCAGGACTAACAGATCCGTGTCTGTGGGAGACTGATGCTCTGCATGGCCCTCTGGAATATCTCCTGACTTCCCACACCTGCAAACCATCTCAGTTTGGCACCAGGCATTTGCTGCTGGGCATTGCTGCTCCTCCCCTCCCTCCTCTTCCCTGAAGCCTGAACTCTTCTCCATTTCCTCCATCACCGTGGCCTGTGGAGGATCCCTGAGTGCCAGCTGCTGCTTGGAGAAACTGAGGTAGAATTGAAATGGGGGACTGAGGAGCAGGCAACGTCATTCACCAGTTAGCATGGTCTGGGAGAGTGAGCATTATCCTTGCCTGGTGCTGTCAGCACTGCCCTTCTTGGAGAGACTGACTTCATTCTACCAGCCATTCAAGAAAGTCCTGCAGCTTCTGAAAATAACCAGTTCCTTGGTGTTATCTCAGGAGCAATCAACGATCTGCTGTTTTCCATGGGGACACCACCAGCAAAAGGAGCCCATCTTCCCTCACTGAATCCCCTGACCTCTCTGTGAGGAGGAACTTGCAGCTTGGCCTTGCCTCTAAGGCAGGGTGAGGACACAGCCTTTGCTCTCCTCCTTTTCCTCAGCGCTGCAGTAATGTTCCTTTCTGTATCTCATGCACTCTCCCTTCTCACTTGCCTTGCCTGTGGTGTTATTCTCAGCCCCTACGTGTCTGGGCTCTGTCCTTCCTTGACTACAGCTCTGTTTCAGCAGAATTCACCATTATCTTCTTTTTATCCTTTGTTCTTCCCTTTTCCTGACCCCACTAGATCCAGAGCCTTGGTCCTGTCCCTGGTGGAGTTACCCGCTCTACTCCTGCTGCCTGGCACAGCCCAGGCTGGCACTGCAATGCTCATACTTCCCTTTTTTGCCTGTCCATTCTTCAAACAGTTGTTTCTATCTGCATGTCTAGGTGTGAGCTTATGCTTGAGAATGCTGTATGTGCTGGTGCTCACACCTGTTCTGCTGGAATGCTGCTTTTCTTCATCAGTTACAGTACCGAGCAGTCAGGAGCAGCAGGGCTGTGTGTGTGCAGGTGCATCTGGCTCGGCTCTTCCCGTGGAATGGGTCCCTTCTCCCTCTTAGCCTGGTTCTCTTCTTTGGGACCTATCATAGCATGCAGGCACTGAAGCTGCCTGACTGTGCCCTAAATCTGTACGCTCATTAATTATTCCAGTCTGCCACACTCTCCCTGTCTTACTGGGGCAGCTAACGGTGCCTGATAAAATGCTGGACTGTTCCGGTAGGAGTTGATTTTGAGTTAAGGATTTGATTTTTTTAAGGATGAAAGCAAGCTGACTTGGTAAACATTCCAAAAATGGCCTGCCTTCTCAAGGTTGGGAACATCCGTGTGCGAAGCTACCCTTGCTTCTCGGGACAGGCAAATTCCAGGAGTCCACTCCAATCCTGCCCACCCTGTGGTTCTTATCAGAGCCTGCTCAATAGATTGACAGGTTATAGGCAAGCAATGACCTTCGTGTTCTCTCTAGGCTCCACAAAAAGAAAGCTGGGTCCTGTGGGGAAATAGAAGAGGCCACATGGATGGGCCAGTGCCTGGGCAAAAGTGCTGTCCTGGCAGCCTGGGCATGCACCTATCTGCATAGTCTCCAGAGAAGTCCCAAACTGCTGTGTCAGTCTCCTCTTCCCTTTCTTGCTCTTCTCCCCCCTCTTTTTTTCCCCCAAGTTGTGCTGCTTATGAAGTGTCACATGGGTTTATGCTGTTCTAGGAAATGCTATTTTTATTGTATGTTATTTCCCTCTCACCCAGTATGTACTTTCTCTTTTCAGAGCTGGATCCAAATGCACCCTCAGCCTGCTCTCTTAGAGCTGTTCCTGCTTAAGGTCAATGAGAACATCTCCTGCTAATTCATCATGACATAATATCTGGTCTCCTGCTCCATCCACGGGATAAGTTTCTTGCTTCCTCTTGGTCTACACAGATGTGACTCCAGGTGTTCAGCTACCTTGTCTGGTACAGGTAGGTTTTAGCTCTTTGAAAAGTGACCTGTTTTTGTCAGGAAGGATGTGTCTATGCTTTTTACTGGAGATGGAAAATGTTTGCCTTTGGGCATGTGGGAAATGCTATGTTGTGAAAGAAATCCTGAGATGCCAGCTTGCTGCTGCTGACATAAACTGGTCATTTGAATAGCCAGTTACTTCCATGATAGTCTGTGCTAGTGCTGGCAGGAAGATGCTGAGCTGGCAGAGTGGACTGGCTCAGAGGAAGTGACATTGGAGGATGCAGTTGCTAAGAGGAGTATCAGTTGTAGTAGCAGTGGTAGTAGCAGGTATTCTTTGTGGTAATTCATTACTCCATTTGCCACAAGTAAACATGATTAGTTCTTGTCAGGTGCTTATTGATCTGTGGGGTGGGTTCCCGTGCTTCTCGGTGCAGGTTTAAATTAGCTCTTCCCAGCTAGGAAGACTTCTTCAGTACCTGCTGTTGCTGGATAGGCATTGGTCATCTCCATGATAAGGTCCTCAAATCTGCCACTCACATCTTCTTTTTCTACCATGAGTTACATTCTTCTTGTTGCTTCCACTGTGAATACCCACCTGTAGCTCCCTGTCTGTTTTCCCAGCCAGTACACAGCATGCCTGTCGGGGACCTTTGTTTTTGCCACACCTGGATTGGTGACTTCTCCCCTTTCACAGCCTGCGCAGGTCACCTCACTGGTAGTGTAAACTGTGTGGCAGAAGAAATGCATACTATTTTGCTTTGGAAATAAACAGCCTAGGTTATAACAATTCTCACTGGCATTAGAAGGGCTTAGGTATGAAAACTCCTGTTTTTTGATGAAGATAATATGTTAATGTTAACATTCCATTCTCTTTATCACTCAGTGCTATCTCCCTTGTCCAGTACAGTGTTGCCACAGTGGTTTCCAAGCAGAGTGCTTGGGCTAACACCTGGAATTTGGTGGTCTCTCCTCGAATTGAACAGCATTCCAGGAGTTTATCTTTTCTGGAAAGATGCACCCGGAGGAACTGAGTGGTTCTTAATTTAAACTGTAAAGGATTAACAGTTTGGGTGTTATACGAGGGGTGTTATACGAGGAGAGTTATCCAGGTTTTGCATCTTTATGGAAATGTCCTGCGTACATGGAACCAAGCAGGTGTCTACAACTTATGTGCCTTTTCATCTAGCTCACAAGGTTGCACTGTGTTCTTCATAGTGTTTTCATAATGCAGACACTGGCTAATAGGTTTTGTTCAGGGAATGTTCCTCAGAGGTCATCAAGTGAGGTGTGTTTGGTTTCCTCAGTGGTCATCAAGTGAGGTGTGAATTGACAGCCTGAGATGGCCTTGTCAATTGTTTCCAATATTCACTGAGTAAACATGGAAGTGACAATGATGCTGTCATTTGTGTACCTGGATGTATTTGAGAGCACTGGCAGCTCCGTGCTGGACAAGACTCTCATGAATTTTATGGAAAGCTGTTTTAGTCTTCCTTCCATTTTTTAAAAAACTCTGCATTCATAGGTTTCAGAATTTGACAGACAAACTTGCTATTCTTTCCTTTCTGGCCTCTTGCAGAACAGGCAGTTGGGGATACAAGCATCACAAAGTCACCCCAGGACATTAGCCTTCTGTTTTCTCTGCTGGCACAGAGGTGGTGTCTGTGTCTATCTGTGATCAGTGCCCAAAGCAAGGGATAGAAGCATTTCTCTCTGAACAGAACTAGCCTTAGCTAGCTTGAAGGCCTTAGCTAGACTGAAGAATTTGCCTGCTCCAAAAATGTCAGTGTAAGATTCTATTCAACATTGTATCTTTTACCTTTTTTACCCCCGAATATGGCACACTTACTCTCTGCCTGTAAATAAATTTTTAAAAATTACTTGTTTAAAGGTAGTTCAGCTCCTTTCGAGATCCTAAGCTGCAGAGAAGAAAACACAATTTACCAGTTACATATTTTTATATTTACAGGCACAGCTATTGCATTGAAGTGGGAAATCGCGTAAACTTAACTTTTCAGCATGTGGCCTTTGATTTGCAAATATGCTTTTGATGAGAACCGGGTCCCCTACGGAGACAGGCTGAGAAAGTTGGGACAGTTCAGTCTGGATAGGAGAAGGTTGTGTGGAAGTGTGTGAAGGGGCTAGAGGGGAGCTGGAGAGATATTCTTTCTTAGTAACAGCAGTACAGGAAAAAGAGTAATGGGTACAAATTGAAAGAGGGGAGATTTAGGTTAGATATTAGGAAGAAATTTTTTACTATGAAGGTGGTTAGACACTGGAACAGGTTGCCCAGGAAGATTGTGGATACCTTGGCCCTGGCAGTGCTCAGAGCCGGGTTGGATAAGGCCTTGAGTGATCTGGTCTAGTGGGAGGTGTTCCTGCCCAGGGCAGAGGGGCTTGGGACTAGATAATGTTCTAGATAATTAGATAATTCTATTAGTTTCTATTCTATTCTATTAGATAACTAGATAATTGCAACCCCTTAACGTTACATGAGTGTATGATGTGAAAGAAATTTGACTTCACTTGGTGAAATTGCAAGGCCCAACTAAGTATGATATTGAAAATTTATAAATTTATTAATTTTAAAGATTTAAACCCATCATTTTCCCCTGGCAAAATACTATGATTCATGGCAATGGCAGAATTTACAGTTAAAATGTGGTGTCTACATGGAATGGAAGAGCTGTGCTTGCAGCTGTTAAGACCAGTGAGGAATGATTTTAAAATGCTACTTGCAGATTGTTAAGCTTTCCATTTTTGTGGTAGAGAGAGGACATAGTGGAAGGTTACTTAAGGGGTTCTATTGTTGTTTGTTCTTTGAGATCATAGGGACAACCACATAGAAACTGAATGGGCTGGCAGGCTGATCACACTGTGTGGGCAGGGGCCAATCTGAGCAGTTGCAGGAGAAGATACAAACCTCATTCACTGTGGGTCACAGAGGGATACAATGGTATGGGTTGGAAGGGGCCTTCACAGATTACCTAGTCATGTTCCAGTGTTTCACCTCCCTCATTGTAAAAAAAGTCTTCCTTAGGTCTAATCTAAAACTGCCCTCTTTAAAACAGCGGTTTAAAAGTGTTGTCCTTTGTCCTGTCCTACAGGCCTTGGTAAAAGGTCTCTCTCTGTCTTTCTTATAAGCCCCTTTTAAATACTGAAAGGCTACAAGGAAATCTCCCTGGAGCCTTCTCTTCTCTAGGTTGAATACCCTTGTCTCTCTCAGCCCATCTCCAGAGTGGAGGGGCTTCAGCCCTCAGAGCATCTCTGTGGCCTTCTCTGGGCTTGCTGCTCCAGATCCATGTTTGTCTTGTACTGTGGACCACAGGTGAGGTCTGAAAAGTGCAAACAGGAATTATCCCCCCCCACATGCTGTGCGTGCTGTGGGATCAGCGCAGGACATGGTTGTTTCTGGGATGGCAGCCCACGTGGCCAGGATCTGTTCCCCCAGTAAATGAGATGGAGAATTAGTGATGACCAAAATGGAGGAGGCTGAGGTACTCAACAACTTTTGTCCTGCTCAATTTTCACTTGTAATTGCTTTTCCCAAATCTCTGGAGTCCCTCAATCTCATGGTAGGAACAGGGGAATGAAGTACTGCCCACTCTAGGAGCAGATCAGGACCGAGACCATCTGAGGAACATGTACATACAGAAGTCCATGGGATCTGATGAAGCACATGCCAGCATCCTCAGGGAACTGGCTGATGTTGAATCCTGCCTCTCCTTAGTAATCTGTATTAATTAAAGTACATCCCATGACTGGAGAAGCCAAAGCCTTGGCATCAACACCAGCCATGAAGCCAGGTGTCGATCTGCATTGATCATGGTTGTTTACACATTAATGGATTTTAGGGCTAAAAGAAACTTTTGGATCATGTGACACCCATATTTTACTGAGCACTTACTGATTTCCATTGGTCCTCACTGTGGGTCTTATACCTTCCACAAAGACAAGCTGGTTAACCATTGGAAATTTAAACACAATATACTGCTTGTAGACCTTCTATCAGTGGAGGGTTCAAGAACTTGGACAAATATCTGTTAAGAAGGGTTTTGGCAGATCAAGGCTGATTTGGGGCAGGGAAGGATTTGAAGCTCTAAAGGCCATGCCAGCCCCTCTGCTTGTTCTCTTAGTACTTAGCATTCTTGTATGAATGAAAGTCTCTAGTCCAACGGTATCTGTATGTGGTTTATAAGTAATTCTTATGCCAGTTTTGTGCTTGGTAGTCCAGACCTATCTTATTAAGGAAGGGAACCAGTGTGCACTGCTAAGAACAACATGCCTAGATCTCTCTGGGATGTGCACAGACCTAGGGACCAAGACGGTGTGCCTGAGACAGGGCACCTGAGAAACATCTGCTGGCATAACTTTGGTGTGGACCGTCTGGTACTTTTAGTCTCCACCATCCTCTGAAGTAAATGGTGGTGTGTGTCTTGTGGACATTTGACACATACAGGTTTTGCCAAGTGCGAGAAAACTGGATGCTCCTTATCTAGTTACTGCTTTTTGCATCTTCAATGTCTCTATGTCAGTTAATGCCCCAGGCTGGCTATTTTGCATGAAAAAGATTTCATTCCTTCTGAACTTAGTCCTCCATTTTTGTTGGTGATCCTCTGTTATAGGATAATGTGCTCCTTTCATCACAGTGACAATTTTCATTCTGTATATTTCCCCCCTCCTCTGCCATATAAACAGGTGCTCTGCTTCAGTTCTGCTCCATAAGAGGATTATTTTGTACCTAGTCTTTCTGTATCTGTATGGTTATAATTCTGCTATATGCTTTTAGAGATGACCAGCACTGGCTGCAGTGTGATAAAAAACCAGTACTGACTGATACCGTGTTCTGTAATGTCTTCTGTCAGGCTCTTCATAGTTCCTTCAAATTTTATTTTCTAAGTGAATGGGTCTGTCAAGTGCTGCAGCCATCCTCACCTGTTAGTATCTTTAACAATGTAAATTGCACACAAACTTGTAATTAGTACAGTCCTGTTTTTTGTTTGGAGACTTACTGCGAAGTGTGCTACTCCAGGTAAGGAGTCAGTGTGTCTTCTGTAGAGGCAAACATATGTGCCCCATGGGGCTGTTATGTTCTTATTCTATTATCCATTGTGTCCCTGTTTTATTAGGATTAGAATTCTTTGATAGGTCATGTAAATAAAAGTGAGCTTGTCAGCATATTGCATTTCAGTGTTTTGAAAATGGCTCTTGGCCATGTTTCTAAAAAACATAAAAGCTAATAAGAGAAATAGATAGTCAGTAAAGAAAACTCCTCATAAGCAGTAAGAAGAAGCAGTGACTCATACAATGGCTGAGGTTGGAAAGACTCTCTAGAGGTCATCAAGCAGAACTGGTTGCCCCGGACCATGTCCACACAGCCTTTCAATATCTCCAAGCTGTGAGACTGCATAACCTGTCTGGGCAATCTGTCACCCTCACTGTAAAATACTATTTGTTGATGTGCCAAGGGAACCTCTTGTGTTTCAGTTTGCGCCTGTGGCATCAGGTCCTGTCACTGGGCACCACTGAAAAGAGCCTGGATCGATCCTCTTTGCATGCTCCCATCAGGTATTTATATATATTAATGAGCTCCCCTCTGAGCCTTCTCCAGACTGAGCAGCACCAGCACTCCTGGCCTTTCCTCACAGGAGGGATGCTCCAGTCCCTTTGTCATCTTCATGTCTCTTCTCGGCACCCCCAGTATGTCCATGTCTCTCTTGCACTGGGCAGAGCACTCCAGCTGTGGCCTCTATCGTGCTGCAGTGAGGGGAAGGATCCCTTCCTATCACTGTGGCCAGTGCAGCCCAGGCGCCCTGCCCTTGCTGCTGCCTCGTGTTCCACTCAGGGTCTTTGTCTGACAAACTGCTCTTGCACTGCGTGGCACCCAGGACGTCCTGATGCCTGTGGTTGTTCTTCCCCAGGGGAAGCAAATTTGCACTTCCTGGTGAATTTTGCCAGGAAATGTAAGGGTACATGCACCTCTTCTTCAGTAAGGTCAGACAGTCAAGGAGGTTCTCTATGCAGAGGGGATAATAAGTAAACGGGGAAAGTGCTACAGAAAAAGAGAGACACTGTTAGGCTGTTAGTCAAGGGATAATGGTGACAAAGCCCAAGAGCAGCCTTCCACTGATTGATGAGCCTTTAGGAAACTACAGGCAGAGCTTTCAAGAGGTCTAAGCCAGATTAGTGCAATCCCTGGGACACTGGGAGTTGCTGAAGGTGGTGGCTGTAGAAGGATCAATAAATGTTGAGTTTCTGTCCCTTTTTGGTTCCCCATTGGTATTCAGTGTATGATGAATGATTTCCAGTGGTCTAAATAATGAAGCAACAAAACTAGATGATAATGTGACATTATTTGGTGCAGTAGAACCAAAATCTGTCTCTTAGGATTGGGGAAGAGTGTTGAAAAAATGGATGATAAAATGGCAGAATAAATTCCAGGTTGATGAATCTATATGTAAAGTGCATAAAGAAAATAAACCTACCAATGTTGCCATATTGTTGCTAAAATTATCTCTTTTGGCTCAGGAAAGAAATCTTGGCATCTTTATAGAGAGTTCTCTGTAAACACAAGCTTAACAGTAGTGATTAAAATGGAAAATTTGATGTTGGATATTACAGAAAATGAATTAAAGCTGAAGTTACTATGGTAATATTGTATAAATCCATGGCTCTCCTATGTTCTGAAGAGAGAATGGAATTCTGTATCCTTTAAGATGCAGTGACTAGTAGAACTAGAAGAATTCCAGAAAAAGTGGTTTGGATAATGAAAGGTGGAGAGATTTCCATCAGAGGACACATGTGAGGATTCTTTAGAGAAATGATACACAAAGGTAAAAGAGATCATCAGCCAACACTGAGGAAAGGCAAAGCACAAATGGACTTAAGATTTATAGAAGATACAGGCATGTGATGAAATTATGAGGCAATAGGCTTAAACCCAGCACAAAATAGTGGGGGTGTTGGGGTTTTTTTTCAGATGAAGGTAAGCACAGATGCACCCAGGTGGGCAGGAGGCCAGTGGCACCTGCCTTGTACCAGCACCGGTGTGGGCACAGCCCCAGGGCAGTGCCTGTGCCTTTGCTGGCCCTGCTGAGCCACCTCCAGTCCTGGGGTCAGCTCTGGGCCCCTCATGACAAGAAGGACATTGAGGGGCTGGAGCATGTCCAGGGAAGGGAACAGAGCTGGGAAGGGGCTGGAGCCCCAGGAGGGGCTGAGGGAGCTGGGGAAGGGGCTCAGCCTGGAGAAAAGGAGGCTCAGGGGGACCTTGTGGCTCTGCACAACTCCCTGCCAGGAGGGTACAGCCGGGGGGGTCGGGCTCTGCTCCCAGGGAACAGGGACAGGAGGAGAGAGAACGGCCTCAAGCTGTTGGGAAATATTTCTTTGCTGAAATGGTTCTGAAGCCCCAGTACAGGCTTCTCAAGGAACTATCAGGGTCAGCATTTCTGAAGTGAGGATAAAAGACATGTAGACATGACATTTGGGGACATGGCTTAGTGATGGACTTGGCAGTGCTGGACATACGTTGGATTTGATGATCTTGAAGGAATTTTCCAACCTAAATGATTCTGTAATTCTAGTCTAGTAAGTGGACCATGTTCCCCTTCACTCTCAGGGCACTGCACTGCATTCACTCAGTAAATTGAGGTATAATGGTGGAGCAGGGGTCCCTCTGCTGCCAGAAACGCCAAGCTGCCAGGCTTCCCCGGTACGAGGCATGCTACCCACCGATCCTTTGGGGCCAGTCTCTAGCTGTGTCTCCCTCCCCACACCAGGTGTATGGTGCAGCAGGCCCCTGTTTCAGTTGACGCTCCTCCCCAGATTGCAAATCTAAAGTATCAGGGCAATCTTTTCAGAAGGCGAAGGCTTGGGTGAGGGAGGAGAGAGGATGTGAAACGGGATTTTAGGTGGCACCAGCAGGGCAGTGGGCACTGCATCCTGCAGCCCAGGGAACCACCTCGCTCCTCCTGCATGGCTGCGGTGCAGATCCCACCTCCACGAAGGTCCCACGCCGCAAGACCTCTCCCTGGCGAAGTGGCCAAGGCGGCCGCGGAGGGGCGGTAGGGACC
This sequence comes from Donacobius atricapilla, assembly GCA_013397315.1. NCBI lineage: Eukaryota > Metazoa > Chordata > Aves > Passeriformes > Mimidae > Donacobius > Donacobius atricapilla. The sequence continues at coordinate 270,792 of WBMY01004373.1, forward strand.
TGCCAGGACCGTGTCCGTGCCGGCCCTGCCTGTGCGGTCCGTGCGGTCCGTGCCGGCCCCGGCCGTGCCATCCGCTCCCGCCCCGGCAGCGGGAGCGCAGCTCGGGAGGGCGGCCGGAGCCCGCGTGTGCTGCCGGCTGCCCGGGGGCCTCTGGCGTACAGGCTCTGCTGGTGTTACACACAGGCTCTGACTGGAGCTAGCGGCGAGCCCAGGAGACATGGACAATGCCTTTTGCCAACCAGCTTCTCTGGAAGTGCAGTTTTAGACCACAGGAAGCCCACGGAGAGGAAGGAATCATGTTTAGTGCACATTACATCAGTGAGAGTGAATTGAAAGAGCAGCAGGACAACAGGAGAAAAGACTGGCATACAGAGGTGTGTAGGTTGGCAATGCCATTTTAAATGTTGATATCAAAACCAGATATTAGGGATAATCTGACATATTATAGCAAAATGCTTAAAACCTATTTGAAAATAGGAATGGGAGAATGATTGATGTGCTTAACTGGGGGAGGTGATTATGACTGTGTAAAACTCCTTATGATCCTAAAGATGCTGAAATGCTTTGGGCACAGTCTCCAAAAGCAGTGGCTGTCTCCTTGGCAACAGGAAGGCATATATCTGTTCCCATGGCAACGGACTGGAGGGGTGCTCAAGGAGGGCTTGTGCAGAGCTCATCAGCACAGTCTCCCAGCTCTTTGTTGCTCCTTCCTGGAGCAGAGGCTGTGCACACATTCAGGTGCTCTGATCCTGCAGCTGACAAGGAGGAGTGAACTGGAGTAGTGTGGTACTGTTCCTGCTGTCTGTGTAAAACAGATTAATTGGGCAGTGTTGTTTCATCTGTGGAGTTCCTTCCTCAGTCCCTAATTGCCAGCATTAAAGACTTCTTTACAGCTCCCCATAAGGAAAACAGGATTTTTTGCTATCCAGAGAGGCATCAGAGAGTGTTTGATGTTGATTCTTTCAAAGACATGGACAGACAAATCTGAAAAACAGGAAACAACATATATGCAAGGAGTCTGTATCTCAGCAGCCCTTTCTGCTGTCTAAAAGGAGAATTGCGCAGAGACACTGACAGGCCTATCTGCACTACAGCCACCACATAAGAACTGCTAATAAAGTAAGAAAATTATGTATAATAGGCACCACATCTTCTAAACCCACTGTGATGCTCTTCTAAGGGAGCCAACTCATATTTAGCACCAGAAGTACAATTGAAGCATGGTTTGATGTTTTTATCTTTTTTAAATATGAGGCATGTGATGCAGAAGATGTAGTGGAACAGTGATAATTTCAAAGTGATCAAATGGGAAAATTATTTTAGAAGCAGCATTTTGAATGCATTTCTATGTTTTGTGTGTAGGTATTAGGAAGCAGTGCTTGTTTTAATTTTTTCATCAACAGCCTGCTTTTCATTCCAGTAGCTTCTTCCTAGTCCGGCATTAAAGGATAGTAAAATAGAAATGCATTAATTACCTTTGTTATCATACTGTTTTGTCCCCTAATACATACCTTTTAAAGCAAAAAACACTTTCAATTGCTGCTGCTGGACTGGCATACATGCTTGCAGGTAAAGGCACTCCAGGTGTTTTGTCCTTGCCTTGTTTCTGCTCCAGTCTCCAGGCTGTGATTCCTTATATGAATTCACTGCATGTTGATTGGGCAAGTTGATTGAGTTACTTGTTATGCTTAAGTCTTTCCTGAGTAGAATCATAAAATCACAGAATGGTTGAAGTTAAAAAGGACCTCTTGAGATCATGTGTTCCAACCTCCCATCTCAGAGCTGGGTCAGCTTGAGCAATTTGCTGAGTACCAAGTGGACTTCTGAATATCTGCAGTGATGGAGTGAACTTGCTCTTTGGGCAACCTTTTCTAAGTAAAAACCTGTTCACCTGTTGTGTATGTCCATCTGGTTTAAACATTCCCTAATCTTGTCTTCCTTCACTGACGGGAAGTCTTCCTTGCTCCAGATTTCCTTACTGGTCTTAGGAGCCTGGAATTTCTGACAGCCAATCTTGCCAATAAAGAAAGATGCAAAGAAGGCATTCAGTACTTCAACTTTTTCTGTGTTCATTCTCAGCAAATCCCCTCCCCAGTATGCCCACATAATTATCACGTCTGTCTTTTACTGCTGAGATATTTGTAAAAACCTTTCTGTCTGCCCTTCATGTTCCTCACTAGATTAAACTCCAGGTGGGATTTTGTTATCCTAACTGCATCCCTGCATGCTTGGACACTGTCTCTGTGTTCCTTCTGGGTCACCTGTCCTTGCTTCTGCCTCTTGTAATGCTTCAGGTCAGTCAGGAGCTCCTTATTCCTGCATGCGGGTTTGCTGCTGCTTTTGATTCATTTCCTGCCTGTGGGATGAACCAGTCCTGAATTTGGAGGAGGTGATCTTTGAAAATTAACCAGATCTCCTGGAACTCTCTTCTTGCCAAGGCTGTAACTCCTAGAATTCTTCCTAGAAGATTCCTGAAGAGGCCAAAGACTGCTCTTTTGAACTCTAGGGCTGTGATCCTGTTTTCTACCTTGGTCCATCCTCTCATGCTCTTGAAATATCATCTCATGGTCTAGCCAAGGCTGCTCTGACCTTCACATTCCTGACCAGCTCTTCCATGTCCAGCAGAGCAGCTCTCTTTGTCTGCTCCTCAGTTGCCCATGTAAGGAGTTTATCTTCAGTGTGACCCAGAGGCCTCATGGATTGCTTGTGCCCTGCTGTTATCCCCTCAGCAGATACTGGGGTGGTTGAACTCTTCCATGAAGACCAGAGACTGTGGACATGGGGATTTTTCCTGCTGTCTGTGGTCTGCAGCAGACACCACGACACTACATGTTCGTCTGCCTATAATAACTCTGATCCTAACTCTGGTCTGTGAGCTCTCAGCTCATTCTCTGTCCATCCCAAGATGGAGCTCTGTGTGCTATAGCCACATGCTTGGCTGAAGGGCAGCTCCTCCTCCTCACCCCCCAGCCTGCCCTTCCTCAAGAGTCCATCTCCAGCCAGCACAGCACTCCTGTCCCGTGAGTTATCAGTTACCTTGGAATTCAGTGCATGTTCAGGGTGAAAAGGGACCAGAGAGAGCGTCACTAACAGCATGGATGTTTGGAAACTTTCTGGAGGAGGGAGAGGAGGGCTGTCGGTCTGGGAGCAGATGCAGCACCATTGCTATAGGAATCAGGAGAATATGTCACAGCTTCGTCAGTCTGAAGACAGTAACTGAGGGTGGCCTGTCCTCCAGCCATAGGCAAGTGGCAGGAAAAGCATTTCACATGTTCCTGCTCTCTCAGATGCTTTGTTGCCAGGAGACTGCAACAGATCAGGAACTGAAATAGTAATTGGAGTTACATGTGGTCCATTCTTCACCAGGTGCCAGACAGAACAGTAATTTTCTGAGGCTGCTCTTTAGAGCTTTGTCTGGTTTGAAATGTGTCAGAGACCAGTTGTTTCTGTGGGCAGGCAAGAGGGTTCACAGCACTGGTCTTTTGCTAGACAAATGGAGTTGAAGTGTACGGGAAGATCATAAGCCTTAAAATAGGGCCATAACCAGGAGAGGGATGTAGGTCTGCAACTGATTTTTGATTAAATAATTTCTTATGAGGAACTGTGATTGTTGACTCCTTGCACTGTGGAAGAGACAAGGCATCCTGGGGTTGCATGGCAAAGTGGATGCAGGGCAGGGTAAAATCAGCAAATGCATAAGGCTGATGGAATGCAGAGGGATGCAGAATTGGGCCTTTATCTATAGGCAGTATCTATATTGCATATAGACAGTTTCAGAGCAAATTTTTCCCTGTGGCATTCCAAGGGGATTGAATCCAAGTGAAAAAAAATGTATTTGCCAAGTTCAGAAGAGACAGAATTGTTTGTGATATGCAACAGCACGAGCTTGAACTGGGGAGAGGAAGGATTGACTTGAATAGAAGGAGGTGGAGAAACGGAGAAAAAAAAAAGAGTAACTGTCAAAACAAAATCAGCCGAGGGGAAGAGTTGCTAAAGATCAAATGCAACAGGAAAGGAGTAAGTTATGTGATAGACAAAAGAACCTTTTCTGAAGAGCAGAAATATGACAAGCTTTTCTTCTGTTGGAATATTTCTTAGCTCCCTGTATTTCTTATTATTGGAATATTAGTGATTAGGTTTCCATTACATAAACTTTTCACTATTTTTTTAAGTTTGTTTTATGCTTGTTTAGATTAGGTAAATACTCTACTGGAGATTATTATCCAAGATCTTAACTAAAAGGATCTAAAGAAATACTGTTTTGATTTTCATGGTATCTCAGACTAACAAGAACAATTTAGAAAGCCTTTCTCTCTCTAACCTTAGCAGAAATGTATGTATTATTATTTGGCATCATATTTATAATTAGCATTGGGTGTTGCTGTATCATATGTATCTCTACCAGTTTGGCTGTATATTCTGATATATATGTCAGAACACTAGGGAGTCTCTTTGAAGAAGGAAGCATAGTTATTTCCCAAGAGACAATAAGGTAGTTGAAATCCCCCCCAAATGTGTTATTTCTATGGTTTCAAGTTGCAGGCTGGGTATAAATTGATCAGAAAACAGGTGCCAAGGATGGGGTGCACAGGGTAGGAATTTGGTGGCTATTCCAAACAAGTGTAGCCAGACAGCTGGCATGCCTGTGGGGATGACTGGTGTTCTCTATTGCACTGTGCTCCTTCTGTTTCCATCTGCTAACTTCAGCTGTAAACCTTCAAGGTCAGAGACTACACTGTTCTTAGCTGTACCTCCTCATACTCTCAGGCAGCAGAAACTACTGAGTCCCAAGAATGGGAAGGGTTGTGGCATGTGACAGAGAATGTGACACTAAGTTCAACCCTTAGCTCTTCTCTCTCTGATGGGTCATGCCCATGCACAAACACACCCCTCTCATGGAAGTTCTCCAAAATAAACTCTGTTTTGAAAAGCACTGAATGCCATAATGATTCAACTTAGGTTTCTCCTGCCTCTGTTTCTTCTGCACGTTTTGAAGATGATTAAACAAGTAACTTGTGCCACCACTTGCGTGCCTTGTCGTTGAGACGCTTTTTCTGGGATCAGTGTTGTGCGCTGCTGTGCACACTGGTGTGCCTGGTGACCCCAGTGCCAAAGGCAAGTGGTGGCTCTGAGCTGGGAGTTGCCAGCCTGCTGTGCCTGTGCTCTGGTGAGGGAGAGGAGCAGACAAACCACTGTGTTGTGCTGTAGCCAGACAGCTTCCACTTCTGCAATACTCAGCTGCTCAGGTGAGCGTTAGTCAAAAGCCCATTGTCCAGCTGGAGGCCAAGTGCTGTAATCGTGTCCCTGTGCCACGAGCTGCTGCACTCACAGTCCTGTGACTTCATACATGGAGTGAATCGGTGCTGAAAGGATTAGCAAACCATCCTACCTGTCTGCTGCACAGACATGGCACAGTTCTACCTCAGGATCCATCTTCCACCAGTTTCATTTTTTCCAGCTTAAATCTCCTGTCTTAACATTTTAGGCCGAGTTGAGTTTTTTATCCTCTCTCCTCATTGGCTGTGAAACTTCTCCAAAATCTTCTTATGTGAGGATTTAATCTGCATATATTTTGCTTCTCTCTTTTAGATCTTTCTGTGTGTAACAGAGTTACACCTTGGAGTCCATAGCAGTTGCTTTCTGTCCACTTGCTTTTATTACTTGTTTATAACTTTTCAGTAATGTTACATACAAATTACATACAAATTATATTCCTATTAAGAATTGCAGACATATGATGATGTTCTACTACATCGCTTCTAATACATTGCCAGTCACATTTGCCATTTCCTGCTGGCTGGCTGCCATTGTTTTTTTCAAAGCCACTGTTTGCTGTAATGATGTACTGTTTGAGATTAACTTTGACTTTTTGGGGTAATCTGTAATTGTTGTAAGTATTCTGCCAAATAAAATAATTTTAAAAGACATTTGGCCTTGTCTAGCAATGCAGTTTTTTTATGATCACCACTATTACTTGCTCTCAGTTCCATCATATTCTAAGGCTGATGTGATTGTATTCCCCTGTTAATTGTCCTTCCAGTACATCTGAAGTGGGAGCTGGATTTATGAGACAGCCCATGCCAAGATTGCTGTGTTTTCCTTCTTTGGTTCTGTGCTTTCTCCAGCCTCCTAGTGCTCAATTCTTAGGCAGCTTTGCATATGAATACATCCTTCAGTCTATATTCGCTTACTATGATTCACTTAAACCATGGATACTTTTCAAATAATTTTCAGTGAGAATAGGACATAATTCTTAGCATTGCTACTATTAATCAAAATGGACTTTAAATTTGTTTCTCCTGACAAACAAACAGGAAATCCTGTAGGTCTTCTGACAATACAGAAGGTCAAGAGTACTCTAGGTAGATGCACTAGCTTCATCCTAAGTCCATGCAAGGCTGAAGAATGATTTTTAAAGAAAAAATAACTGAGCATGAGAAGGAGATGTGTGGTATGAAAAAGCAGCCTAAGTTTACTAATCTACTCTTTCTCAGATAAGTAATTTTCTACACAAAGGAATCAGTGTCTTTCTTGTCTAGACTTGAGTGAAGCCTTTGATAGAGTGTGATCTGAAAATTTGGCTGGGCCTCAGAAGACAGGTAATAGCAGAACTGCAAAGTAGGTAAGGAGCTCAGTAAAGAAGACACAAAAGTCATTGTAGTTTCTTCAGGATTTGTCTTGGGATTGGTGTCATTTAATATTTTCACTGATGCTCATGGCACAAAAATAGGCAAAGCAATAATTAAATTTGCTGATGATGCAAAATAGGCATTGTTCAAGCAGAAGGGAATAGGTTATATGGGAAGAACTGCTTGACTGTGAACTACACAAACAGAGACCAGCTGGTATCTGGTGACAATACAGTGCACTTGGGGCCTTGTCCCAGGAGTAGGCACTGTATGCCAGAAGTGATCTAATGACAGTGCTTAAGAAGGAGAAACAGCCCGGTACGTCAGTTCACATTCAAAAGAATGCGGAGCTGTCACTGTCAGGCTGTTGTGGAAGGCAACCGTGAGCCTAGCGAGGTTTGATAGATATCTGCTCGTGGGAAAAGTCTGAGTGGCACAGGAGCGTGTGGCCTGGGCACTGGAGGTACAGTTCTGTCTGCCCTTATTCTAGCCAGGTTAACTGCAACCGGCAGGAATGATGGAACGATGAGAAATGGGCACAGCGTTTTAAGAATGTGAATAACAATTTCACTTGTTCAGTCTGACAAAAGAAGGAATGAATGTGGATGTGACAGGTATGTAGAAATGCTTCAAAGCATAAACGTTAGACACAAAGGACCATTAAGGACAGTGTTGATAAGAGTAAATTAGAGTAGCTACATATACAAAACCCCAGAACTCAGATTTTTAGCAGCTGTCCTGTACAAATACCAGGACTTAAAGTGCTGTGCAATAAACTTATATCTGAGAGGTTTATATGTGATATGGTTGCTGTTGATTATAGATAGAATCAGGGAATTGTACAATGGTTTGAGTAGGAAGGGACTTTCCAGTCCAACCTGTAGACCAAGTTGCTCCAAGTCCTGTTCAACTTGGCCTGGAACACTTTTAGGGATGGGGCAGCCACAGCTTCTCTGGGCATCCTGTGCCAGGGCCTCCCCACCCCCACTGGGAAAAACCAGTGGTTCCCAATTGCTGACCCTGTGGTTCCCCTAGCTCTCTTCTGTCAAGTGACTGACAGCAAGTGAATCTTTAAGATGCTCTTACCCAAAGCCATCATTCTAACCACCAAATATCATGAAGATACACTTTTTGGACCAGGGGGCAGTTGGTTTGAGGGTAATTGTTGATGGGTCTTTTTCTCTGTTCCCTCAGGATTACCCACCAAGAATTCCTCTATTTCCTTCACTTTTGAAAAATTCAAACCTGTATTCCCAACTATTCTTCTTCCAGGACCAAAGTCTTACTACTAACCTCTCCCATTTTGCAGCTCTGCTCTGGCCCTTGGGTAGATGATGAGGATTGTGGCTGCTGCCTGCAGTGCTCTGGTTCTTTGTTCAGATGTTTGAAGCTGTGCACAGCTGTATAAAGAGGGATGGTGAGGATGGTGATGATGGAAAAGTGGAGGTAAAGGCATGGTAGAACTGGACAGCTTACTATGAGGTCAAGCAGAATTGCGCAGAATTAGCTAAAATATTAGTATGGTTGATGACATGATAATTCTGATGATTTGTTATTTTGTATACTATAATATTACATATATATTTTATATATTTCTCTGTGTATTAGCATCTCTGCTGTTGCCTTTGATTACTTCTAAAATAATCAGGAAATAAATTTCTCTACCTCTGCACAATAATGTTTGGAACCTTCAGAGACAAACACTTTTCTTTGCCTTAATCCTTTCTTCCTTCCTTCCTTCCTTCCTGCCTTCCTTTGCAGATGGATTTTAGAAACAAGTATTGGAAAGGCCTAACAGAGAGAGGAACCTTTGTGTTATAAAATTTCATACAGTTTCTGTAGGGAAATTAGGCAGAAGGAACCTCTGGAAATCAGCTGGTCCTTTGTCCTGCCCCAAGTCGGAATCCACACCAGCTACATCACTCTGGATAGATGCTTGTCTAAGCTGTTCTTGAAAGACCTTTGGCAATTGGGATTCCCATCCTTGCTGGACAAACTATCCCAGAACATCTCTACTGTCACTGCTGTGCTTCTCCTTAATATCTAACATAAATCTTCCTGGGAGAAATTCAATCCATTATTTCCTATACTCTGTGTATGGGGAGTAGCTCTTCCCTGTATTTGGAGCATACATCTGAGTTGTCAGCTTTTGGATACCTGACAACTGTTGTTTTCTCTTTATCTTGTTTGGGCCTTACAGTTCTTGTCACAGTTACTGTCCCTTCCTTAACCATCCTGGTTTCCTGGTTTCTCCCACATTTCTCTGATGCACAGAGCCCCTGACTGCAAAGGTTGGTCTGGATGAGGTGCTGACAATTCATACCACAACAGAATTGATTTGGAAGAGTTCTTCAGCAATTCTGGCAAAATTTAATTTTGTATTTTAAGGAAATGTTGCGCTGGCACAGCTTGTGCCCTGGAGAGCTCAGGGGATGGGGAGAAGGAGGAGAGACAAAATGAGGAGAAAAGAAGGAGAATCTAGAATATTGTTATCAGTGCCTATGCTGCCACCAAGGGGATGAGAGCAGTGGGGCAGCATTCCTGCAGTTCCTTATCTCCTGGGGGTTTAGATCTTTATTTTGTGACAGTGTAGTACTGTCAATTCACATTCAGCTTATGATCTATCATATCCCCAGATATTTTTTCTGAAAAAAACTTTCTTCAGCCAATTGTTCCTCATCATCTGTTAAGATAGTTGTTGGATTTATATCCTCATGTGGAAACTTGCACTGTTTCTAGGTGAACTGTGGTTTGAAAAAAACAGGACATATCTCCAGGTCCTCAGGATTTTAATCATTCCTTGTAGCAAACTTGTAATCTCTCCAAACCATATGTTGCTAGGAAATTGAATAAACATGTTCTCTAAGTACATTATCCATATTGTTAATGAGACTATTGAATAATTCTGAACTCAGGAACAAGTGGACGTTTATTTAGATTAAGCAGCGCCTCAGTCCTGGGATATTTTCTGGTTCCAGCATGTCTTCTATGCCACACTGCATCAATTCCAAAACTGTTGCGAATAGTTTAAGTTTCAGTGAAGAGAGCAATGCTGACTTTAGGGAAATTTGGATGAGGGAAAGCATGCCTGCTTAAGGCAATCAGTACCTTCATGTACTTCTATAATTACCTACAGATCAAAAAATCTCAAGTGGCAGCAAACATGTCCCCCTAAAACAACAACTTGGTTCTTCTCTTTTCTAATTGGACCATCTTAGTTTAACAGCCTGAAAAGCCTGAATAACAGCACAGAAGTTAAACCAAACCACACACACACAGGCCAGGTGGGCTCCCAGTGCCCCAGGAAGTACCAGGGAAGGAGGTCAGCCTTTCTCTGGAATGAAATGGTCTGGGAATGTGACATGAAGCAAGTTGAAAGTGAGTACGAATGAGGCCCCAGTGCATGCTCAGCCTTCAAGAACCAGTGCGGGAACACAAGCCTTGCAGAAGAGCCCCATGGCGCAGAGAACTTCCAGGCCAGAGATGGCTGGGAGCTGCCAGGATACTTGCAGCAGTTGGGGATGACTTGGGTTGAATCAGTCACTTTTTAAAAGAACATTGACAACTATTTTCTACACTTTTATGAAGAAAAAAAAAAGCTGGGAAAATAGAAAGCCAAACAAATTAAAATAAAATTATATGCTGTTTCTCTTAATATTGGAACTTACATCCTTGCATGGTAACCTTCACCCTTTTGTGCCAATGCCTTGCACAGTAGTTTTCCTGGACGCTATTGTGAAGGGTTGAAGAATCACAGGAAATGGGTTTCATTCTCAGTTAGGTGATGTTGGGCAAGTCACTTCCATCCATTTGTACCCTATTTTCCATTTGCAAAACATAAGAGCTGCATGTACTGATTTATTTTCTAAAGTGCTTGGAGAACTACTTCATCATGCTAAGTAAGAGCTGAGTTTTTATTATTACAGGATTTTAAAACTTTTTTTTTTTTTTACATTTACCCAGTTGATGGCTGCGAGACTGCTACTCCTTAATTTTCAAGTGGTTGGCCTTGGAATTTGACATTCAAGGAAATCTGTTTTTGGATGTCTGTTAAGAGCATCAAGGTAGATTACAGTATATATTGTATGGTTTTCAGCTTAAATTAGTAACACTTCAGAGCAAATGTCCTCCTGCTCCAGAAGGTAATCTGTGGCTATCCATATCGGGGCAACTGCGGCTCCATGCCGTCTCTGCAGCTGAGGGGAAAAAGGAAAACCCTGAAATGCGCAGGCAAGCGCATGCTCCGGCGGCGGGACAAAGGGCNACGCCGGGCCCCTCCGCTGCTGGAGCAGCCGCCGCGGGCCGTCCTCGGTGCCGTTTCGAGCGGCGAGGGCCCCGCACAGCGCCCCGCGAGAGGGGAAACAGCCGCACGGGCCGGGGCCGGTGACCCGCACGGCCGGGATTGCTGGGACCGCCGGGCAGTGCGGCACCAACAGCTAGTGCAGACTGTGAGGAAAATGCACCGTGTCTGCTGGGAGCAGGGAAAGGGCTCACATGATGGGAGCCAACATCTCTGTGTGAGTCTGGGGCCTGAGAAACAGGGCAGATACCAGCTGGATGTTGTGTTGCCCATCACGCTGGCATGTGGAATTTAGAGTCGTCTAGGTTGGCAAAACCCTTCCAGATCCAGTTAATCTGACATTACCACGTCCACCAGACACAGAGCAGTTGGTTCCAGATTATGTGTGCCTTTAGTTCAGCTAGAACTTGGAGAATTTTTGCAGCACAGAACAAGGCAAGGCTATGTTGATTTGCTTGGCATATTCCTTCTGAGGGCTTGAGAGAAGGAACTGATAACCACGCTCACCCTCCCCGAGTTTCCGTGATTCCTAGGGCTGTTGCCACACGCTAGCACTTAGATTGGGGTGGCCCTAAAAATCAGTGGAGGTCACTGTCTTCATCCCCATGTTCAGAAGGCCATGTGACCTTCACGGCTTGCCCTTCACTGCCAGTCTATGCAGCGCCTTTTCTGTGCTTGTTTTTATTACTGGATGAGGGCAGAATACTTTTTGTTTCTGCTCTGATTCTGTTCTGTTTGCAGTCTTGCCAGAAAATTCACAGCCCCTAGACAAGAATTTCAAGCAGAGGAATAGAATAAACCCCTCTTGTAACCTGGCAACATCTCGGCTATTGCTGTGTTAAGGGAGAGCAGGAGCATGGGCCCTTGTGAGCCGCCGGGAAGCGGATCGGTGCCCCGGGCCATCCCTGCGGGCTCGGCCATCATGGAGGAGCCGCACTCCGCCTGTGGAATGGCCGCCGTGCTGCCCTCAGCCGCCCAGGGGCTGGGCTGCTGCTCTCCTCTCCCTTCCCCATGGGCTTCATCTTCCCAGCAGCGTCCTGGGATGGCCTGCGGTGCGGGGCTTTGTGTGACACGCAGTGAGCTGCTGATGTCTTACAGCAGCTGCGGCGTTAATCATGTGTCTGCGTCTGTCAGTCACCCGGGGGCTCAGGAGGATCCATCACAGTGGTGCCCGAGCATCCCGAGAGTGGCCCCCGGGGAGAGGCGGCGGCGGCGGCAGCGGAGGGCTGGGAAGAAGCCGTGGGAGCCGTGCCGCCATGCTGCCCCCCACGCCCTTCCTCCGCTGAGCTCACACACTTTCTTTCCCCTCGTTTCCACATGACGGCCCACCCTGTTCCCAGCTCCGGCCTCCCGCTGCTTCTCTCTTGTCCGGAGGGGTTAGCTCTCGTCTCTCACGCTGGAAATGCTGCCAGCGAATGTTTCTGTGTGCTGCCTGCCAGGTCCCTGGGGAAAGGGCCTGGAAATGCAGTGCGGGAGGAGCAGTGGGAGCAAGGGAAAACCCCTGCTCGCCTGCTGCATTTTCTACTGGGAAAACATCTCTGCGAGGTGCCGAGCTCTGTGTCACTGTGCTGGAGTTGCCCCCCTCCCCCTTCCCCTTGCCCCAGAATTTCCCATCCCTGATGCAGAGGAGGAGAGGCTGCAGCACTACCACGGAAAACGGAGACGTGTTTTCAATTTGCCTCCTGCTTATCTCTGCTGTTTGGACAGAGAGGTTTAAAAAGCTGGATTTTCTGTCCCTGCAGAGTAAACAGACAGAGCCCGGCAGCACAAACTATTTCTGGCTTATCAGTGGAGGAATGCAGCAGCTGAGGCTGAGCGCGAGTGGGCCGTCAGGAAGGCCCTGAAGGGGCCCCCTCCCCACTCCGCGCTATTAGAAGTGTGAGAGCCCAGCAGGACTCAGAGGGGAGAGTTGGAGAAAAAGGCAGAAAAGGGAAAGAAAGAGGAAGAGAGAGAGTGAGAGAGGCTGAGCAGACCCTGATGGCTACAGACGAAGTTACAGGAGGGGCTCGCAAAGCTACGAAAAGCAAACTTTTTGAGTTTCTGGTCCATGGGGTGGTGAGTCGGGAAAGTTAGTGAGCTGGCTGGCTCTGAATAGAGGGATGAGTGGAAACTGGAGGCTCTGTGCTGGGCTGGATCGGTTCCTGCGGCGTGCTCCTGGGGCGCTGGTAGCTGCCTCACCAGGAGAACACCGGGGTCTGTGGAGCCCCCAGCCTATGCACTGATTCATTGATAATACAGGCTTGTGTCTGGGGGGATGTGTGCTGTGCTTTTTGCTGTGATTCTCCATGAATGGTGAATAGCATGCTTTTCAGCCTGATCATGGTGCAGAATCTGCGCTGGATCTAACCCAAATGGGCTTGTAGGACACTTTGTTCTGTAATCAAACTTGTGTTTTGAAAAACAATTCTGATGAGAGCCTGATGAAGCCTTGGGGTGCTGCCTCTGGTTCTTGTCTCCAGTCTTGGCTCCTATGTATCCTCTGGCTACTTAACAGGTGACTTTCAGGGGCTTGAAGAGATTAGCTCTGCAGATCTGTAACAGTCTATGAAAACTCACCCACGAGAGAATTTCAGGGTGCCATGCTTAATTAAAGCAATCCTTCAGGTCTTTAAAAATGTTCCAGCTTTTGTTTAAGAATCAGGTCTTCGATCTCCATTTAAGGGGAAATGCTCACCCTGTTTTGCTGCCATTGGAAACGTTCTTTAAATGACTCTAATATCTGAGAGCAGTCACCAGTTATAACATTTGGATTTCTAGCATTGATACATATTGAACAGAAATAAGGCTATTAAAGAGCCCCAAGGAATGTGATATTGTTTGGGTACTGATAGTCCCAAGTGCTTTTTTCTTGAGGATCCTGGCACCTCCTGTGACACCTTTTTGAAGACATCAGGTGGGGGCTCTTGAATAGAGATCATAGAAACCTGTGGGGCTCATGACAGACTATTGAGTTGTCTCCATGATTCAGGCTTACTCCAGATGTGTGGGATCTTGCATGTGTCCCTTAGATCCTGGATATGCTGGGACTGGAAGGGCCAAGGACTTTGAGGTGGCACTCTGTGTTGGTGAGAGCTGTGAAGAGGTGATGTGGTGCCAGTGCAGAGCAGGCTGTGCAGGATTGGCAGCTGTTGGGGGGTGATGGAGAGTGGGTGTGCAGGTGGCAGCAGTGGTTTTGTTGTGGACCTGTGGGTTTGTCAAGGTGGTCTGGATTGTGATGGTGGTATCTAAGCAGAACCAGAAGCAAGTTGGGAGGGTGGCAGATGGGATGATTTTGCCTTTTCTAAAGTTTCCCTGGCATTTGCACACCAGTGCACTTCCTTTAGTATCAAGAAGTGCAGCAAAAATAGTTATTTGAATTGGCTTATTCCACATCTAGCTGGACTTCATGTGAAAGCAGCATGCAGGGCTCTGAAGCCTGGGAAATTTTTAATTTATAATGGAATGAAAAAAAGCAGGACTCATTTCCATTACTTATTTGGAAGCCAGGAAAGTCTGCCTTTTCTGCCCTGGAAGTCTGGTTGCTAGTGGCATCTTATTTGAATATATACAGTAGCCTGGAATATCTGTGTATATCTTCCTGCTTCTTGTTGCTGAGGCTGGGGCTTCTTGGCTGTTGTTCTGGTGCCTGAACACCTCTTGTATCACCCTCTCCTTTCCTTCATTATCGTCTCCTTTAGTTCTTCTTTGGTGTCTGGTTTGTTATTTCCTTTAGTTTTTTTCTCATCTCAGGTTCATTTTGATCAAAACATGGGTTGGGGTAGTCACTCTTCCATTACTTAAAAAAGAAGAAAAAAAAATTATAACTTCATTTTATGTCTCCAGGCCCTGTATCCTGCCAAATAAGAGAATGTACCATGCCAGCCATTACCTTGAGTTTACCTTGTGCTGGCTCCTCTGTTTTATTACTACCCAAAGTGTGTCAACACCTGAATTAATTCCTTGAAAAATCAAGTTGCATAGCAAGCTTTAGTGGAATTTCTTGGAGTCAGATTCTGTTCTAATTTCAGAGACCAATCTCTTCTTCAAATGACTATTTTTTTTTTTAATTTTATCTATGGTAATATTGTTTAATTTGGTTATTGAAAATTATTTTCTTCCCCTTCTTCCTCCCCCAAACAAAAAAAAAGGGGGACGGGGGGAGAAGCAAACAGAGGTAGAATGTTGTGAGAAATCTTTTTTTGCTTTGTTGGTGCTTAAATGAGCAGGATAATTCTGCAGTACTTCCTAAGGGCAGTTAGCTCTTGGATTCACTTGATCTTTCTGGAAACGTATGCTCCTTTGCTAAGGTCACTTTGCCCTTTGCTCTTGTGCACCTGATCCTGCTTTTGTGCTTTCCCATACTGCCAGCTTCGATGATGTCTTCTTCCTCATTTGTCCCAGGCAGAAAGGATCCCCGAAAGGTGAAATCTCATACTCTCAAGGAGGATGCTTCATTCTCTCCTACTTGAGACCTTGATAGTTTGTTACACTTCTGGTTAGCATTTTCTTTCAGTTACTTAGTTTTACTATGCTTTTACTCCTGTTCAGTTTCATCCGTGTCTTGCAGATCATTTTTGTGGGAAGGACTTTTTTTCCTCCAAAGGCTTCATCCTGTACTTCATCCTTTTTTCGTTGTTGTTCTTCTGGTTTTCTAGCATTTGTATGGACAAATATGGTTTTAATCACCACATTTACATTGATTATCTTTTTATCAATGCATTTTCTGCTGTCCAGTAGTACATTTCAGCCAGTCTTTATGACATTTCTCTAGGTGTCCAGCTGTTGCCTTATATTTTGTTGAACAAGTTACTAGTCTTGCTGCAGGTCATTCCTTTCCTCAGTTTCCTCTTATCCTCTGTTCCCTACCATAGGCCTCATTGCTGGCTGGATCCCATAAATGGATCCTGCATATGTCTCCCTTCCCTGCTTTTTTCTTTGTTTCTTTCTCTTTTTTCTCTTTCTTACGCAAACAGGTATCTGCCTGTTCAGCTCAGTCTGCCTGTTAGGAAGGTCCGTGGTACTGGTCTTGTCAAAACTCTTGTCCAGACATCTGTCCTCTTGTGACTCAATTGCAGGAGCCTTCACTTGGTGCCTTGTGCTGGCGACCTTGGCTGTGTCATCTGCACGCAAGAACCTGCTGAGAGGTTCATTTTCTTCTCCCACTGTTCTGACCTTTTTAATCTGCTTCTCTGTCCTTTTCCTCTTCCCACTTTATCTTCCTTCCAAAGCCAATCTTGTTGCCTTTTATCCATCAGATACCCCTATAAAGGTCTATGTGCCTTTCTTAACTCTGGAGTCACAGCTGTATTTACAATGTACTTGCTGTCAGTTCAAATCACCTTTTTCCCATAGTGATCTTGGTCTCTGTCCTCTTTGCTATGCTTAGGAAGCTCTCTGTGGCAATATAAGTCCTTATCCATATTTATTTTCTGCTAATAAGTGTTATTTCATAGTTCCTGCTCATCTTTACAGTTCAATATTAGTTACAATCCAAGATTGCTAATTCATACAAACCTGTGTATCACTGATGTGACTCCTTTGCTTATCCTCAGTCCTCTTTTTGTTTGGCTATCTACCCCTCAAATTTGGTCATAGGATTTTATGGTAAATACACAAACTGTCTTATATGAAATGGCATTTACAACAGTGAAAGAAGAGTGTTGGAGCATGCCAGCATGTAAACAAATATTTAATATATATGATAAATAACTTGTCAGTGTTAGAACAGATTAAACAACAGGTCTGATGGGTATGGAGGATCTATAACAGATTTATCAGTGAGTTGGAAAAAGGGGTAAGCAATGAATTTCATTAATGAGTTTTGCATCTCCTCATACATTGTGGGTATAAATGAAATGTCACCATTCAGGAGAAAGGCTTGGATGTCCTGTGAGCTGCCTAGTGTCTAACTAATAAGAAATCATGTAAACTGCTGGCCTGATTGGGATGTGGGGCCGGGAATAATGCAGAAGCAATTGTAAATCCATGGCATATACTTAAAAGAATGTTTTTCTGGTTTTGGTAGTCTAACAAAGCCAAAGGCTAACAAGCCAAAGGCTGGGAACTCAGAGGGCAGTAGTAGAGGGAGACCTCTGAAGGCTTCATCAGTAGGGCAATAGGGGTATTTTTGATTTTATTTATCATACCTATGTATAGGGACTGATTATGTAAGTTGTAAAATCTCTGTCACTGGAGGCTCTGAGGTACTGGTTAAAGAAGTAAATATCTATCAAAGATGATAGAAATACTGGTGATACTTCTTTGAGAGGAGGAAGAACTGCATGACCTCAAGAACTCATATTTCAGTATATTATAAAAATTTTGGAGGTTTTATTAGATTGGAAAGAACTAAATATATTTTCCCAAAATTGAATGGTGGCCTGCTTTAGTTTTAGGTGAATAGAAGTGACTGTTTCTCCCAGCCAGTCACAGGGTTGTAGAGATCACTACTGGCAATAGTGAGGTGAAGAGAGTATGACCATATTTGAAAAAAGTAGAGCTTTGCTAATGAAAAATAGCCTACTAATTTTTCTTTTATCATGCATGTAGATACTGCCTTGTGAGAGCATAAGCCAGCTAACACTGGAGTGGCTAGAAAAGAGCCTCATGAACTGTTTGTTTTGGACAGTTTGTTCCACTTTCTGCCACAGAGCTCCCTGCGTGATTCTCCCTGCAAGGGCATCCTCAGGGAACAGGGCCTGGAATGGAGGCACTGGTTTGCTGTGTGCATGTTCCCTGTTGTGGTGAACAAGGAGGTATTTGGGGTGAGCAGGGCAGCCTGGAGAAATCCAGGGACCTTACAGCAAGGAATTTGATTGGGAAGGTAGTTGCAGGGCACAGCTAGTGTTAAAACCTTGTACGATGTTCAACTGTGTGAGCAACCTGCTGTAGAGACTGCAGGTTTGTCCTTCTCTAGCCATGGACTGATTTCAGGCTGTCAAATAGAGAAAGATTTATACATAATGAAGAAAATAAAATCATATTAATGCTAGTCAAGGCTTTAATTGAGATCAATGTGATTTTGTGCGACATGGGCTTGTTAAACAAGTTTGAGTTGCTGGTTGAGAAAACTTGGCTTTGCTGATGAATGTAGGTGTATGAATAAAATGGATCTGTGTGATGTTTGAATTGCTCTTCTCTTTCTAAAACAAAAAAGAAATATTGTAGGAATATGAAAGTAGTTGTACTGGATCATTTAGTTCAGTATCCCATGTAGAATGGGGGCAGTGGAAGGCAGCATGGAAGTATAGGAACAAGGCAAAACTTTAGTGACTGTTCATATGAATACTCTGATTCGGAGCTTGGGAGCTTTCTGACCCAAAGCTGCCCTCTGTGTAGTGCCTCTATGTGGATTTTATTTATGGAGGTTAGTCTAATGATGTCTTCCTGAACCTTTCTAAACTTTTAGCAGTCAGTGTTTTGTGTCAGGAATTTTTTCAGCTTATCTTGCATAAGGAATTGTCTGATCCTGCCAACTGTTGTTTGATTATTGTAAGGGAAGAGGCAACAAGCTCTTGACCAGCTTCTCTCTCCAGGCTAGTCACGGTGCTGCAGAACTCTGTTGTTCCTCTCCCTCCCAAAGCCATCCTTTTCAAGAGGCGCATTCTGGTAGTTCTTCATACAAAATCCCTTCTATACATTAGATCACAGCAGTGGTATGATCAGATCTATTAAAGCTGGTGGAACTCAAAGCTGGTCTGTAAGGTTTGTTTCAATCCCAAAGACTTTTTTGGGGTGTTGTTGTTGTTATTGTTGTTGTTGCATCCAAGTCCTCCACTTGAGTTTGGTGGCAGATTATTCTGAGCTGTCAACAGACATGCATGAATAGAACTGAACTTCATCTCCAGTTCCAATTCACAGTTCTGTAATGGGATGTTTTCTAAGTTAAAGACTTCTGGATTGTTGTGAACATTATATTAAAATATAATGTGATACCTGGAACACTTGGACTTACAGACTGAGAGCTTTTGGGAAACGCAGGAAGGGAAATATGGCAGGAAGCAAGAACTGCGACACTGATGTTTCAGCTTACTAAGCCTCTAAAACATTGATAGACATTAAAAAAGGGAACTTATGAAGTAACATTTATAATTCAAAGGAGGGGAGAAGCCTTGTACCAGTTTATTTGTACTTCTAAGAGTCCATTCTGAAACAATACATCCAGTTGGGAAACCATTTGTGCAGTCAGAAACTTGTTGCCATCACACAGTATTGCTCTAGTTTAAATTTCTTAAGAGTTCCAGGCACTTCTAGTTACTCATTCTTACTTCCAGACAACATCGGGTATCTCTCCTTGCGTATGTTTACACCCTGTAGAAATCATAGAATGGTTTGGATTGAAAGGGACCTTAGAGATCATTTTATCCTACCCCTCTGCCATGGACGAGACACCCTCCGCTAGACCAGATTGCTCCAAGCTCAATCCAGCCTGGCTTTGAACGCTTGCAGGGATGAGGCAGCCACAACCTGGGCCTCATGACCCTCATAAGTAAAGATTTTTTTTCTAACCTAAACCTACTGTTTGTCAGTGTGAAACACTTCTCTCTTGTTCTGTCACTCCAGGCCCTTGTAAACAGTCTCTCTCCATCTTTCTTGGAGACTCCTTTTTAATTGAGAAATAATGCTGTTTGTATACTTAGTGGTGATGGTTAGTCTCAAAATCTGTCAGTGTGTCTGTTAACAAGAAGCTGGTGGCTGTTCCCCACCAACCAGCTGTAAGAGCCTCCTGTGTGGTGCTGAGGTGGATGGAGTCTGTCAGGACAGGAGATTGCTGTAAGTGCAGCTCCGCACTCAACTGCAATGCAGCAACTCCTGGCTCTCCAGTCAGTCTCTTGCTGAGGCCTCTTGTGGGTGTTTTTGCTTTACTTTTCTTGACACTTTCTTTTACTTTCACCTGTCAGTTCTCCAGGTTATTTTCCTCTTACTGGTATGTCCAGAAAAGAGTCCTTTTTTCTACTTCTGTGTTTTGACTGCTGTGATGCACACCCCCTGAGAAAAGACTCCGCGGTAGAAGAATGTAGAAAAGCACTGCTCTAATGTTGTCTTGGTACTGCTGTCAGACGGAAGCTCACTTAAGGATGGCAAAGAGGACAGAGGCAGAGCTCTGCTGTGACAGGAAGTTCAGGCAAGGAAGACAGCAGACAAGCCAAACGTGGCTTTGGAAGCTGGTCGGTGGAAAGCAGTGAAGGGCTATGGCCTTCAGGTGTCAGGGGTGGTGTTCTGCTGCACAGACAGTGTGCTCAGGTTTGAACAGCTCTAGCCTGAGCAGTGATGGGCCATGCACATGTACACAGGCAATTGGCAGAACTCTCAGGGACCAGTACATGTGCATGAAATATTGGTCGTGTGCCTTTGTGCGCTGTACTGTCTTTGCCTTGCTGCTGCGCCTCACTTGTGCTCTGCTCTCTGCTTCACCTTCTCAGAGCTGTGAGAGTGGTCCTTCAGCTGGGGACAGATCCTAACCCATAGATAGATGCACCTTCAAGATCTCTTTCAACAGCCATAATGGTATTGGAATACTCTTTAGTATGAAGACTTTTTTTTTTATGTCACTATTGTGAAAAATTTGATGTATTGTCCATTACTGTCTTGTCTTGCACATGCATTTGAGAGCAAAATAAGCTCTTAGATAAGGTGAAATACTGCTTGTATGTTCTTCTTTTATAAAAGTTTAAATAGATAAAGCATTTCTGTAGCTTGGGAATTGGGTGGGCTTGCAGCAGGAAGACAGGTTGTGATGCTGGAGGTAGGAACATGAGAACAGAGGCAAAGGAATGAGGCTGTTAAGGGATGAGATGAAATGTGCTTTAGCTAGAGCTGCCTCTCTTTTCTTGTGTTTGTCCTTTCTCTATGTTTCTCTATTTTAGTGCTTGACAAAGGAAACTGAAGGAAATTCAAAAACATATGACCAAGACTGACAGTAGATTTAGCTTGCTGACCTTATTCTTCAAGCCCTAAGTTGTCTTTTAGAGCAGCACCAAAGCAGGCCTTCAGTTTTATCCCTGTGGCCAGTCAGTCTCCATGAGATGGCTGTGCTCAGGATCCGGGCTCTTGTGAATGACTGTCAGATGTCCCCAGCTGACTGACAGGCAGCAGCTGGCCCGTGGTCTGCCCCTTGCTGGAAGGAGGCCACAATGTGTGGCTTGACAGATGACAGATCTTGAATGCAGGCTCAGGAGAGAAGCAGTTTCTGAGCCATTTCTTTCTGTTGACTCTGCCTGGGTCAGAGGGTTGGGGCACATACATGGGAACAGAGAGCACTGTTCCCTTCAGCTGTTCTTGGGGCTCCAGGCTCATGGCAGAAGACATTTGGAGCTTTGCACAAAACTGCAGTTTGGTCTGTCTGCTGCTCCCTCCATGGCCATACCTGCTATTGCTTTCTTAAGTCAACACTTGCTGAATTCACGTGCTTAGACTGCTGCGCTGGTGACTCTCCTACCTCCTGCCTTCTTCTCTGTGCATACCAGTTATAGCCCATATTGGTTCTTTGCTGTTCATCCATTCCTCTCCTTTCTCCAGTTTCCTTTATAGGTACAGGTATGAGGAATATCTAAGACTTGTGATCAGGGAGGGCACTGAGCTGGGGCTTTGGGAGCTGTAGTGGATTTGGGTGGTTAATTTGGAGATGCGGGTCCAAATTATTTTTAGAATTATGTTTTATTATAATAGTTATATATTTAGAAAACATTGAAAATATGAGATAAAGATGACAAAAATAATTATATATGTTGACTGTGCACTAAATATTTTTTTCTTCCACCCCCAGTGGACTGGCTTGCATACCCTCAGGGGTGCACACGTCTTGCTTTGGGGTCCAGTAGTGTATTTCTCCCAAGTACTTTCTCAGTCTGCAACTACTGAGCCAAGTATGTCTTCCATGTTGTTAGCACCCGTTTGGAAGAGGGTTCCACAGGCTGATACCCACAGTGTGACAAACTCACCCCTCCAGTGGTCTGTGAGCCTGACCCCTCCACGGGTGGCCAGGGTTTACTATTCTAGCAGGGGCCGTCAATACCCGACTGTCCTCCCTAGGCCACGCGTGATCCTGCAGAGCTCTGGCAAATGCCCCTTTAGATCACCTTGGATCACCTCTTTCCAGATGAAGTCACAATATATTTCCCTTTCGTTCCATGGATGGAGTTCCATATGTTAAGAATTTCTGTGCCGTTCATTGTCCTTGTTGCATCTCTGCTCTGCCATCACTGAGCTGCAGGAGCCCGAGCTGCCTACAGACCTTCACTTGTGGACACACCATGGCCATGGCACACTGATATCTTCTGTTCCCTCCACTCTTATTTCTTTTCTTTATGACATTTTTGACCTCTAGTAACCAGTGAACTGATATTTTTCTGGAAGTGTCTGTTTAAACAAGATCTTGGTTCTGCTGGACAGCAATCAGCTCAGGGCCCATCACTTTGTCTGTGTTTGTTGGATTGCTTTTTCCCCTTTTGTAATTCAGTTCAGTATGTATTAAACTACATTTGTATCGTCCTTTTAGGTGTTCATTCTGTCTCATAAAGTCCTTCTGAAGTTCTTTAGGCTGGCCTTCATCCTTCCAGCATGAATAACTTAGCATTACCAACAAACTTTTTCACTTCCTTGCTTTTTTCCTGGCTTTTTTGGTTCTTTTTTTCCCCAGGTTGTTTTAAATATGCTGAAAAGGAGAAGTCCCAGCAGAATTTTACATGTGCCTTTCTTTTATTTTCAGAACCAATTACTTTTGCCTCATTTCTATCCTTTAACCAATTGTTCACCCATAATGGATGTCATTGCCTCTTGGTTTCCTTAAAAGACTTTGTAAAGGGACTTGGCTTTCAAAGGACTTGTGTTGTGTGGTTATTCTCATCCTGGTTCAAATGCCTAGAGAGTGCGTGTGTCTGTATTTTTGCATATATATTTTGTGGACATATAAATATTGATAATTCTCAGTATGAGACTAAGCTCATCTCTCTGTTTTGAATTGCATTTTACAGGCAGTAATTTTTTTACTGGTGGTTTTCCTTGATGACTATAAACTTTTAGAATTCACAATTGGGTTTACTGTGTGTCTTGTGCAGCATTAAGCTTGTGACTTGAACCAGTGCCTCTCAAGAGCATGCAGAAGCCAACATAAATGCCAGGGTGTTAGAATGCCTACAGGGGCTGCTGACAAACTATCCATTTCATTGTTTTTTTTATTTTAAAGGCTTGATCGGAGACATGACCTTTTTCTTAAAAGATTTTTGTTGCGTTAGGAATTTACATTGCTCTCTGGTGTAGGCGAAGGTGAAGGCACTTAATGGCAAATGTTTGTCCTGGTGTTTTCCTGTGCAGGTTTCTGTCTCGCAGCTGATCAGAGCCCGGCAGTGCAGTGGCAGCATGCTCGCGGCTCTGAGCAGCACGTGAGCTGCACAGTTTGGGCTGCGTGTCGCTGCCGTGGGCTTCAGGCTGTCGCTGCATTCAGGCTGAAGGTGGGGCTTCCGCCTATAACCTGGTCTGGATCTGCTACTGACCACTCAGTGCTTGCCCAAGCCTAGTGTTTTGCCTCCCTGTTTCCTGTCTACTTTATCCCTGGATGCCTCTTCATGACATCCAAGATGCACGGGTCACAGAGCTCGCATGCCTTGTGTTGTTGCTGAGTGCTTATCAGGATGGTCAAAACGGGGAATCTGGTGGGGCCAGTGTTGCGTGATGTACAAATGTCTTGGCAGCTGTGGAGACAGGAACCAAACTGGCTTTTCTTTCTGTTTTGCTCTTCCTGCAGCGCCCTGGGATGCCATCAGGAGCTCGAATGCCCCATCAGGGGGCTCCAATGGGTCCTCCAGGCCCCCCATACGTCGGAAGCCCCTCTGTGCGACCTGGGATGCCCCAGACCGTGATGGAAACCACAAGGAAACGCACTGCACCGCAGCAGGTCCAACAGCAGCAGGTGCAGCAGCAAGTGCAACAGCAGCAGCAAGCCACTCAGAACCGAGCTAGGAGGTGAGTGTTCTGGAAAGAAAACACAGGAGGACAGTCTGAGGAAGCAAAGATGATACCTGTTTAGCAGTAGGTAAGACCTTTAAAAGCAATTGAGACAGAATAGAAGAGCTATGTACTGTCAGACTTCTAAGCAGGAAAAACATTGGTAAATTTTTTTTGTTTGTGAATGGTCTTGAACAAACCAACCATAAATAATATCTGGTTTTGAAGTTACTCTGCTGTTGCTTTGCAGGTTTGTCTGGCCATAAATCTGTTGAGTATGTTTAGCCTTTGGAATTAATGAACAGTTCTCTTCTAATATAGTACAATTATTGTGTTATTTGCTGCCTGTTCTGTATAGTTGCTCTGATTTCTGACTGTCTAACATAGTAGTTTGTAAATGACATGAGAGGAAAAGACTTTGGTTTGTCATATGAATATTGTGCTATGCTCACTCAGAAGAATGGTCATAAAATTTGCGGTTGTCTCAAGTGTTTTTTCATATAAAGTAAATAAATATGCACTGGAAGTAATTTCATAAAATTAGAGAGATTTCTATAAGGAACTTTCTTTTTGAAATATGCTCACCTGGTACATTGCTGAATGCATTCTCTCTTAAATAAGTTAACTAATTTCTTTTTGCAGCGTACTAGACCTCATCAGCCTTGGGTGTTGAGTATGATCCACACACACAGGATGCTGTCATCTGTGTGGGCTACCTTTTGCAAAATCATTGTAGATGTATATACAGCTTCAGGCAGTGTTCTGTTGGTGTCAGGGAATCCAGCTGTAGCTAAAACATGACTTTCTAAGCTCAGTTCTTTAGGAGCCCTGCTCTGTCCAGGTTATATCCCTTGGATCAGCAAGCCAGATTTGGGAATGCTTGTGTCTGGGATGCATCCGGAAAGGACACTGATCTTGAGAGTATTAATGCGTTACAATTGAAGAAGGTTGAACGGAGAAGGAATGTGTGTGAGTGCAGCAGCTGAACACAAGCAGTGTATGTGCACCTGGGAGGCCTTGCCCAGCACCAGCCAAAATGCACATTCTGTAGCACCTCCCAGGAGGTTCTCCAGGAAACTGCACAAAATAATGCCCAGCCTTCAGGTGGATAGAACCTGAAAAATTGCCCCTGCTGGATAATTAAGGTAAACTTCAGTCACTAACTAGTTTCCAGGGAGCATTAAAGGACAGTATTTGCTAAAAGCTGGTGGCTTGACTCACAGAAGAAAGTTCCTCTCCCCTGGTCTTAACTTCAGTGTTTCTAGTTTGGGACCCAGCAGTGATCTCTGCTACCTTGAGCCCAGTTCACACCAGTGCTCCCTGGGTACTCAGAGAGTTTCTCTGTTTCTTCTGCCATGCCTTCCCTTCAGATAATGTGATGAATGTTTTCGCTTTTTTTCATTTCCACCTCCCTGTCATTTCTCATTCTGTTTTTTCAGACACACTTTTCTGTCACCTTGGGTCCAATTTGGGGGGTAAATGAGTTCCATGTTTTCTAGCACAGGCCAAGAAAGTTGCACTTGTCCTTTCTTGGCAGGTTTGGTGGAGACAAAAATCTATTTTCTGTAACAGACTATTGAATAACTGCTTGAGGTCCAAATTGTTTGAGGATGTTTCTTTGGGTTTTTTTCTTGCTTTTTATTTGCAAGCCTGTGGGGTTGTTGCAGGTACATGCATATCCCAATCCATTTGGGAGGCTGGGGCTTGCTCAGCCTTCCAGATTCTGTGATGTGTTTCAGTGCAGATTTGATTTTGTGAGGTATGGAAGGTGTTGGAGTTTCACACCGTTCCCATTATTCCTACACTTTTTAAAAGGGACATTGTTCATCTATTAAGTTGGGTGTAAGTGAATTTTCTGCCCTCTGCACCTCTGGGCACAAAGAGTTCCTCAGCCTTGGCTTATGTGGGGATGGGGAAGAGTCTTAAGAATCTGGTATTTCAGCCCTGGCTTGTTATTAACAAACATAGGAAGAGAATATGCTGCACCAATGTGCGTGGAAACAGCTTTTATGTGGACATGGCTGATGACAGACTTCCAGTGTGATGATAGTAAGGAGGGGTGTCCTTGTGACACGGCAGAGTGGCAGCAGGTGGTTTGCTTTTTCCCATTTGTCTGTCACAGATGGAGTGATTCATCTCCTGCTTAGGATAAAGGCCTCACAAATTAAAGAGATGAAGAATAGGACCTGAATTCCCTCTTGGCCCTGTTAGAGAAAGCTAGGTGACAGGTTTGGTGGGCATGAGCAGTTCTTAGAATCTGAAGACAGTCTTCCTGACAGTACCATTTCTCAGGCACATACACATTTATGTTTATGTACATGAGTGCAAATGTGTTTTTAAAAGCATAGCTATAGAAATGTACCTATGTATGGATATGGGCACAGTATGTATACACGCTGCAGGCACACATGCATCTTCCTACCTGTGTGTTCGTAAATATGAAGAAATGTGGAAATGTAAGGTCTTTTACCTTTGTCCATCACTCATGCAAATATGTTAGAGTAAGACCAGTGTGTATGTACATAAGGAAGGAAGGGTGTGCATCTGTGAGTGTTTTCATATGTATGAAGTGCACACATCTCTATGCGTGTTCTTCAGCCCTTCATTTTGGGCATGATGGAATAGATGCACGTTGTCTGTTTGAGCGGGTTGACGTGCCGTTTGCAGGCACTCAGCCGTGCCCACACATAGGTGTGTCTGTGCACGCCACACTTGAGACTGTCCTCTGCATGCTCGTCTGTACCTCGCAGCAGTGTGTGCACTTGCATACATTGCTGCTCTGCACCACAGAAGATGCTGTGATCAAAGAACTTGCAGACTTCTTTCCAGGATGCATAACAGACAGCCCTGATTTGTTCTTACCTAACTGCCTCCCCAGGCTGCTGAGAGAAGGGGTATGAGGTCCTGGGCATGGGTGAGACCCTTTTGCTGATGCATGCACAGCTGTGCACCAGCATGTGGAGATGTCAGGATAATTTAGCAGGTGGCCTCGTTACTCCTAGATCTGTCACCATGGTAACGTGTTTTTTTCTTTAAAAAATGTACAGTGCCAAGAGGAGGAAGATGGCTGACAAAATTCTCCCTCAGAGGGTGAGTCGCTTTCATTTCCTATTCCCTTCACAATCAGTTCAGCATCTTAGTGTAATTAGAGGAATTTTAGAAAATTCTTTCACTTTTTATTTAAAAATCTAATTAAAAAGTAAGTAGGCAGTGGGTGAAAGTCTGGAGAGGCAGGCTGGGGCTGGGCTGGGGGCTGGGAGCGTGGAGCAGCCCGGCCTGCGCGGCCTCGTGCCTGGGTTAGCCGAGCCAGCACTGCCGCTTGCTGGAGGCAGCGCGGTGCCGGGCTGCCAGGCCACGGCTCGCCACCGCGGCCTCCACACTGCTCAGCCTTTCTGGAGGCTGCCCAAAGCCTGCTCCACAGTGTGCCTCTACCTGAGGGGCTGGGCTCAGACTCAGGTCTCTGGCCCAGGAGAACTGCCAGGTTGTCATTTTTGTGGTCGTGTCACCCACCGTAGGGCTGAAGAGAAGCCGTGTAAACAACAGAGTCCAAGGGCTCTGTATTGTCTGGAGAGTTACAATTTCTCTTATCCCTGGGGATACTTCTAGATTTGGAGTCTGCTTATGTTTGATTCTCAATGCTTCCGTCTTCTACTCCTTTTCTGAACATTGGGATTTCATTCTACTCTCCTCTCCCATTATTCCCATACTTCCTTTACTTTCCCCTCTTCAGTACAGTTCCCAAGAACCTGCTTGGTCCCTAAAGGCTTCAAAACACACACCCTTGTCACATCCTAGTCTCTGTTGCTTTGACTGCCAATGCTTTTTCTGGGCTCAGAATCCCTTGCACAGGTGTGTCCTTTTCCTCCATATTCCTTTCAAGTTTTCAAGCTCCACTGCTAGTGTGAGCCTAAACTTGCTGGCAGGATCCAAAGTCACTTCTGTGACATTTCACAGGCGCCTACTACCAGCCATCCAAAGAGGTGAGCCCACTTTGGTACTCCTGATGTTACACTATCACTTCTTCTCTGGTTATTCCTGCCACTGGCTGAAAGCAGAGCCTCTCATATGTAAGCCATTAGATCTCTCATGTTGCTGTCTTGAAAAGACAAAGCTACCATTAAACCCAGACCTTTGAACTACTTGCAGCCTCCCTGGTAATTGGGTTGAAGCGTCATTCCTGCTCTGCTGGTGGTCTGTACCTTTTGTAATAATGAAAACTAAGTTTCTGGTACAGTCAGTTTTGTCTGTCCCACACAAACTGTTTTCACAGACAATGATAAATGATATATCCTGTATGGTGAGTCTGTTGTTGGAAATATAAGTCAGTTTCAAGATGCTTTTAGTTTTGTTTTTTTCTTTTGGGTTGGTTGATTGGTTGTGGGAGTGGGGTTTTTTTTGGTTTTTATTTTGCCTGTTGCCTTTATAAGATTAAAAGGTATAAGAGATAATCAAACTTTTTTGCCAGCAGAAGACCACTGACTCTGTTTACCAAGTCCATGATAATTCTTCAATAGGTAGTCTTGTATAGGTGTGTCAAAAACCTTTACAGATGCTTTCAGAACCACGCAGTCACCGAATAGTCTTGCTTTTCAGTATCTTTGTCACTGTCAGACAGTAGCTTTAACTGATGGAGTAATAAGGCATTTGCTACAGGTCTTGATTGCAGTGGGGTTTTTATCAGTGCAGCTGCAGTGCTGGTATCAATGATGTGACCTCTGGCTGGGTTAAGGTACTCTGTTGGGCTGCAGTTAGTGTCAGAAATCCCTTATACCATGTGTGGGATGAAGAAATGCTGTGCACATCATTGTCCTGTCAAGTGGAGGATTTGCACTGGTGGCTGTAGAATGCATGTGAAACACAGGGTGAAACTTCCAGCTTTCTGGAAGTACCTCTGGAGTGTTTTCCAACCAGTCAGCATGTTACCCACAGACTTCTTGCAGACTCTAGCTTATGTTTTCTGGGAACTTTGAAGGGGAGAGGGGAAGATATTAAATACATTTGACTCTTGAAAATGATCCTATGTAGTAGTGGGAAAGGAGGTGGTTCTCAGTATTCCTCACTATGATAATGACTCAGGCAGTTGGCACAGGTAACCTCTTGTTGGATTTCCAGGCTCTCTAGTCAAGCCTGTGCCATAGTTCTGGAGCTTAGTGCTGGTTGGGTAGGATCACTGGGCCACTCCAGGTCAACTATTGGAGAAGGATTTAATTTTGCAGGAATCTAATTGTATGAAAAGTTCAACCCAGCAAACTATTGCACATAGTAAGATTGGATTAGGGAACTCCATGGGACATCCTGACACTTCCAGTCTGGTTCCCTCTGTCATGGAAGCCGTGATACAACTGCCACTTCAAGACTAGTTATGTTCCTTACTTGAGACATACTTTTGATCTGGCAGCTTGTTTGTTTTGTTTTTTTTTTTTATTTTGCTAAGCTCGGCAAGGGAAGTGCTTTTAATTTGCCAAGTTAGAGAGGCTCCCCTCTTGAAATCCTCTTAGTCATTTGTTTTATCTGATCCAGGTTGAATTAATGTCCTTCAAACCTTTTTAAATCTACCTCTCAAGGAACCAGAACTATATGTAGTATTACAGATTGCCAGTATCACCAGTGCTTGAATGCCACTCTTGCATTTTTAACTCTATTGGAAATAGCATTGCAAATTGGGATAGCTGTGGGGGTTGGTTTGGTTTGGTTGGTTGTTGTTGTTGTTGTTGTTTTGTGTGTGTGTGTGGGTTTTGTTGTTGTTTTGT
This sequence comes from Donacobius atricapilla, assembly GCA_013397315.1. Lineage (NCBI taxonomy): Eukaryota > Metazoa > Chordata > Aves > Passeriformes > Mimidae > Donacobius > Donacobius atricapilla. The sequence goes on from WBMY01004373.1 coordinate 300,392, forward strand.
TTTTGTTTTGGGGCGGGTTGTGGGTCTTGTTTGTTTGTTTTTTGTTTTTTTGTAGTTTTTTTAATGGCTTTTCCACACTGATACAGCCTCTGGTCATTCTGTGATTGGCTAATACAAGTATTTCTGCTTTCTGTCATATGCAACTGATGAATTCCCATATTAGAGCAGGATTTAGACTCTGAGGCATGATCCTGGGCTATATGTAATGCTATATTTCATCCCATCTCCATTATACAGTTCTCTGTATTACATTCTCTGTACTATCCTCTGCCTTGCAATGACAGTAACACCCAAATTTACCATTACTAAGTTTTCGTAGCATACTTGTCCTTTTTGTACAAGAACACTTTTTTCCTATGCCAGGTCTTGTTCCAACTCCCATTTTTCAGTCTTAAGGAGTGGTTCCCTTTATGACTGTATGTCAAATGCTTTACTTAAATGCAAGTTGATTGTATTGACTGCATATCTTTTGTCTAAAATGCAATTTTAATGAGCACAAAGACTTGGTTATGCTCACATTGACATACTGTAACATTACAAGGCATAGTATTTTTGATAGTGTATTTAACATTAACGCCAGTTCTGTCCAGCAGGCTCTTTCCTGCCCTATTTTCCTCACTCCTGGATCTTTCTCTTGTTCACATTTGGCTGTTGCTGAAACGCTCATTCAGTTTTGGAGAGGTTCGCAGGCATCTTCATTCATAGCTGAGGACCTAAATCTTCAGAGCTGATGTTGCTCCTGTGACCCAAGTTTAGCAGTTGTGCCTCAATTCCGACCTCAGACTACAAACTGTCTGTAGGAACACACGCCTGTTCCTCAGACTGTACCTCTTTCTCCAGGCCTTGCCTCCGCGTTACTTCTGGTCAGTCTTATTTTCTTGTAGTATTGAGTCATCACATTTTTTCCCAGGGACCTGTGAATGTGATCCACCATTCTGTTTCTTTGGCTTCCTTGCCTACCCATTCTGATGCAAGAATCTCAGCTGAGAACCATTCTGGCGGCATAGCTGTGCCTGTCTCTGCTTTTTCTTGTTTAACTTGCTGAGGGGGGTGCAACTTTGAAAGACCAAACTGCCCCTCCTTCAGTGGCCTGCTTGTCTCTTAGTATTGGCTGCTGCTCTTCTCACTCAACCCCAGATTCCTGGGGGCTTTTTGTCTAGCTGTGCTGATAGGCTTTTGCACACCTGTCCTCTCCTTTTCATCTTCTCTACTTCATTTTCCTTTACACAAATATTCAAGCAATTTTGCTGCTGCTGTTCACTGACCACCATGTGGAATTCTCTGCACAGATCCCATGCCATAATAGCTGTCCTGCTGTGGTTTGATCACTGCATGGCTGTTGTCCACCTCTTTCTCCATCTGAGCCAACCAGAGGTGAGGAACACCTGGATCTGCCATTCACTTGTAAGAAAGAAGAGGTTAGGGGTGTGATAATCAATGGTAGCCTTGGATATAGCAACTGTGAAATAATGAAATTCAAAGTCTTGCAGGGGGTGAGGAAGGAGAATAGTCAAGTACAAACCCTGGACTTTAGACAAGCAAGAGTTTGGCTTATACAGGGAACTGGAAGGTGTAATTCCATGAGAAGCAGCTCTGAAGGGCAAAGTGGCTCAGGGAAGCTGGGAGGTCTGTAAGGACTTTTAACAGCAGCCAGTTTTAAATGCAGAAAAATGAGCAGATTTATGAGGGAGTCCAGAACAGCGGGGGTCCCAACATCAAAAGGCAATGTACAAGAAGTGAAGCAGGGACAGGCTACAAAGGAGGAGTATAGAAACGTTGCCTGGGCCTGCAGGGAATGGTATCAGCTAAGTCAAAGCTTAGCTGTAGTTGAGATCTTCAAGGGACATCAAGGACAAGAAAAGCTTCTACTATTGCACTAGTAATAAAGGCTGACCAAGGAAAATGTATGCCCCATGCTGAGTGGGCTGGGTGATCCAGTGATGACAGAGACAATAAGTCTGAAGCACTCAAAGCCTTCTTTGTCCAGCCTGCACTAATGATGCCTCTCATACCCTGTGATCAGTGAACACATCCAAGAGGAACAGCTGACAGTGGACAGGGGTAGGGCCAGGGATTAGTTGAGGAAACTTGACCTGTATAACTCCATGATACCCAGCAGGCTGCATCTGAGGGAGCTGGCCAATGTCCTTTAAAGGCTGCTGTCTTGTACATAATAGTCTTGTTTTCAGGTTGGGACATTTTGGTCTAAACGGGCTGACAACCATCTGGTTGGATGGTGAGGCTGAGAAGATGGCTAATGGTTGCACTTGGCCATGAAGATACTGACATCAGAGTACTGCAGGGATGTGTCATAGCAGCTGTTCAGTCCAGCATCTTTGCCACTGGAGGAGGCAGTGCAGTGCTTGCTTGTAAAATCTACAGATGACACCGGTCACTGCGTGGGGAAACCAGTTGATACGCTTGTGGACACGCTGGAGGAATGAACCAACAAGAGCTTTATGAACGTCAACTAAGTCAAATGTTCTTCCTTGCGAAGGAGGAGGGCTGCCTGGCTGGGAAGCAGCACTGCTGGAAAGGCTCTGGAGGCACTGGTGGACAGTGAGCTGAGTGTGAGCAGGACATGTGCCTTGTCAGCAAAGAATGTGTCTGGACCTCTGTGGCCGGTAGCACAGCCAAGAGATTGAGGGACTTGATTACCCTTCTTTGCCCAGTGCTCATTAGCTCAGTGCTAGAGCACTGTGTCCGGTTTTGGGATCCTGAGTTCAAGAAAAACGTTGGCAAACTGGACTGAGGTCAGTGGATGATTGTCAGGTTGATTAACTGACTGGATCAGCACATGAAGAAAGACAGACAAATGACCTTGTTCAGCCTGAAGGAAGGCTCTGAGGGGACGTAGCAACAAAAATGACTTGTCAGCTTCTAAGAGAGGAGGACCAAGAACATAGGTTGTTCTTGCCATTTTATTGGCCCTGTGGTAGTGAATCAGAAATCCTCCTCAAACCATGCTCTCTTAGGGGTCACAGGGTGGCACAGTTACAATTTATAAGGAGTGTCAGCTCTTAGCTGTCTTTCTTCGACCACCATTGAAGCCTCAGTGGTAGAGACACTTTTGGCAATAAGCTATACGCTAAAGTTTCTTAGCAGGGAAACTGTCCAGTAGCTGCCAAGTCAGACTTTCAGTCACTGCCACGTAAGATACAAAAATTCTGGTTCTCAACAATACCTGTAAAATGTGTGGGTTATGTCCATCTGCCATAGGTAGTAAAAAATCAGCTAAGGATCAAACTGAGCTTGTCGGACTTGGGGGAATAAGAGGTCTTGGATTTTGTTACTTCTCTCAAAGATGGGAATTCTAGGGTAGTCTAATTCTAAAGAAGCTGCCAAATCTCTATTTATTAGTGGTTTTGGGGTGTTTCTTAATCAAGATTGCTGAAACTGTTTTATTTGTCCTGCTTAGGCAGTGAAGAATGCAATTCCAATTGTTCCTTCCTGAAATACTTCCAGTTTAATTTATTGGGTTTTTTCTGAGAACTTGGAGGTGAACAACAATAGGACCTGTGAAAGTTGTGCAGGCCAGCTGTTGTGCAAAACAGGTTCAAATTACATCAGCTTGCTCAGGACCTTGATCAGACTGGTTCGGAATACCTCCAGCCGAGGATGGACACGCCAGAGCATTATTTGACAGCCTGTTCCGAGGTTTTACTACCATCATGTGTTTTGTTTGTTTTGTCAGAGTTTTTTTTCCAAACCAATTCCTTGTAGGGAGTGAATAACCCTAACTCATGCTGCAGTGAGTTTCTGTTGCCTGTCACACTAATCTCCTGTGCCTCCAAGGGGGAGGCTGGGCCTGTCTGTGCTTCACCAGTCCCATAAGGCCGTTGCGCTCTGCCAGGCAATCTCCTTTTCCCTTCTCTTCTCCAGGCTGGAGAAGCCCTTGCAGCTTCTCCCGGCGTGTCTGTGTCCCAGCCGCCAGCATCCTACTGAACCTCTGCAGGCCTTGCTCCGGAGTGTCACATCTTTGTGCTCCTGTGCCAGTCCAGATCTAGTTCCCCCAGTGTGGCGACGAAGAGCCTCTTTCCTGGGCTTGATGGCAACGCCTGTGCTCATGCAGCCACTTCTGCAGCTGTCCTTTGCTATGGCTGCCTTACCCACAGACTCCTCCTGCACTCATTGTCTGTCCATCAGGGTGCCCGAGTGCTCTCCTGCCAACCTGTTTTCTACCCCGCCCATGCCCTCCTGTCCCCCTGCACGGTGCCGTTCTGTCCCAGCAGCAGAGCTTTTCCTGTGCTGAACTTTACGGTGCTGAAGGGCCGTCCTGTCTCTGCGGCCTCCCAGGGTCCCTCTGTACAGCCCTGCTGCCCTGACTGACTTGGGCTCAGCGTCCTGGCAGGCCTAAGGACAGGACTCAGCCAGGAGCAATGGAGCCAAAGACAACTTGGAGCCTTCTCTGTGGCTTTTGACATGAGCAACAGAACCAGACCCAGACCTGGGTTTTTCCTTAGCTTCTGCTGCTCATCTTCTTGCAGAAGGCTTCGTCATTGCTTTCCGTGGCCTGCTGACTGCTGTTGTTGCGTTTCAAGCTTTCGTACTGTGACAGCCATAGAAGCTATCCAAAGATGCTGTTTGTATCCCAGAATTTGTAGTGTTGCAGCTTTTCCTTGGTTTCTGATTCTGTCTCAAAAGCCTTGCACATCTGTTTACAGGCAGGTGTGGTGGGACCCCCACATTGTGCTACCTCTATGAGAAAATTGTGAGAGACTCTCCCATCATGCCATTCCTCCCACACTGTGCTCACTGCCCCCACTTGCAAGTTGGCCATTTTTTTGTCACCATTGATAAAAAACCTTTGGAAATCAAGGATAAAAATGCATAATTGAGTAATATTTGCTTTTTACTAATCTTTAAAAGTTTGAAACCTTTGAATTTTCACAGTAGAAAGATAAACAACTCCAGCCTCATAAAGATGCTGTCTTACTAATGTTAATAGTAATGTCTTCCAGTTATCCGTGGAATTCTAAGATAAAGTATAACTATATATGCTTCAAAACCTTGGCTGACAAGATGCTGCTTCTGCTAGGTGCTTTCTTCAGTTTCTTCAACTAGATAAAGGCCAGAATGGAGAATTTAAGTATTCAAATATTCTTTTCACATTTATAGTTAGAGCTTCAGTAGAAGAGTGTAGACCTGCATGGAGCTATGAACTTTTCAGTTAGGGCAAACCATGCAAGAGAAAGAATTAGGCAGGCTGCACAGATCCTTATAACATATGCATTATCATGCCTCCAAAAGATTATTTCATTAGTAGGGTGAGAAAGCAAAAGACTGTGAGAGCTGCCAAAACTGGCCCATGTGAGCCTTTGATCTAGCCCAAAATCCCATCTTTGCTGCCACCATAACACATCCCTAGAGAAGAATACAAACACTATAAGTACAATTCTTCTCTCAAATGCTCTCCCAGTCTCCGGCCATTTGCAGTTCAAGGAATTAGATGTGTTTTGTCTTTGGCTGATTTTGAAGTGTTTGTACGTTTTAGCATCTTATAATATTTAACATCCAGTTTGGTTATAGGAATGGAATAGGAAATAACCCTTTCACTTTTATCACTGTGATAAAAGATGTAAAAGTGTGGAATAAAAATACTTACTGAAGGTTTCTGCTGTTTCTACAAACTTCCTAGAATTTTTATTAGATCCTGGGTCTAGTACCCATGGAACCACCTGGAAAGGTTGTGTACAGCCTACATTGTATAGGCGGTATCTTAAGGACTCTGTAGGCCTCTCCCTGCTTCACCCTGTGCCCGGGGAGTTCACGAACTGACTCTGATGGAACTTGGCATTAAAGGGCTGGAACTACTGTCTTGGTCCAGAATTTTTAATTGACTGCAGCACACCATGGTTAATTTCTTCAGGCTAGGAAATGAGGACTCTTTTCATCTGTGGAGAACAGGAAAAAAACGTTGGGGTGTTTTGTTGTGTCCAAAGATTTGCACTCACTGCCTCACTGCCCTTACTCTGCAAGCTGTCAATTCCTTGATGTTTCCAGGGTAATGCTTGCTCTTCGTGCTCATGATTCTTTTATTATTCTGCTGATACGAACATTTTGAGAAAGCATATAAACAGTTAAAGATATAATGGTTTGGCTAAAGCTGAACAGAGTTTTTGCTCTATTGTTTTTGCATTTCCAAAGTATCAATCTTGCTGAAAGTAGAGCAGGTATCATGCCATCTAAAAACAAACAGAGTAGGTTGAAAGAGACATTATTTGATAATCTTAATCAGTCTAAATATAGTGGAGAGAAATTGTTCATCTTCAGGCTGGAAAAGAAAATTATTAAGAAAGGGATGACAAAAACCTGTAAAACATATGGCAAAGGTGCCTAGGGAATGCCTGCCCACTGCTGCTCCAGCAGTGCAGGGAAATGGCATCAAATGAAACTCACTTGTGGCAGGTTCCAAATGACCAAAAGGAGCTTCTTCCTCCCACACTGCCTGGTGAGGTTCTGGAATGCTGTGCCTTGGGCTATTGCTGCTAAAAGGCAGCAACTTTGAAACCTAGTCAGAGACACAGTACTAGGAGAGGCAGCTGTGGCATGACATCGTGCAATAGTTCTCATGTCCTTGCAGAACACGGAACAGGTGCATGCCTGGTGTCTCCCACATAGGTGTTTGTGCCTTCCCCCAGATATACACTGCAAGTGTAACTGTAGCTAATTGTGATTTTAAAGCAAAACAGGAATATCAACTCACTTTTAATTCCTATGGAAATATTATAACAGTTAAATATTTTCATTAAATACGTGAAAGCTAGAGTGAATATTGCAGAAATAGAAAAAGTTGTCTAGTAGATTGATTTTAATTACTTACAGTACCTTTTTATGGTTTTCCTGCATGAGTTATTCCAAATTAAGAACCAACATTTTCATTTAAGGGTATACTTACCCATTTCTAAGCTCAGTTCATTAGGTCTTTGTTCCAACCTACTTCATATCCTCTCCTCTGCTAACTTCCTTGTAAAAGAGAAAATAAAAAAGGGGGTTTGTCAATAGACCTCATGTTGTTAACTAATGTATTAAAACACCAATAGAAGTTTGCAGGATCATAAGTTGACACCTGACATCTGGTCATGTTGAAACCTTGACGTGAAGGGCAATTTCACCTCAGCCGGGAAGATGTGCTGACAAAGGCTGGCATCCTACGTGGCAGGTTTTACTTACAATGGGTAACACTTGCTTTTGAAACGTCAACATGAAACCCCCNTGCAGCACTCTTCTACTTTGGAACAGGACACATTCACTGTACTTTGGATTGCTGAAAGTAGTGGCTCTCTGGCTGCTGCTAGCTAAGCCTCACTCAAAGAAAACAGCCATGATTCAGGCCTTGTGGATTCAGGCGGGGTCTTCCAGAATGCATTAGCCTCAGTTCTGTGCTCCCACTTTTCAGTCTGTGCCGTGTTGTCCCATGCCACTGAGACCTGCCCCACTGTCTGGGAACTGCTGTTGGAGGGAGAACTCCCCTAGGCACGTCTGTCCAAGGGCTGGGAATGTGTCAGTATTGCTGTTCTGGAGCATGGCAGGTTTGTGCTTCCTGTGTTTGGATATTCCTTGCTTCCTTTCAGATCCGGGAGCTGGTTCCTGAGTCCCAGGCCTACATGGATCTTTTGGCCTTTGAGCGCAAACTGGACCAGACCATTATGCGGAAGCGCGTGGATATTCAGGAAGCACTGAAGAGGCCGATGAAGGTACGTTGTGAAAAACTTGTAGATTGTGTTGGGGAGGAAAATAGTTCTTGTAGTAAACGGTGGAAATACCTTTCCAGTAAAAGTCCCATTAGCAGAAATGCTTAGGAATGGGTCAGTGAGCAAACTGCTGGGAATCAGCATGCATAGAAAAGTGGTAGAGAAAATTCTGTGGCTATTACCAGCTCTAGCTTCTGAAAGTCTTTAATAAGGGAAATAATAGCCTAGAGATAAATAAAGGATAGATAAACACTGTTTTGGGAACTTTTTATTAAAATGATAAAAAATGAGAAAATAAGAGATTAGAGGGGCATGCTGAAGATATGTATTGCATTTCCAATTCAAATTTGGTTAAAAGTGGAACTTATGGAATAACAGAACATACAATGGGAAGATTTACTTACAGAAATTATTATTGGTGTAAGAAAATAATGGATGGCATTTTCTGCATTTTCTATTAGATCAAGTCCAGCACTTCGCTCTTCCTAATTTCCCACTGAAATGATCTTTTTCTAAGTTTTCTGAGTCTATTCATTGGAATCATGTAAACATTTAGATAGGAGGAAACTAGAAGTTACCTAGTTCAACCTTCTGCTATAATCAAGGTTGTCAAGGCCTTGTTGGGTTTTGAAAATCTGTAAGGATGGAGGTTTCACAGCCTCGTCAGGCAGTCTGTTAAAATTTTTGCCCACTCTCATTGTGAAGAATTTCTTTTCATGTCTCATTTAAGTTCTTGTGACTGTACTGGGTAGCTCATACTCTATTCCTCTAATAATTCCCATAGAATGAAGGGCTTTTTATGTCTGCTGTGATATAAAGCTATCATTCTTGTCTGGACCATGGTGATGGGGGTCAGCCCAACAAAGATCAATATTCTATTGTCTTTGTCACTGTACAGGTGATAAAATGTGATAGGCTGATAAAATGTAGAAGGCTTTTACCTCTTTCCAGTTTTTACAGTTGATATATGTGAAACAAACAAAAAAGAAAGAACCAATCAAGTTCCATTAACACCTAGACAGGAAACTGAATTTTGGATGGTCTAAATCATGAGTTCATTCTTTAAAAGTGTTGTGCATTGTAGATTGTACTCTCAGAAGAAATAATTTGTCTTACCTTCTTGATACGGGCAGAACACCATTCTTTTAAACTAGCTAGGAATCTGGCCATATTTAAAGGTGATTGAAGACTAACTTGAATTCATAAATCAGCAGGAAGTTATTTATTTTGCACCAAACTCTTTAATGAGGGAAAATTAACAGGTTCACAAGGTCCTAGCTGTAAGCTGTGCAATGGAGATATTGAGTGTCTGGGATAGGGGAGAGTGTAGGAGGCACAACACTCTACAGAAACTGTAGACAGAAAATTCTGTTTCCATCTAGGGCTCAGCAAACACGTTTTAAATATCAGCTACTCAGTTAACATCTAGACAATGATCAAACAGATGTTTTTTCAAATTCATATATAGGTCGTCCTAGTATATAGGTATCAGACCTATCTAAACAGGGCTAAACCTAGATACACTTGGGTTTTTCTTAGTGTTCACTATTTCCATTTTATTGCAGAATTGGTAACAGCAATAGAAGTTATCTCTGCGTTTCCATCTCTTATCAAAGCTCTTGTAATTTTGAAATATTTGCCTTAAAACAGTGTTTCTCAAACTGAGATTGTAATCCTGGGAGAAATATGAATTTGTCTGAGGTATGTGAAATTATGTAGGGAATATGCAGGATGTCTCAGAGTTATCAGCTGTAATTGCAGTTAAGAGTGTTTGTCACAGTGATTGGGCTGTAGCTAGAAACAGTTGTAGGGAACCACAGATTTATGGTCTAGTGTTGCTCAGGCTGGCTTTTTTTTTTCTGTCTAAAGACTAACTATTCTGGGGAAAATTTAAGGAGAAGTGGTTTAAGCATTTTTTTTCATGAGGACAGTGTATAAAATATGTTTGGCTTGTTGCTTCTACTTGGATCTCCTTAGAGCAGTTGCGCTCTTGAACCAGCTGGCAGCTGTGGGACGGCTCAGGAAGTGAGGAGACCTGGGGTTTGTGCGGCTGTTGAAGGGGAAAATGGCCTTCCCCCTCTCTTCTTTGACTACTGTCAGCAGCCTCCTTCAGCTGCCAGCTTTTCCAGTTTAGATCCTGCCTTGGCTGTCTCCTGCTGGTTGGGCACTGCTGTGTACTGTCCTTTTCCTCAGCCAGTCCTGCATTCTTGGATTGCATCTGTCATGAGAGTCTCAGAATTCCTTGTCTGCAGAGCAGCATTAGCAAGAGTCCTTGCATTCCTTTTATTATTCATGATACTTGTGTAGTCTACCAAGTCTCTGGTTTTTCTGCTTTGGGTTGGTCATTTTTATGTTCTTGTCCTTTTTTTTAAAGGAGTTACCTAACTAATTTTGTTTCTTCTACAAATTTTGACATCTCATGCTGCTGCTCTGTATGAGATGCCTCTGTATTCCGGTTCTGATATGGACACTCTTAGTTTAATTTGGGTCTTTTATAATGACCAGACAGTGGTCATTGTTTTTTCTGTCTCCTGATTTTTAGTTTCCATGCTACCACTGTTAATTTTGCTTCCTAAAAAGTTTTTTTGTGTGTGTGTGAGACCAGGAAACAGTTACTCTATATGCAAAGGGAGAAACACAGATTTTAATCTTTTCTGTGCTTTCTGCTTGAGGTTTTTATGCTATGTTGAGATTCATAGAAATTCACCATTAAGCTGTACTTAGAGAGCTCTTAACACAATTCTACTTATAAAGTTTGCAGTCAGATTTTTTTTGAGTCAGTCAGCAATACAGTATCTGCTAATAACTTTGTTCATTTGTTTGAAATCCCAACTTCCCTGGAAGTGTCCTGCAGGTTTAGTGTCCAGCCTGAGAGTTCATTGAAGAAAACCAGCTTCAGCAGTTGATGGAGATTTGTTTGGGGGATAGCACACAGACCATGGGATCATCAGATACTTATTTCCTGATTCAGCTTGTTAGGTTTTCAATACTAATGGAAACTGGGGGAAAAAAAGTAACACTGTAAACCAGGGGAAGTTTTCTGAAGGTTTTGACGGTTTTCCAGCATTTCACCTATTTACTGGAACTTCAAGCTGTACTGATATATGTGAAGATGACATCAGAGAACTTGCAGAGAGAGCAAGCTGTAGGTGTGCTGCTCCACCACTCCTGTCAGCCTCCCATTTAAATCTTGATTTCACAAGAGCTCTCCCAGCAGTTGTGCTGAGACCTTTGCAGGAGTTCATTGCTGAAGTGACCACTCATCTGTTATACATGATTACTTCTTTCCTTTTTGTTTTCCAAAGGAGAAATTGTAAGTGAAACACAATGGGTTTAGGGGAATACTTTTCATTTTAATATGACTGCTATTTAAAGTTCCTTTTGCTGAAGCTAAGTCCAAAATCTGTGTCTTACTCTTAGAGAGCAAGGAGATCAAGCGTTTACTGATTTTTGGACAAGAGATGATTTGATTCACAATGGTGATCAAGTCTCTGTGAAGTTTCCCCTGCTTAGCTTTGCCTTTTTGGGTGGTAAAGTTCTGGTGTGTCGGAAGAGATGAAATGTGATGCTTTCTTTTTGCCCTAGAGCTCTAAGTCTTCTCTTTAGTATTTGCTCCCAGCTACTGAGAATCCTTTGGTTGCCTGCTCTTCTGTTCTGTGAGAATCCACCATACAGAGAGGAAAATAGATTTTAGGTCTGTGTGATAAAGCACATGGTTAAGAAATTTGCAGAATTTATTGAAGAGCAGTGGCTTCTTTATTTAAGCTGCAAAGCAATCAAGTTGCTCATAAATTTTATCATTTCCTGCCTGGATGAGATGGAGTCGCTCAAGTGGAAACAGAAGAATGTGTCATTCTGAGAGCCTTCTGGATATGAACGTGACGTTACTGTGGAACACAGGGATACTGAGAGTGAACCAAATGCAGTGGCTTTTGGTGTGTGTCAGCAGCTGAAGAGACTCTGTGGCCTGTACTCTAAAACCCCACCCAGCACCATGTTGGTGTCTTTCTTTCTTGAGCTCAGTTTTGACTATATCTCATCTCTGAGCCGGCATCTTCCAAAACTGGATATCCTTATGATAGCAGTGTAGCTGTGCTGGAGTTGTTACTGGAGAGATCCCTTCAGATAGGATTCAGACTATACTCTTGTGTCTCTGCCGAGGGTCTTGCTTCACAGGCTTGATGGTAGCTGGAATCAGCTGGCAGGAGAATAATCGTGGTAGGAGAGAAGGAGCTTGAGGGTCCAAAGTAACTGTTCCTGGCTGTAGAGCCACGGTCCTGAAATTTTGCTAGGGACATCTGAATTTATTTTCTTTAAATTCCACTGCACGAAGTATGCATTACCACTGTTGGTGATAAGGATATGTAGGGCAAGTTCAAGTGCTATTGTCTAGTTCCTGGACCTGGAAGAGGAGACAGCCTCCCAAAATGTCACGTAGCTCTTACAAGGAGCCAGTGGTGCAGGTGACACTAAGCCTGGATGTGTATGTAGGTACAGTTCTGCAAGTAATCCAGCTGGGGATAAAATTTAGGAATGGTACATAAAGTGTGCAGGGTAATTTGAAGAGTTTTGAGTTTAGAAATTTGATGTCCTTCTCAAGTCCACTGCACCAAATAGAGATTTGGGGTCATTAAAATAATTATATTATGAAAGAGCACTTTCACATCAGAAATCCTGTAGGAAAGGATGGAGAAATGGAGAAAACATGGATTCACAAGAATAGTTTTCTGCCTATCTGCCTGTTCTTACCTGTATAAACCTGTGATTTTCTGCACTGATGGCACTTTGGAAAATCCTGCTCCCTGTCAGAGCATACTATTAACACTCCATTTCTAGCAAACCTCTCCGTCACTGCTTTCTCCAGATTTGGCAAAATGTAGTCATTTTCTGTTCCTCTTCAGCCATACATCTCTGCCTTCCCCTTTCCTCTATGCCAGATTATGCCGTATAATCTGCTGTATGTAACTTCCTTCTCTCCTACGTGTGTGTGAAGGCTTTACAAGATTGCTCCTTACATTGTTTTGTTGGCATTAACTTGACAACTGTAGCCTTTTTTACATTGTTTTATACATGGGTATTGGAGATTACAGTCCCAAAGTAATTTTTGGTAGTAATCTTTTCTGGAATCCATGCATCAGACTTAATAGCTGGGTTTTCCACATGGTGACGGAAGGAAGGGCACTGAGAAATTACACAGCCATAAGCAACTACAGTGACTGGGAAACTTCAGGTGGTCTGTACAAATGACAATGCATAGGCATGATTGTATCTCTGACAGACTTGAGCACCTGGGTTAGGGGTGAAGGGCCTTCCTTCACTCGGGTCTCCCAGCAAGCTGCAGCTGCAGCGTGTGTGCTGAGGGTGAAAGGCAGGTGGGGTGAAGAGAAGGGTAAGGCAGACAGTGTGTGTGTGTTCTGGTGTGTTCAGACGCGACTGCAGGAGGTTTTTTACCAGGTACTGCATGATGGTAGAATGCAGATGGGCAGAGATGTGCCTGGCAGGTAATTTGCAGCATGAGCTGTATTTGTGATTGCCATTTACGAATCTGAACTGATGCAACTATGAAAGACATTTGTGTTGCAATGGAGTTGCAGCTGAATTTTAGCAGTCTAGCTAGGATGAAGCCAAAAAGGACATCATATCATGCTTTTCCCACAATGATTTCTCAAATATCTAATCCAGAAGTACAGGATGTATCACTTCTCAGGTTTGGCAACCTCCTGTCTTCCTCCATTTACAGTGAATTTCAGCATGTTTTTATAGCCAAAAGTTTTTGAAAGGAATTTTCAGATTCAGCTCTTCAGTGTTTTTTTGTACATGTAACAGAATCTTAAATTCTAGTACAACCAGTGCAACTGTACAAAACATGGAGATTCCCTATTATATCTGTAATTATCACCTTTCCTGCCACTTCCTCAGATCCTGAACTTAAACTGGGTGTGTACTTTTCCCTTGTCTGTGTGCATAACAGCAAAAGCGGAAACTGAGACTTTACATCTCCAACACATTTAATCCTGCAAAATCAGACGCTGATGACTCCGATGGCAGCATTGCTTCGTGGGAGCTGCGCGTGGAGGGGAAGCTCTTGGATGATGTATGACTTACCTCTGCTTCACTGGGGCTGGCAGGAGTCTAAAGATTTCCTTTGGGGTGGTAGGTTTTACTGGGGGCATCAGCTGAGCCAGGACATGTCTGAATGGCGGTGTTGGCTTGTTGCTGCTGGGAAGGCACTATGCCCAAGCCAAGCGAGGGATAAGGCCCTAATGGGAATGTTGGAGAGTACAGCAGAAAATGAGGCAGACATAAGGACAGGACAAGTAGGAGGAAGTGGAGAGAAGAGGGCTGAGATTAATGCCTTTAAAGAGATGGGTTAAAGGTTCAGGTTGCAACAGGTGCGATAATTCTGGCCTATGGTGGGCTTTGCATCTTGTGAAGAGCAGGATAACAAGGTGAAGGCAGTACTTCATATTCTTAGGGGGTACAACTCGATGTACGAATAGTTAGAGCAAGGATAGAGGAAACATTTTACCGTTATGAAGTCCTCAGAAACCTCCGTGGTGGATTTAGCTGTCCTTGGGGAAGGCTGGACTTTCCCAATAAAGGCGTCATCTATTTGAGTAGACTTCACAAGTAAGTATTTATAGGCTAAACAGATGAAGAACATGCATGCATGGAGAGGGCAAGGCTTTCAATCTGTCTGGAGGTAGCTGTACATGAATCAGTCTTGCTGGAGGAGGAAGTGGTGACAAAGTGCAACATTTGGGAATTGAAGTTAGGCAAATTCAGTTTAGAAATTAGAGCATATATTTCAATAAAGAAAGAGATGCTTTATTGGAACAACATAGCTTTTCAATTACTAGCATTTTTTAATATAATATTATCTGCATTAAATACAAAGAAATAAATTGCAATCATGTGGCCTCTATGCCGTGGAGAGTCAAATTAGGTAATCTAGATTTTAATGTACACAGTATGAGCTGTGCAGTAAACAACAAATACTGATAATTAAATGAAAATAAAAAAATTAAAAGGAAATAGTTTTGCTTAGTGTATGACCAGTCTGCAAGATTTACTGTAATCTGATAATCACACCAAGAAATCAGCATTCATCAAAAAAACCCAGGCTGTTAAAAAGAAAGGTATACAGAGGACTTAGGATCATAGAATGGTTTGGGTTGGAAGGGATCTTCAAGGCTATCTCATTCCATCCCACTGCCCTGGACAGGGACACCTTCCACTAGCCCGTGTTGCTCAAAGCCCCATCCAACCTGGCCTGGAACACTTTCTGGGATAGGGCAGCCACAGCTTCTGTGGGCAACCTGTGCCAGGGCCTCACCATCTTCTGAGTAAAAAACGTCTTTCTTAAGACCAGTGTAAACCTACAGTCTCTCGTTTAAATCCTTGCCCTTCACCCTGTCACTACAAATCTTGGTAAAAAGTCTCCCTTGATCTTTCTTACAAGCACCCTTTTAGTACTCCCTGGAACCTGTGTTTTTCTGGGCTACACACCCCCCGCTCTCTCAGCCTGTCTTTACAGGAGAGGTGCTCCAATCCTGAGACAATTTTCATGAGTGTTCTCTGGACCTTTCTCACGGATGCTGTGTTCACCTTACAAGCCTTACAATGCCATGTTCACCTTTTCAATAACATTAAGAGTCAAGGAAATCTTCCCTAAAGTGTGCACTGTTCCACTTCTGTTGAGGTTTTTGCATTTTACCCTGAGTTTGTCAGAGGGGGAACTCAATTAGATTGATCACATTTGTGGTTTACATGGGATTTATTGTTCGAGACAGAGACTGAGAAGAAAGTCTAGGACAGAAGCTAATAAATGCATCCTTATACATATCTGGTTCTTCTGCTTGTACAGCTCAGCAAACAGAAACGGAAGTTTTCATCTTTTTTTAAGAGTTTGGTTATTGAACTGGACAAAGATCTTTATGGACCTGACAATCATCTTGTGGAGGTGAGAAGGCTGTGCACCCTTTGCATACAAACCAGTTACAGAAACACCTCATGCCTGTTGCCCCCTTTGTTTAAAGGACCTTGTATTCATTATCTCATTTAAGGTATTTTCTAAGTTTTCAAAATTCCGTTCTTCTTAAGAATCTTTGCTAAAGGAATCTACTCTAGAAGCATAGGTGATTTAGTGACCCAGTGCACATCTTAGAACAGAATGTATGTGCACATTTCTCCTAACAAGTAAAGTATGTTAACAGCAGAGCAGATTCTGCACTAAAGCTGCACTGAATTGTTTGGGGTNGGTTGCCATAGTTTGGTTTTGTTGTTGTCGGGTTTCCTTTTCAGACTGCCAGATCTTTAGAAAGCTTGTACTTGTGTGATTCTGGCATGGTGTACTGCGCAAGATGCACCTCCATGAACATCAGTGAAAAAAAGACCAACAATTTTGCTTTTCCATTTGTTAGTGGCACAGGACTCCCACGACCCAGGAAACGGATGGCTTCCAGGTGAAGAGACCTGGGGATGTCAGCGTGCGATGCACATTACTCCTCATGTTGGACTACCAGGTCAGTGCACTGCTTTTAGCCTGGAACATACAGCCACTGGGACCTAGTGCAACCGCGCAAATTCATCTTGTCAAACTCCTGAAAACCCAATATACTTGTACTTGCAACCTCACATGGTCCATGGAAGTTAGAGTGATACCAAATGGGCAGATCATTTAAAATTTAAAGGGGACAAATTCAGTGAGTTTCTAATATAGTCTAGCAAAATACTGGTCTTGGCATTATGATAATTAGTATTTTTATTGTCCACCTGCAGAAAAAATATACATTTCCTCCTCTGGCTTCTTAGAGAATAGTCAGATAAGTTGCGCACAAGTTATGCATGCGGTTCTTTAAAAAAATTCAGAGGGGAAGTTTTTGCTAGTGGTACCTGAGCTAGCTGTGTAGCTGTGGCAGCCTTACCTTGGCAGCCTTACAAACAACGGATACTGCAGTTGTGGAAATCACTAATCTGAAACCATCCCTGGAAGAAATGTTGCTGTCTTATGGAGAACGTTAACAGTGCACTGCTACGAGTAGATGGGATCCCCCTTTTCAATGACAATTCAGGCTCAGATGTATTTTCATGGTATAACTTTAAGAACTTGTTCTCTACCACCTTCTTTTGACACCGGGCAAATAGCATCTATTTGGGATATAGACACTCCATTTTATGTTAACAGAGAGAAAATTTTATTGATTTTAGAGAGCATATGGGCTAACTGAAGTACTGATATCAGCAGCAAGAATTTTTACTGTTAAGACAATATAATGATGTTTTTTATGCTCACCATTATTATAAATTCATGCTTTAAAATAGATGTTCTGTTATCCTTAGGTCTTGATTTGTTATAAAGCTAGCTTTGGGTGACCTGCCACCCTTCAGAGTAATCCTTGCTTAATAATGTGAATACTAAACCTGAGTATGAGAACACACTTAAGAAGCATCAAATTCCAAATTAGCCAAGGAATTTATGTTACAAGAGATGGAGAACAGAAAAGTTGAATTGAATCACTGAGATCAGGAAAAGAAATAAAATCCATTGACTGGTTGTGGTTGGGTAAATGTTTTGGTGTGCACCAGAATGGTGGGAGCATGCCTGAGCAAACAGAGTTCCAAGTCAGTGTGTTGATGGGAGACAGCAGTTATTAGCAACTGTGGAAGCATCATCCTGCCTTCCCTCTCGCTCTGTGGTTAACTTCCAGTAGTTCAGGGAAGGGCTGTTCTTTTTCTTCTCTCATTCCCAAAAATCAAATTTTGCATCAGTGTGGAAAGGGAAAATTCTTCCTGAGTCTTTGTGCAAGTTTTATTATTTGAAGCATGTGCTACAGGTAGTCTGCGTGCATGGCACAGGTACAAGGTCGCTCTTCCAGAGCACCAATGGTGGGACAGAAATACAAACTTACATTTTTTCAATCCCTGCCACTGAATGGGATGCTTCTCCTGAGGAACAGAGTCCCCTAAGAATTAAAACTGAAATTTCATACTTGTGTATCTGTCTGCCACGTCCTTGGCTTTCCGTTCCAGCCTCCCCAGTTTAAACTGGACCCGCGGTTGGCCCGTCTGCTGGGGATCCACACGCAGACGCGCTCGGCCATCATCCAGGCTCTCTGGCAGTACATCAAAACAAACAAGCTGCAAGACTCCCACGATAAGGAATACATTAACTGCGACAAGTACTTCCAGCAGGTAACTCTTTTTTGGACACAGTAGCTCTTTAGAAGCAAACTGTAACATCCAGTCACAAATTCGGGATGAATGAATCATTGTCCCTTAATAATTTGCCGTATCCTCAGTACCGAATGGCTTTCAGCAGCCACTACAACTATTATAATTAACACTCTCTCATGTGCCAGTGTTGTCAAAACCCCTTACATATGGTGGTTCAGAACTCCCACAAAAGTTGTGGCCTTTCCAGGAAGGAGGACTTCTGTATTGATTTGATGGGTTTTTTTTTCCTCCATTGTATCATTTTATACTAAGAAATATAAAATTATCTGCTGATTCTGATTGTCAAATCATATGTAGACCTGTTTTCTTCCCTTCTCTTTCCCTATTTATGAAGGAAGAAGACATGGAAGATACAATTAGAAAAGCTGTTTTTTCTTAAATCTTCAGATAATGAAATACCCTGAAGGATCTGCATGATGTTTTGAACGTAACATTTTAAGACTTTTTGTCTTTCACAATGACCTCTAGAATTAACCAAGAAGGCCACTTAAAAGCATCTCCACTCTTTCTGTAAATATGATTATGGGGTTTTTTTTGAAAGGTAATGTTAACTGAGCTATCACTGTCTTAGCTGGCTTTGTTTTTCAGGCTCACATGACTTATTTTGAAAGGGATTGAAGGTAGGGTTCTGACACACTTCTGCGTTAGAAAGTACTGGCAGTTACAATGAATGAATAATGTTATAGCAAGCAGTGAAAGCAAATGTTGTGATGAAGCTTGTGTCCTGATTTTCTTCTTATTTTCTGTTATTAATTTGCCCTACAACAGTTCAAAGTAACCAATGCTTGAAGTAAACTTGAAGACACCTTTGAGCATTTGGAAATACAAAATGCAACACAATAATTGTGAGATTCATGGGTATTTTTAGGAATATAGAACCAAAGTGATCAGGATTATATAGTCACTCATTTGTTTGGGTTTTGTTTTATTGAGCATTACAGCATACAGGCTTTTTCACCAATAGTGAAAACGTCGTATTAAAACTATGTAAGAGATTTTGGCAAAATGAAAATTCTT
Organism: Donacobius atricapilla; assembly: GCA_013397315.1. Taxonomy (NCBI): domain Eukaryota; kingdom Metazoa; phylum Chordata; class Aves; order Passeriformes; family Mimidae; genus Donacobius; species Donacobius atricapilla. The sequence continues at coordinate 319,339 of WBMY01004373.1, forward strand.
TTAGTTCTCTTGATTAGATTATTTGATTTCCATCCTTCATTTATCTGTAGCAAATTTAGACTGAGTTTTGTTTCTGCCAGCCCAAAGAGGAAATGGGAAGGGTGAGGTGAAAAACATTAGAAAAATCATGAGCAGAAAGAAAAAGGTGAAAAAGGAGTAATTTTTTATATTTTGGTCAACAATTACAGTCCATCAACTAAAACTGGCAGGTAGCAAATTGAAAACAAGCAAAAGGACTCAAGCATATTTAAACTTCAAAACTCCTTGCAATGGAACCTTGCAAATGGTAAAAGGGTATATAGGTTACAAAAGTGGCAAACCAATGGCTGAAAAATCTTGTGCTGAAGTTAGGAGAGGTTTTTGGGGGGGAAGAAGCAGTGTATGTTTCTCCTATTTTTACATTTTTCCTTGAAGATCCACTTTTGGCCACTACCAAGGGCAGGATAGATTTGCAGCAGATCCTTTGTATGACCCTCTACAGATGTACATATCTTATTTTTAGTAAGCAGGAGGGCCTTAACCATTTTATTTATTTTAACTTTCAGTTTAAGAACTTCGTTAGGATAAGAACTTGTTGAAACTATCTTCTCCTCATGCATCTCATTAGAGACTTGTTTGCTCTTAGGTCTCCTTTGTCTTAGAACTCTGTAGAAATGCTATGACACCTTGTTTTCTCATCCTCAGAAGATGAGTCAAGTGAGAGAGTTGGGAAGTCACAGATTGCTTTTCTAGAAGACTGAATCTCACACCCTGCAAGAGCTGGCTAATCTGGAATACCTCCATTAGAATTCAGTGCTTGCAGAGATTTAAAACATGAATGGGATTGTTTTGAGTATTCCTGTTTTCTTTAGGTCTGTGGCAAAATTGTCCTAATTAGCTGATATTGCTTTCAAAACTGACGCTGCTACTTAGGAATCTGAATCCCCTTATAATAAAAGAAAAATTCCATGATGAGGTTTTTTTGTTTTTCACTGTAATACTCTCATGTTGAGAGATGGAGGTCAAAGGAATTGTTAAGTAATGCCTTCCAGTCTGATAATATTTCTGTAGATTCTATAGTTTTTGCCACATAACTCTTGGAAAGAAAAGCATTGTCCTGGCTGGAAGTGTGTGCATCACTCAGGGGATCAGTACATAATGCACCAGTGTCTCTGGCATTCCGCTTGAGATACTGGTCTTCTCATTTGGTCTGCCAGGTTTTCTGAGAGTTGTTTTGGTTTTGGTTTTTTTTTTTTTGGTGGGGTTTTTGTGTTGGGTTTTTGGGTTTTNGTTGTTTTTGTTTTTTGGTTTGGTTTGGGTTTTTTGGATTTGGGGGTTTTTTTGGGTTTGGGTTTTTTTGTTGGGTTTTTTTTGTTGGTTTGGTTTTTTGTGTGTGTGTGGTTATGTCTAGGGGCACAAGACAGTACAGACTAAAAAATTACCCCTGAATGAGTTACCTGACCCATCAGGATCACTGTAGCCAGAGAGGCTTTCAGAGCCTAACTTAGTTTAGAGCATTTAACTCCCATTAGGGAGGAATGAGAAAAGCTTTAGGAAAATTCCACCCACCCTTAGTTTCCACCCTCTCATCCTCCTCTCACTAATGTGTGTCCTTGATCCCTTTTACCTTCTTAAAGCTCTTGTGCTCGGGCATGCATCCATGTTAGGAATTTGACATGAGTGTTGAGCCAGTGACAGCAGATGGGATGGACCTTGGTGTGGAGAGATTTTGGGTGGGAATTCCACAGTCACCTCTATCAAGTGTCAGAATTCAGAACTCAAATAAGGAGTGAGCTGCAGACTCCGTAGGTTTTGTTACTTCCTTGTTCTTTAGAAACTAGCTGGCTGAATTCCTGGATGCAGGCAAGTCCAACACAGATTTTAGAGTTGATGAAGATAAATCCTTTTCTATTTAAAAACAATGTTTACATCAGCAGGGAGATTTGAAATCCACTGTGTTAAAAGCAAGAAAAAAGGTTCAAAGGTATTTCAAAAGCAATAGAACCTTGCAAATGGTTCCTAGAGCTGGCTCCCAGGTATTTCTGCTGCCGAATTCACTCACTTGAGAAAACCTTGGATTTCAAAAGATACCCTATCAGAGGAGCCAGAGCATCTGACTTTGTATGTCAGTTCACAACCTGAGAGTCCTTTATTTTCAACCCTGCCTGCATCCTTTGTCTCTGGAGCTGCAAAGGTTGTTTCTGTTTATAGATACATTACTGTGAGTAGTGTATCTCTTCTGTCAGGTGAAAATAGTTTCCCTAAGAGGCATTTGCATCTGCATAGGCCTGAACATTTTTACAAATGCCTCCACATAAGGGCATATTTTAAAGCAAATGTTAATATATAGAAAGTTTTTTTAAGGTCAGTATAAATGGAGAATCTTTAGAGAAAAGTCTGTTTGCCTGTTGAAAGCATAAAAAAATCACAGTAGGAAACAAAGGCTGTAATAATTATATTTCTGAAAACTCCAGGTGTAAAGAGTGTTGTTTCTGTATTCATGGCAATGCACTGCAATTGCTCACAGAATATTTCTAAATTCTACAGCTTTTAACCCTTTTCCAGAATATTTTAGGGTTTTTTCCTCCCTGAATTCAGCAGAAAATTCATGGTGTGATTTTTCAGGGTTGTCCTGTGCAGAGCCAGGAGCTGAACTCAATGACCCTTGTGAGTCCCTTCCCACCCAGGATATCCTATGAATCTATTTAGCTTCAGGACCATAGTAAAGAAAAAGTAACCACGAACTGTTGTTTGGAAAGGGGTGGATCCCTCCCAAGAGGCTGTTCAGTGTTTGGTTAAAAATAAATAATACCACGTTGACTTTATTTTTCTGTAATCCTTAAAAACCCACAAATTGCAAATGGTTTTAAAATCCAGAAATGTTTTCTTGTATTTTTCTTTAACACAAAATATTGCAGGAAACATTTCTTGGGTGAAAAAAGGCAAACTGGTTTTGTGGTTTTTCTGGTAAAAAAATACAATAATTTTCTTTACAATATGCTACAGTAAACCCTCAGTAAGAGAGGGAGTATTTGCTTCTCTCCCATCACTGATACAGTTGATCCTCATGTCCCAATAAAGTGTCCTGTTCCCTCCAGCAGCTAAACCAAAAGTGAGACACCTGAAATAGTCATGACCCAATGGATATGTCTGCAAGCCCAGGTGAAAGTATGGGGAGAGAAGTGACCAAAAATTTAATTTGTGCAATAAACCTGAATTACAGCTTTCAAAATCACTTTCCATAATTGCCTCAGTTCCTTTGAGCTGCAGATTTCTTACTTTTTCATTTAACTGCAAAATAGGCTTTGGACAAATATTTGTTGTTTTTTGTGTTCCAGATCTTTGACTGCCCACGGCTAAAGTTTTCTGAAATTCCTCAGAGACTCACTAACCTACTGCTGCCACCAGACCCGATAGTGATCAACCACATCATCAGGTAAGCTGGTTGGTCAGCTCAGCACTGTTATGTGCAAAACCCTCACTGGATAAAGTACAGTAACAGCTGCAGTAGCTGTAGGGACCAGAATCCAGTTTTTATAACTTCCAGGTGAGTACCTTGGACTTCGTTGTGTGTTTCTGCTATGTGTCATTCTAGTTAGTATAATTCTGAATTATTTTCACTAGCACAGCCCCAATTTTCTAGGAGTATGAAAACCAGCTTTTATATTTACTAGAATACCATTGAGAGAGTTGGTTGGGCTTTTTTCCTAAGGAGAGAGGAATGAAAGTTTAAACCCTCAAAAACAGATAAAAAAGAAATTGAAATGAGGTATTGTACATCATGGGCAATCATTCTAATCACTGATATATTTTGTAAAATGTACAACAGCATTACGATTTCAAATGCAGGGCCAGTCCATGCATGCTTTGTTGGGATTGGGTCAGCTCTTTGACTGTTAGTCTTATCCTGAGAATGCCAAGGAGTCAAGAGAGCTCCAGAGATTAACAACAAAGAATGCCTGGATTCAGAGGAGGTCATTGTGACCAAGATACTGAGCTCCCTTGTTAAAACAGATGTCTTTGTGGCATAGCAGGTGAAACACGACTTTGGGGTCTCTAGGGTTCTTCCAGCATGTGCCTTATTTAAGTGGCAGCTGTGTACATGGAGGAGCGGGATAAAGAGACTTCTGGCAATTGCAACTTTACTGTTCAGATATTTCAGTTCTTTCCAAGTTTCTTTGTGGTCAGGGTCAAAACTCTGATTCTGGGTGTTTAGACATTATTATTACTTTAATTACTGATTTGATTTCCTACAGAATGTACACAATATATTTATAAGCAAATGTTTCTGAATTTGCTTAAAATTGAGCTCTTTATTTTAAATTTGTAACATATATGATAAGAAGTTTAAATATTTAGGCTATGAAAATAAAATTTGCTTTTTGATCCATTTGAATATATCAAACAGAATAATGAAAAAGCATCTTGGTGGCCATGCATATTGAGAGCCGTGTATGTAATGTCATTGGGCACAACTCAGTGACCTATCTGATGGACCACAAAATATCTCTGCGGTCCTCATAGATAGTCAATGCTTAGAGAAAAATGACAAGGAACTGTTGATTATGTTTCCAGGAGCAGAGAGGTGACAAAAAGGTACTGAGGGAAGTGGTTTTTGTCAGGTACCAGCTAAAGAACAGGTGTGTGTCACAAAGCTACATCTTTGTGTCTGGCAGCATTCCCTGATACACTGTGCGCACCACACAGCACCTGACAACCTTAACCGATATTGATATAACAGAATGGAAAAAAGGAAGAGATAATTTCCTGGGAACAGGCAGTACTTTTGCAGTGAAGTCTTTACAGTGTCAGGCTAAGCTAAAATAAATCTGGAAGTCTGTCACTGAATTTAAAGAAAGTAAGTAATTTTTAGACTCATAAAGTCACAGAATAATTTACAGTAGAAGGGATTGCTGGTGGTCATTGAGAGCTCCCCCATCCAAACTCAAATCAGGTTCGAAGTCAGTCTAGGATACTAAAAGGTCTGATCCAACCAAGCTTAAAACAGGATCTCACAAATCCTCTGCCCTGTCACCCTGCATTCAGTTTCTTGGAGTGGATGTAGTCAGCCACTGAAACAATATGCCAACTGCCTGTCCTGGTTTAATCCAATCTTCAGCTCAGGCTCCCCATCCGCTCATTCTTTCTCCAGCGGGGCAGGGGGAAGCATTGAAAAGGTAAAAAGGAGAGAAAGAAAGTATAACAAATGATGATGATGATGATGGTGAACAAAATCCAACACTACAGCGATACAGATGAAAACTATTGCTCACCAGCAACTGACTGATGCCCAGTGAGACCCTGAGCAGTGAACACTTGCCCCAGTTTACTGCTCAGTCCAGCGCCACATGGTTTGGAATATCCCTTTGGTCAGCTGGGGTCAGCTGTCCCAGCTGTGTTGCTTCCCAGCGTCTTGTGCACCCCAGCCTCCTCGCTCGTGGGCAGTGTCAGGAGCTGAGAAGGTCTCGACACGCTGTAAGCAATGATCAGCAATAACGAAAACATTTCCGTGTCACCAACCATTTCCAGCACAAATTCACAACACAGCCCCATACCAGCTGCTATGGAGAAAATTAACTCTATCCCAGCCAAAACCAACACACTACTACAGGAAATTTCCATCACTAGTGATCGTACATATATGTGCTCTTAATTCAGGTAATTCTTAATTCAAATCCTCGGGCCTGCCTTTTACAGGAAGATCAAGTAGATCTCAATTATTGATTCTAGTTTCAGAGGATATGCACAGAGACAAAAATGTGAGGTATTCTAAACTCATTCTAGAAATTATAATAGTGATGTAGAATCACTCTCTGGGCACCAACAAGCTTCCTTTTTCAAAAAAAAAGGAAGAAACAATGCAGTGGGGTTTAGGTGGACATAAAGTAGAGATGAACAAAAAGTATCTGATCTTGACAAATACTTTAAATACTACATAGACTCAAACATGCAGAACGCAATTAAAAATACAGATTCTGTAATGGTTTCTGATCCCCACAATATGGAATGCATCAAATTTAAATCTGGTAGAAGTCAAATCTTACGTGAGCTCAAGCTAGAAGTGGAGATTTTCTTGAGTTGCACTCCTAGTTGCAGCTGACACACCTGAAGTCAGAGGTAAAAAGAATAACCTCTGTGGGATTTCCATTTTTGCAAACAGGCGAGACATCTTCCACACTATTTAACAACAGAAGCAGACTGCAAAGCATAGCTTTCCAATATTCTTCTAGTACAAACAGGTTATCTCTGGCTTCCCCCTTTTTGACTACTGCCATGATTTTTTCCAAACCAATTCCTTGTAGGGAGTGAATAACCCTAACTCATGCTGCAGTGAGTTTCTGTTGCCTGTCACCCTAATCTCCTGTGCCTCCAAGGGGAGGCTGGGCCTGTCCGTGCTTCACCAGTCCCATAAGGCCGTTGCGCTCTGCCAGGCAATCTCCTTTTCCCTTCTCTTCTCCAGGCTGGAGAAGCCCTTGCAGCTTCTCCCGGCGTGTCTGTGTCCCAGCCGCCAGCATCCTACTGAACCTCTGCAGGCCTTGCTCCGGAGTGTCACATCTTTGTGCTCCTGTGCCAGTCCAGATCTAGTTCCCCCAGTGTGGCGACGAAGAGCCTCTTTCCTGGGCTTGATGGCAACGCCTGTGCTCATGCAGCCACTTCTGCAGCTGTCCTTTGCTATGGCTGCCTTACCCACAGACTCCTCCTGCACTCATTGTCTGTCCATCAGGGTGCCCGAGTGCTCTCCTGCCAACCTGTTTTCTACCCCGCCCATGCCCTCCTGTCCCCCTGCACGGTGCCGTTCTGTCCCAGCAGCAGAGCTTTTCCTGTGCTGAACTTTACGGTGCTGAAGGGCCGTCCTGTCTCTGCGGCCTCCCAGGGTCCCTCTGTACAGCCCTGCTGCCCTGACTGACTTGGGCTCAGCGTCCTGGCAGGCCTAAGGACAGGACTCAGCCAGGAGCAATGGAGCCAAAGACAACTTGGAGCCTTCTCTGTGGCTTTTGACATGAGCAACAGAACCAGACCCAGACCTGGGTTTTTCCTTAGCTTCTGCTGCTCATCTTCTTGCAGGTGACCACAGCATCACAGATCCTCAGAATGTTTGAGGTTGGAAGGGACCTCTGGAAATCATCTTGTCGAATGCCCTCACCTGCTCAAGCAGAACCCCTGTAGCAGGCTGGCCACAGCCATGTCCAGATGGCTTTGGAGTGTCTTCAGCATAGGAGGCTCTGGGTTCGGGGAACAGGAGATGGGCTTTGAGGGTCTTACTGCAACTTGTGCTATTGCTTGGTCCCCCTTACAGTAAAAACGTGTTTCCTGGTGTTCAGATGGAGCCTCCTCTGTTTCAGTTTACACCAGCTGCCTCTTGTCCTGTCACTGGGTACCACTGACATGATCCTGGCTCTATCTTCTTTAAATCCTCCCTTCAAGTTTTGTTAAGTTCCCACCAGCCTTGTGTTTTCTAGGCTGAATAGTCCCAGACCTCTCAGCCTTTCCTCAGCTGTGAGGTGCTCTGATGCCTTGATCATCCTTCATGGACCTTTGCAAAATTCACTCCAATAGCTCCGTATCTCTCTTGCACTGGAAAGCCCAGCACTGAACACAGTACCAGAGGTGTATCTTCACACACCTCTAGTAGGTGAAGGAGGAGGAATAGAGAAAGATCACCTTCTTCCACTGGCTTACAATGCTCCTAATGCAATTCCATCCCTGGAAGTTCTTCTGTTCCCCCAAGTCTGTCAAGCTCGATTAGATCCTGAGCAGTACTTTTTTACTATCTCTGCAGATGCACACAACCCACACATTTCACAGGTAGGGTTGAGAAGCCAGCATTTTTTATCTTGCAAGTGACAGTGACTGAAATCTGATTTACCAACTACTGCACTGAAGACTGTTTTCTTGTTAGGAAACTTTAGTCTAACAATAAAGTTAATGTTAAGTCTAAACGTTGGCAAACTAAATATAAATTTAGGACAGGACAAACCAAAGAATGATATTGGTGTTTAGTGTAACAAGTCTCAGAAGGATATTAGAAATTAAATTTGATGGTCCGGGCAAAAGCTCCAGCTCAAGAGTGTTTGAAATCTGACGGACAAAAGATGAGAGAATATACTAGAATATGAAAATATATAAAGATACCCTGTTCTTAAACTTTTTTCACGGCATCTGCAACAGGCTTTATTGGCGAGTGAATTCTGGGCTGGATGGAAATCCATTCTGATTCATTATGGTAGTTCTCATGTTCTTGTGTTATACTCTCCATAGTGTTGACCCCAACGATCAGAAGAAGACGGCTTGTTATGACATAGATGTAGAAGTTGAAGACCCATTAAAGGGCCAGATGAGTAGTTTTCTTCTCTCAACAGCTAATCAACAGGAGATAACAGCATTGGATAACAAGGTATTAGCCCAAGAGTAAAGTATCCCATGGTGCATGTACTCATTGTGTAGCTTCACATGTGTTAGGTGTCATATATCAAAGACAGTAATGTTGTGAGATGGGAACTTGTTAAAGGCATGTGCTTTCAAGGGATGAATCATCCAAATGCAGTGGGAATACCTCAGGGTGAATGGCATTCCCACTTAGGATTTGATCTAAGGCCCAACTTGATGGTTGAGGCGATAGAGTTTCACAGGTAGTGCACCGAGTCCCCTGACACTTGACAACCACCTGAACTGTTAGACTAACTTTTTATTGAGAGGTCATGATACCTTGCTACCTTGCTAAGCCAAAGCTAGGAGAGTCTCATAATCAGGTGTAGGGTTTGTTTTCATAACTGCAGAATGGCTTTCTGCATTAGGTGGAAATATGGAACATGCGTGGCAGGAAAATCGCTTGGAGCACTTTTGGCAGTTTTAAGTGTTGGTGGGAGAGGATCGTGCACTTCAAATTAGAATATCTGTCTTAAGGCAGTGGTGGATTTTGCAGGCTGTTTTAGGGGTTCGTGTCCTAGGGGCTGTTAGCCAGTTCTGGCATGTGTCTATGGCTCATCTGGATTGGTCAGGGATAAACAAAAATGCCTTTCAGAGTAAGGCCCAGGTTCTCTCTGTTTACTGCTAGTGCAAACAATATGTTAAACTCTGGTCTTCATGCAGTTTTAAAGGGGCTCTGGGCACCAGCAGTGCAATGGATTCTGGTAACTTGCAGCGTCTTTGCTGTCATGGCTCTTGAGGAGGGTCCTTTTCAGCTCCTCAGTCAGCTGGTTCCCAGCCTGTGAAGCTGGCAAGCAGCATGCACAGGGACATTCTGTTTCCAGTGCCGCTCACCTTTTCCCCTGTCTGTGTCACTTCATTTTTTAATATTTGCTACAGCACAGGGCAAGCTGCGATCAGTGAAGTCCGGAAGTCACTGCTGGGTGAATGGGCGTGGGCTGCTCCTGTTACCCTCTGTGTATTGCATTGCTGTGCTGCCATGGAGTCCCCTCCTGGGAATTTGGAGCACACCAATGGAGTTCACTCCACTCAGCTACAACGTTTTCCCAAAGAAGGACTGATTTTAAGTTGCCAGCATCTCTCTTCTCTTAATGTACCACATAGTAGCTACACTAGTGGCCTTGATGGCATAACCAGATCAGGGGATGATTATTTTTTCCCACATGCTTGGTCACCTTAGCTGTTTTGGCAAAAGAGATGGCTACATGAAACTAAACAAGATAGGTTTGCTATTTTAAACTAGAATGTTAGAGGAACAGGATACCAAAAGTCTGCTTTTGTCTGTGTCTATGTGCAAATGATTCATAAACTGTCCTCCTCCTGTTCATACTGGATGATATTATCCATTAGGGGACCTTAACTCCTCTTCAGTCTTCATTCTTCCCTGCTAGTTAATATTTCTGCCATAATATTTCTAAAGATATGATCCATTTTCTATAAGCCTTCCACACTTAATGTTTCTCATTGTTCACGCTCTTCTTTTTGCAGCCATCGTGACTTTTACAGGCTTTCTCTTAAGAAAAAGTCTAGAAGTCATGGCTATTCATTTGACATGGACTTGATCAGGAAACTGCTAGAGTTTTTAAGGATTACAGTAGGATATTGAAGATGTGATGATGATGGTAACCAGGGGAATAACCCTTTCTTGCATTGGGCACTGCTTAACTGCATATTTACATAGCACCTTTCCTCAAAGATCCCAGTCTTAGCAGGCAGACTGATTCTACACAGGAAATTATAACATTGTGCAGTGACATGGCTTAGTTCTGTACGCCATGCAGGAGTTCAGTGTGGGAAGTGAAGAAGAATCCTATATACATACTTGTATTGCAGAAGTAGAAGTGAAACCAAAATGCAGTGGCAGGATTGCAGTTAAGTTGCTGCTTTTTGAATTGAAAAAGCCCTAGGAAGGGCTGCACAAGTCTGTGGTGTAGAATTGTCACCTTTGTACCTTACCAGGCATACAAAGATAGTAATGGAGCTGACCTGAGCATGGGAGAAATTAAAAAATATCCACTTTGTTTTTTTTCTCTCAGATTCATGAGACAATTGAGTCCATAAATCAGCTGAAAATACAACGTGATTTTATGCTGAGTTTCTCCAAGGATCCCAAAGGATACATCCAAGACCTTCTCCGGTCCCAAAGCAGGGATCTTAAGGTGAGCTAAGATTTGAAAAAGATTGAAAAGAAGAACCAGAATGGAAGAATTTTATCTAAATGTACATGGAGTGTATAGCCAAACATCTGGGATGGATAATTGATGGAAGACAGACAATGGGTGGACTGCTGCAATCTCAGAGTAGACAGACAGTATGCAGGAAAGATGGTTTAGGTTGTATTCCAGTTCTAGTGGAACAGTGGTGTTACATGGGAGTGGTAGGTCAATTTTGGCCAGTCAGAAAGTTTGAAATGCAGGGCTTTGTTGATGTATTCTGTAAATTCAAAGCTGTGTAAAACTCAGCAGGGGCATCCTGCAGTGCAAGAACACAATTTGGGTGTTGGTTCATAATTTAATCTTAGCAGCTGTCCTTGAGCTTATCTTTGAGATATGCAAGAAATGGAATGTAAAGAAGTTCAGTTGTTTGCCATCAAAAATAAATAATTTGTTTCTCATAAAGTTTCGCATTTTCTGTCTTTAGCTGACATGCCTCAAAATCAGTATTATTGAATCCATGAAATTGTTTTAATAAAATCATTGTGTCTTTCTTATATAAATGCCTATTGTTAACTGAATAGTCTTCCAAAAACCTACTGTTAAGATTATGGTTATTATTATTTAAATTGCATTCAAAGAGGACAGGCATCTGAAAACATGTTTAAATAAAGCAGACTTTGACTTGAGGAACTTACAAGCAAAGGTGCTATGGAGCTTCTCTAGCTATATACATGAAATAGTTGTTCAGAGGTTTCCCTGGCTGACAAGTAGTCCCATAAGAGCCTTTTCTATTAATGTTCCACCCTGCTGCCATCAGAGTTGTGTTTCCACAACTCTGCTTTGCAAAATATATCGATGACTATATTTACCAGTGATTCTGTGATGCTGGAGACAGTCACCAGAATTCTGGTTTTTGTAGAATGGTTCCAACGCCCTGCTGCCCCATCCCTGGAAGCAGATTGGACAGGGCTTGGAGCACCTGATCTAGTGGAAGGTGTCGCGGCCCATGGCAGGGGGTGGAATGAGATGAACTTAAAGGTCCCTTCCAACACAAACCATTTGATAATTTATGATCCTGTTTTGGCAGTAAGCACACATTGTCAGTTTGCTTTGGGCTTTGAGAACAGTTCTGACCATTTTTATGTGTAATGTAGATAAATTTTCACTCTGGGTAAATCTGAAAGTTTCTGTATATGGTAGAAGAGCTATGGTGAAAAATGGTTTCATTTTTGTCACAGGTGATGACTGATGTGGTTGGAAACCCAGAGGAAGAACGCAGAGCCGAATTTTATCACGAGCCATGGTCTCAAGAAGCCGTGAGCAGATATTTCTACTGCAAGGTATGAAAGATATATCCACACTGCTGACTTATAAATGTATCTCCTGCCATTGAGCAATTTAATCTGCTAAACTGTACAGTGTGTCTTTTTCTTTCAGATCCAGCAGCGCCGACAGGAATTGGAACAATCTTTGGGAGTGCGTAACACATAAGTAGTGCTCACAAGATTCCATTGGCATCATGACCACCAAACCAGTGGACTTCTCAGTGTTACTTAGCTCACTGTTACACATGGACCTGCTTCTGGACTGGATGAGAACGTGCCATCAACACACCAGTCAGAACACCAGCTTTAGAGTGACCCTTGAAAATCTTGCCCAGGACAGGTGTCTCAAACCATTCCAAGCCTGAGACAGCACCATACAAGTGTCAGTGTGAAAGAAGGTTAAAGGTTCACTCATCAACGCACATCCTTAAGTTTTAGTGGAAAGTTAGACACTACACAGCAAATGCAAATGGGCTATGCTTAGAATCATGGGTGGCACCGATGGGGGAGGTTGAGGTAGGTGTTCTAGGAGACTACAAGTTTAGAGAAATAAATGCAGTTCTTGCCCTATGGAGCCCAAGAGTCTCAAACAGTAACTTATCTGGAATTAGACAAGGTAGTCTTTCTTACAGCTGTGGAATGCTTTATATTCCTGAATAGTTTTTATTTCAGCTGGACCAGTGCAAGAACCATCTGAAAGAGCAAACTAGTAGCATTTGCATTCTGGAATGCAGAGCCCATCTGGAGGAAAGACATATTGTCAGGCCATCTCTTCTGCAGATGCAAATAATTTCTCTTCCCCTTGTCCCGGCAGTGCAAGGTAGATGGAATCACATATCACTAGATGGTATGATCTGTACAATGTGCTGAGTGAAAGAGAATCATCCCTGGGATATCAGCTCTTTGTGGCAACAAATGAGGCATTCTGAGAAAATTAAAATAGCGCAGTGGTGCGTTGCTGATGCCTGCCTTTAACACAGCAGATATTAACAGTAAGTATATATGTAAAATACCAGATAATTTAAGTGTTTCTCTGTGTGCCTATAGGGTTCATCACTGAAAAGAACTTCCTAACTCTTGGTGTAGAATCCAAGAAGCTTAACTTTATGTCACATGGTAGTTTTTTCTTTACATCAAGATGTTAACAGAATCCCTGGATTGGTCTCACATTTTGATCATAGGTGAACTGCCTCTTACTATAAGTTATTTAGCCCTCCCATACATGATGTGTGCTGGTTATTTTGGATGCTGTTGAGTTATAAAGCACTATCAGCCTTAAATAGCACAGAGAACATATCCCTTGGAAATCATCTTCTTTGTAAATGTACAACAAATTCAGACAACGGGAATTTATAGAACAATTACATGGAAGCAGGGACATCTTCCTTCAATCCTTTTCCTCATTTTTTGTAGTGCACAGATGAATTGTAATTAAAGGCCCAACATTTTCTAGTCCAAAAAGCAGCTGCCAAAGTATAACTGTCCATTTGATGTGGCACTCAAAATCCTCTTCTAGGTCACTGCTTTTCACCTCCTTTCTTTCACTTCCTTGGAAAGAGAATCAAATTCACATGTGGTATGGAAGGAAGGCAGCTTTTCTGAATAAATGCATTTTTTCTCTTGTATTGTGTTTTCTGCTGTCTTTGCCAAATTTCTCTCTTAGTTTAACTTAAAAGTTTCTTCTGTTCAGTTACAGAAGAGATAGTCTTCTCTTTACCCCTTTATTTAATATCTTTAATAGTGCCATAGCTTTTAGTCCATCTGTTGTGTTCAGAGGTGTCTTGGAAAATTTACTCTTGATTGAATCTATGTGATGGCAGTACTCTCACACAAAACCTGTTGGTGTGAGAAGAAGTATGGCAGTGCCTCATTGTCTGAGGCCTTTTACTGGGAATGGCTTGATTTGGAATTTTTCCCTTTCGTGTTAAAACCTCTTTTCACAGTCAAATGTGAAGCCCTGCAGTCTTAAACTGGTTATACTGAGGGACTGTTAGGCTGCCACAGTGATTGACTTGAAATGTTACTTAATTTAGGACTCCACTAATTGGACTACAAGCAAGCATTGGGAGGAAAAAACAGTGGAGGTCATCTACTGTGCTTCCATATTTGTTATGCTGCTGTGTCCGTTGTGTGCATGCTGCTCAGTGTATAAAACTCTTGTCTGCATGTGGCAAACAGAGCAGCTACATTCAGGGGCTATGCTCAGTCTGCAGGAATAAGAAATGCAGGGAAAAGCATGCAAGGATATGAGAAGGGCACGGGACTGAGATAGATGCCTGCAGAATGTCTGCCAGGGAATTTAGGGGTTTGAGAGCCTTCCTGCTGAAGTGGCAGATATTTGAGAGCAGTAGCAGTCATTTGCCACAGCTGACAACGTACTGGAGTCCAGCCTGCTTTTAGAGCCTCTGCAGAATTAATCGGAAGGACCCGGTTCCAAGTCTCTTTCAGAGCAAATTAACAAAACTAATGTGGTGTTGGTGCCAGTGTTCACAACTGCATCACTAAAAGCTGAAGCTCTGTCAAGCAGCAGTGTTACACTGAAATGGGTGTCTGCATGAATCAGCCAGTGAAGATGGCACTGGAGATACCAGTCCAGAAAAAAGACTGGTCACTACCAGTGAGTCTTAGGAGCCTTAGTCTTTCTTTTGGTTAAACTGGGGTTTGAGATTCTGATGCCTTTTTCCTGTGTTCAGGAGCTGTTCAAGTCTTTTACTGAAGACAGACAGAGAAAAATTTTGTCCTTTGTTCCATCGCAAAACAAAGAAAAATTTTATTTGATGAGAAATAATGGAGCTATACTGGAAGCAGCCTAGACCAAGTGGTGCTTGAGCATTAAAAATGAAAGGTAGTGGCACACTGAACAGGCAGGTAATTATGGCAGACTGTGAATGAGGAATTTATTTTAAGTTCAGGATGGTTGTCTTCTTGTGTGTAAAAAGATGACAAGAAGATGTTTTGGGGTCTTCAGTTGCCAGAGTACAATACAAATCTATGCGTACTGCAAAAAAAAACCCATTCTGTGCATAGAAATAGTTCGTGTATAGATGATAATATAGATTGTTAGAAAAGATAGCATCAAACTAGGAAAGGGTATAACAGAATTCTGGAGTACCAGTAGGAGGGAAATGTATCTTGGAGCAGAAGTGTTGATGTGGCAGGTTAGAAACTGATTTTTTTAGTCTTCTGGGTTGTTGGCCATGAGGAAGGAATCAGATGAAACGTTTCTTAGAGATTGAAGGGGAAGCAAATGTTCAGTTGTGGAATAAAGAGAACAATACAACAGTGGGAAAGGAAATTAAAAAATGGAGCAGAGTGCTACTGAAGCTCCAGTAAGACACAGCACAAGATAAGGTGCAAAGTAGTCTTGGAAATGGCGCAGCCCACGGGAGTCTGTGCATTCTGTGTGCGCGTGTGTATGCGGACACAGAGAGCACGAGGGAGAGACAGTCTCAGTCGGGGTGTAGCCTGGGAAGTGGGAGGCCAGGACAGAACCAAAAGTTTTGCACATAACTTTGAGGCACACTGTCAAAGCATTTTCACTGTTACCAGCAGGGTTTGGTTGTTTGACGTAGGAGGGTTGGTAGCTGTAATGCAGACATCTTCTCGGATGGCAGTTCTTTTGTACCACATTGTTTAGAACTTACCCTGTGGAAGCCAAGTGAAAATATTAGTGTATAAATCAATACTGGTGCATATCCTAGGGCTCCTAATTTTGCCAGAATGATAATCAGGTATTAGGGGGGTGTTGGTCTGGTTTTGTGTGGAGAACTCTTTTATGGCAATACAAAGAGATAAGGAGGGAAAGAAGGCTCTTTTTTCCTAAAGAAAGTGGCCTCCTTTGTGTAACTGCTCTGTTGTTTAATAGGCTGTATCTGTTCTGCCAGATCCTTTATTATAAACGTCTTTTCCAAACTCGCTGAAGAGAGGAATTCCATTTAAAAATTACACCAGTGGGTTTGTAAGTGTGAACAAATGCGTGTATAAAGAATAGGGGGAAGGGAGAAAGAGAGAGACTTCCTCTACTCTGTGGCCACCATATCCATTGTATGACGCCCAGCGATTCGTAGAAGACCTTTTAACAATAAATAACTTTGTTTCTTTGTATCTCATGTACTAACCTTCTGTGTCTTAATGAAGAGCGATACAGTGGTTTCTTTCTGCTCCTAATAATGATTTCTAGTGTTTGGATTTCTCTTCACTTGTGAATGCACACAAAGACAGGTAAACATTTATAGGTTTTAATGGGACTTGACAAAGGTGAGAACTGTTTGGCCTTAGATCTTTCTTGTGAATTCCTTTTTTCACTAGATTCCACCGTCAGCCATTTCCAAACTCAATAAGTGAGAAATCCTTTCCATTGGAGAGATCTGGCTCCTCTCCGGGACAGCCTAGAGCTAAAGCTTGGATGCTGAGAGGTGGTGTAGGAATTGCACAGTCACCATCTCCACTGTGGTAGCAAATAGGTGGATGCCACTTCTATAGTGCTTCTCCCTACGTTCTGCTTAAATTAAAAAAATAAATAAATCAAATGGAGTTTCCTCTACTATGTGTAATATGTCATTGTAGTTTCAGATTGGGCCAGGAGCTTCTGAAGAGGAGATCCCTGTCACCTGTCTATTATTGAGGTGGCCGGAATATTGTTTTGTTCCAGATTGGCTGGATGGAGCACTGAGGACAGCTGTGGTTTGTCACCTTTAGAGTTTGATTGCAAACGTCAGTGAAAAAAAGGATGACAACGAGGTTTGTCGAACTGGTGCTTTCAGACCTCACTCGACATCTTTGCTTTGTGTTGGAGGTTGTGTATTTGCACTGAATGTCCCCTTCCGAATTCAGCCCAGGGGGTCTCAAAGGCTCTTACTGGGAATATTTCTTCTTTACTTTCTTTTATTTGTGATAACATAATCTCCAAACTGCCAGNTGCGGGGGGCGGCCCCGGAGCAGAGCCGGGCCGGGCTAAGGCTGTCCCGGAGCGGGTACGGAGCCGGCGAGGAGCATGGGGCCGCCCGGCAGAGCCTTTCCTGGGAAACAAAACCCGCGGTTTCTGCCTCCTCGGCCCCGTGGCGAGGGGCAGCGCAGCAGAAGGGAGCAGCCCCTGGGGAGGTGGGGCAGTGCTGGGGCGCAGGGAAGGTGCGGCTTGANCAGCGCAGCAGAAGGGAGCAGCCCCTGGGGAGGTGGGGCAGTGCTGGGGCGCAGGGAAGATGCGGCTGGGGCTGGAGGCAGAGCTTGCAGGCTTCTTACATTTAAATGAACGTGGAAAGCACAGAGAGAGGCAGTATGAAAGCAGTGTGGGTGCTCGGGCAGGTGAGACGTCACGCAGGGGAGGGAGGCAGTCGCTTTCCTGAGCTCCTGAAGTTCCACTTGCCTCTCTCAGGAGCAGTCGTGACAAGTTTCCCACTTGGAGTTGGGGTCCAAAAGGAAGGAACCTGAAGCTGTTTCTTCTGATAAATCCATAACTATGGGAGGCCNGTTTGGAGAAGGGAGTGCAGTGTGTCCTGACAAGCGGTGTCAGCCTGTGCTCTTATTTCCTTATTGCGGGAAAAAAAATGCCCTTCGCCACGTCTTTTTCAGTTCTTTCACCTAGAAAAGCTCTTCCTAGCACACAGGGAGCAGGTGTTTTTTCCTCAGATGCTCGGACTGGACTGGGGCCACTCCACAGTTGAGGAATAATTTCGTTTTTCCAGAAGGACGCGGGAAAATCACGGACTTCCACGTAAAAATGGTCGGAAGGAAANAGGCTGTCCATCTAGGGACTGGATGTGCATTTCCACAGTTCCTCAGAGAGGGAAAAGGCCAAGAGGGTGGTGGNAGCACACAGGGAGCAGGTGTTTTTTCCTCAGATGCTCGGACTGGACTGGGGCCACTCCACAGTTGAGGAATAATTTCGTTTTTCCAGAAGGACGCGGGAAAATCACGGACTTCCACGTAAAAATGGTCGGAAGGAAACTTGGAAGAAGTCTCGCAACTTGTTCATGATTTATTCTGGTCTAGCGTTTGTTCCCCCGATGCCCCGAGTTTGCAGCTGGGCCCGGCAGCGCCGCCCCAGGGCCGCGGGCGGGGGCTGCCGCTGCCCCCTGCTGGCCGGGAGCGGTACTGCGGCGGGCAGCGCCTCGGCGGAGCGGGAGCCCTTCCGCTGCGGCAGGGGCGGGCNCGTATGAAGGTCATTGCTGTAAGTAGCCAGTAAATTCTATGGATATTTTAACTATTAAAAATGGTGACTTCTATTTCCTGAGCACACATGGAAATGTGTGACTTGGCTGTCCTAGGCAGGATTCACTGAGGCTGTGAATTGCAATCCA
>WBMY01004374.1:20622-51128 GCA_013397315.1 Donacobius atricapilla
CAGAAATGCAGCCTGAGACCCAGAAATGCAGCCTAGGATGCAGAAATGCAGCCTAGGACGCAGAAATGCAGCCTAGGACACAGAAATGCAACCTGGGACACAGAAATGCAGCCTAGGACACAGAAATGCAGCCTAGGACACAGAAATGCTGCCTGAGACCCAGAAATGCAACATAGGACACAGAAATGCAACCTAGGACACAGAAATGCAGCCTGAGACCCAGAAATGCAGCCTAGGACGCAGAAATGCAGCCCTGGATTGCAACTCTAACAACTCCACTAATAGGGAAAATTTACAACTTCTTCCCAATTTCAAGCTCAAGCCTTCTTGGGGTGAAATGTGTTCATTAAAAATAAGAAACGGGCCCTGTGTTTCCCCACTTGCTTTCGTATCAATAGACTGGAAAATGTAAGGCCAAAGTCCTGTTGGATTCTGTATTTAAAGGTACAAATAGCAGGTTTACAGAAATTTTACGAGACAAAGGGCAAGAGGGGAATGGCTTCAGAGTGACAGAGGGCAGGGCTAGGTGGGATTTTTGGATGGGATTTTTTTCCCTGAGAGGGTGGGGAGGGCCTGGAATGGAATTCCCAGAGCAGCTGTGGCTGCCCCTGGATCCCTGGAGGTGCCCAAGGCCGGGCTGGAACAGCCTGGGACAGTGGAAGGGTTCCTGGGACAAGGGCCTGGATGAGTTTCCAAGTCCCTTCCAACCCAAACCCTCCTGGGATTGCGTGGAACGCTCATTTAGAAGTCAAATGCAGTTGGGCCGGTGCAGGTTTGGAAGGAAATTTTGCGTTTTGCTCTCCCTTTGCATATGGAAAAGGTTCAGTTCTCTGCCTGTGATGCACGAAATCCCAGCCCCTTTTATCTGAGCTGTTTCTCTCGGGTTGCTGAAATGACTTTTCGGAGAGTGGGAGGTGGGAAAGCGAACAGGCAGAGCTGGGCAGGTGAAGATTTCCGTGGGGCCCCTCCCAGAACGAGCTCCCTGGGGATTTTTCCCGCTCCTGCACAATGTTTCCGTGAGGAATATTGGGAGGAGTACCATTTCTTGGTGCTTTCTTGGCAGTTTTTGAAACTCCTAGCTGAAGGATTGGGGTTTTAGACCGCTATAATTTTTATTTCCCTCTAAGAGCTGTTGTCTTGTTGGATGAGGGACAAGGACTTGCTGGGAAAAGCTTGTGATCCACCTGGAATACAGAATTCCTGCTGGATCTTGGAAGGATGCACTGAACAAGAATGGCTTGGACAAATTATAAAGAACTCAAAGATCGGTGTCAGGTACCCAAGTGAGCGCTGCAGTTTTCTTTGTGTTCACAGTTCTTCAGGTGCACAAGAATAAATGAAATAACATCTCTGCCTTTCCCAGTTCTACACTGAAGGGGCCACTCCTGGAACGAGGGAGGTTGGCTTGTCCATGTTTATGTGGACACTAAAATCCACCAGCCCGGCAGTCTGTGCTGCAACTGCTGTTTTTCTAAGTGAAATAGTAGAAGTTGTTTGAAAATGTGTTGTAGTTTAGCTTGGAATAGCAAATCCGTGCCTAAACATGAACGTGGGGCTGGGGGATTGCATTTATAACCAAGGAGTTGTTGAATTTCTCCGCTGGAAAACCTTTCCCCTGGCGAAAACACAGATTTTTCACTCGGTGCGGTGCAAATCTTTGAGGAGAGACCACAGTCCCAGAGGGACGCGGCTCCACAGAGTCCCCGTTCCTTAATTTCTATCTGCCTTGGGATTTTGTGACAAGCTGGGAATCTCTCTTCTTTATGCCAGAACAAACCCGTAGGTCCGGTTATGTTTTGAAGTTGAAGTTGCAGTGTGGGTGGAATTTATTACCTGGTCTGGAGGCAAGAGGTCTGAACGCAATTTTTCGTGCTGCCAGGAGCGTCCTGCAGGGTTTGCTGTCCCGGGGAGTGTCGGGGGGCTCTGTCCGTGTTCCCTGTGGAAAAACCAAACTTCCAAGGGGCAGACAGCACAGCCTGACCTCGTGATCTGCTGTCCAGAGAGGGCTTTGGCCGCCAAAACTGCCCTGGCCGTGTGCGGAACAGCTGGAACATGAGCTGGGCTCCTGCTCTGACCCTCCTGGGCTGCCTTTGAGGCTCCCTGGAAATTCTGGGAATTCTGGGTTGCGCTTCCTAAGCTTCTACAAAGGACTGAGCAGGGACAGGGAATGTGGAGAATTTCTGTGTTCAGGGGAAGGATGCTTGGATCTCCTTCAGCCTTCAGCTCTTCCAGCACCAAGAGAAAAGATTTCCAGCCCCATCCTATTTATGCATGGAAAGCTTTGATATCCAGCCTCTGCTTTTTCCCATCTTTTCACCCCTCAATTTTAGCAAAAAGTAAATTTGGGTCGCCCTGAATGCCGTTTCCCAGAGTAATTAATGAAGCACCAGCTCTGGTTTAATGAGCGTGTTGAGGTGAATTTTGCTGGTTTGGGGCCCCAGTTCTTCCCACAAAATGCAATAGGGGGACATGGGTGTCATGTTTTTTAAGTTAGTAAGAAAGCAGTCCTTACTCTGGAGAATTCACATTCAGCCTGAATAAAAAGAAAAACAAAGTAAGGACAGAAAAAAATGGAGGGTTTGGGGTTTTTGTTGAATGAGAAGATGATGGAACAGCAAATAATGGGCTTGGAAGTAAAACTGTGAAAAGAAAGAGGTTTGATTCCCCCCCTTTGCACAAGATGAAGGATCATCTGCACAAAATAAAGGATCTTTGAGGGTGTTCTGTGTAACTCTGGGTGTGCTGGGAAGGTTCCAGAGGTGTTTTTCTCCACCTCTGTGCCCGCGTTTCGTGCAGGGCTGGAGGCAGCGTCGGTCCCATCCCCTGCCCCACACACCTGCCCTGTCCCGGGCTGCTGGAAGGAGCCTTGTGCAAGGAAACGAAATCATTCTCACCACATCAGCGACCAGAATTAATGCCATTTAATTAAAATACGTCTAGACAAATAACCTAGGGGGGAGAGAGAGAGAGATTATCTGTAAGAAGTGTTGGAGGTTCCTGCATGGGGACCATACTAAATAAATTTATGAGCAGCTCCTTTTCTCTCCCAGGTACCTGGAGCGCTGGTGGATGGATAATGTGGTTATTCCTGGTGTAGCTGGACTGGCATTCATCTCTTTGTTAGCAATCACTTCAAATTGTAAAGAAGAATTCTGTAAATAATATTCCTGTGAGGTATTGATTAACGCTTGTGGCGGTTTTTTGACCCAGCTTTATTATTCTAATGAAGTGCTTTCAAGAGAGCACAAAAGGAGCCTTTGACAGAGGAGCAGGAACTGATTCTTATCTTGCCCGATCTCAAGTGTGTTTAACATTTCTTGGTTTGTCTTGTTTGTCGTGGCTGTGTGACACTTTTATTGAAAAGGAACCGAGCAGTTGGAATCAGGATTTGAACAGTTGGAATGAGAGGTCTGGAGCTGCTGCCAGGCCCAGTGGTAGAAATAAACTCATTTTTAGTTGATTGGAAAAAAAATACTCAATTTTCTAAGGCTGAACTTGATTCTTTCTTGCGTTCCTTGTGAGAACTGAAAGTCGTTCTGACCAAAAAGTGAAGAATGAGGACGTTTTTTAAAGGCAGCTCCTTCTCCTTCTGGGGGCCCTCAGCGAGTGGTTTTCAGCTCTCCAGAAAGGTGCTTCGTTCCATACTGGGAGCAGTGAATTGATGGAATATTTTATATTCTTTGATTCATTCCTGGAGTTTATGGCTCTGGAGCCGATTCCTGAAGGACAGCTCCAGCCAGAGTCATCATTTTCGGTTTGACATTGAACCTTTCCTTCACAATCTTACAGAAAACCTCTCCTCCTCCTTCCTTTTCCATCAGCAGGATTAGCATGGCTAATCTCCTCTCTCCTTACCACGGCTGATGTGAAGGTGGACAGTAAATTTTTGCAAAATTAACACAAACACTCATTTTCTCAAATGAGGACCTGGCTGTTTCGGAGGGCTTTTTGTTACCCTGGGCATTCATAGTCAGAGTATCCTTTTAGGTGACAACATAATTATTTAAAAATAAAACCAAGTTGGGTTTAGCACCTTGAAACGTTTGGGTATTGAGGAGATGAATTCCAGGCTCAGGCTCTTCTGGCTGGGGGGGTCCCAGAGCAGTGGCTGAATTAAAGTGATTATTCCCTTGACATCTTGGGAATTCCTGGAGCTCTTCGTGCTTCCCAAATCACTTCACAAGGACTGCGAGGCCAGCTCAAAGGATGTCCTGTTAATGTCTGTGCGGAGGGAGGCTCTGGTGCCAAAATCCGCGCGCCCTTGCGCAGAAATTGAGATTTTATTTGGGACACTTGGCGGGCGGAATGACCGACACACTCAAAAGTCGTGCAGCATCTCCTGCTGCCTTTCGACAGCCCTAAAAACCATCCTGAGCTTCCCCTTTCCATTCCCAGCTCCCAAACTGGCCTGGGGGAAGCGCCCCTGTGTCGCCCTGATGTTTTCAGCCTTCTCTTCTGTTTCACAGTTTCATGGTTTGGGTTTTTTCTGTAAACACCGGCCAATGTTTTCATAAATTCAAGGGGAGTTTTCATTCCTGTTCTTAGAGCTATGGACAGCTAAGGGACAGTTGTCTTCACCAGCGGGATGGGGAGAGGTGCCAACCTTCTCCCCCAGTCCCTGGCCTTTGCAGAAACACTATAAAATGGAGTCAGAGCTTTTTAAATAAATCAGGTTTTCAGTTTTCATGCCTTCTGATCAAAGTGTGGGTGTGTGTCTGTGCGTGCGCGACGAGCAGCGTCACCCCTGGATGTTTTTTGGGAGCCCTGAGCGCCCCGAGGAGCAGCTCTCACCGCGGGGTCAGGACCTGCAGAGCCTTGGATTCCCACCCTGCCGCGTCCCGGAATGCCCCCCCTGAATCCCTGCGAGCTATTTTCAAATATTTTCGAACTCCTGCCCTGGAGTTTTGAGGGTAATTGCACCCTGGGGACAGCCAGGTCCCAGCCAGCTGTTTGAAATGGCCATTCCACGAGCAGCTCGCTGCTTTTACCGTGGAGGTTTTTTTCCCCCTTAAGCTGTTTCCGAGAAGGGCTTAATTTTATTTGTTAATATTTATTATTGTGTAACTCAGGCGTTGGAAATCTGGGTTCAGGTCAGGATTGTGCTGACCTGTCCCTTTGTACTGTGACTTCCCGGTTTTTCGGGCAGAGATGTGGGTGTCCCTTGGGACAGCTGCAGGAAGAGATTCATTACCCACCTGTGAGATTGAAATATTGGCACATAAATAATTCACGAAATAATACAGGGAGCACAGGGAAGAGGGAACTAAGAGAAAAGACAGGAGACTCTCAGTGTGGCTAAAATGCTTTGCTTGTTTTTGCCCAGTTCTATTCCAAGCCTTTTTCTGTGGAAATTAAGGAAAAAGAAATTGAGGAAAAGAAACTGTGAGGTCTTAGGACTCTAAAAATCACCCATTTCCTTGGCTTCTCTGCACATAATTAAGAGTAATATTTTTTCTGGGTCAGCTGGGCATGGAGTGGGATATAACACCATGCACAGTTGTGTCTAGCAGTGCTGCAATCAAACCAGACTCATTTCGATAGATTTCCATTTAAATGCCACAAATGTCCCTATTTTAGTGCGATTTTCACACCTCGAGCACGGCGCAGCCTTCTAAATTCTGTTCATTAAGGAGCAGAGAAGCAAATCATATTCCCTGCATGCCACTGCTCTTGGACAGCCAGTCATAAATATTTTAAAATACTTAATTGGAAGCAGTTCCTGCAAAGTGCAGCGTGTTTGGAGCCCCTTTGGAGGGGTTGGGGCAGAATTTCTGGCTTGGGGCTGAGCTGCCTGAAATGGAAGGATGAGGCAGAGCTGGGCTGGCAGCCCAAGCACCAGTTGGTTCAAAACACGTGGAGCCTTTTGGAAGGAGTCGCTGTGGCAGTGCTGAGGGCTGGCAGGACCTTGCAGTGCGCTCGGAGCGTGGTGCAGAGGGCAAAATGGGATTGCTGCACGTCAAAATTCCCTTTTCAGAGTCCCCCAAGGAATCTCTGCCTCGCCACGCGCTCCCATCGTTCTGTTTGGATTCGTGTTCCTAAGGAGAGCTCCTGGCTTCCCATCCCAAGTCAGGAGACTTTCTGCTGCTCCAAATGTCCATCCTAAACATGCCAAGGAACTTTTCAGCGCGGAGGTTCCGTCGTTTTCTTGCAGTTCAGTGTGCTCAGACAGCGCCGTGGTGCCAGAGCAGAGCCTGAGCAAACTGAGTTGTCCTTGAGTAGCCATAAAAAGTGAAGTTTGATGCTTGAAATCGGTGCAGGTTTGGGCTGATTCTCTCCTAGGGAACACGATAATTCTTGCATCATTCATGTGCTTAAGCTTAACTCAAATTCTGGTGTGGGACCAAAGTGCCAAAACCTCTCCAAGATCCTGCAGTTCTCCTGAAAGACGATGGATTATCCCTGGCACTGCAAAGTGCTGGATGTGCCTGCAGGAATGAAGGTGGAGTGGAAAAACCAGGGAACAGGGAATCCTGTGGGCACAAGAGTTTAGTGCGGTGCTGAAGATCAGATGTGGCAGAGTGACAGGATTGTCACCCTGACATTCCCCTAATTCGGGGTTTCTGTNAGGATAACTGGGGTGTAAACACATGGGTTCATTAACTGTTCATTGCAGGAGAGTGAGAGTGAGGGTTTGGATTTTTAAAAGGGATTTTTAAAACATCAGGCAGAGCAGCAGCCATCCCATCAGTGAAGAAAAAACGGGATTTGACGCGTTTGTCACGCGTGTGGGAAGGGGTGACTTCCCCAGCCCCGACTGCGCGCAGTTCCTTGCCGCAATTTCTCTCGAAACGCTGAGAAGGAGCTTGCTTGCATTGAGGCTGCATCTCTTTGTTGGGAGAGGGGTTTGAAGAGGGTTTTTTGCTCCACGCTTGTGTCGCTTACGCGTGTCTGGGTGTGCCGTTTCTGTCCCAGCCGTGGGCAGCGCGGCCGTAGCCGCTCCTGACGGGTTTATGTGGGAGCTGGCGCACGGCGCGGCCTGCGCGGAAAAGCGTTGACAGCATTGTTCAGTTATAACGACCTAAAAAAAGGAGAAATCTGCTTCTGTCGTGGCTCTGTGGGGTGCTGAGGAGTGATTGGCATGAGCCTGGAGAAGGAGGAGAGGGAATGATGCCACAATTCCTGCCTGTGGCTCTGCGGGGTGCTGAGGAGATCTGAGGCTGCTTGTGCTGCTCCTGGTGTTTCTCTGCTCATCAAAGGGATTTCTCTCCTCCCCTCTTCCTTATTTCCAGAAAAAAAACAACCCCATTATATTCCAGTGTTTATCCCTATAAATTCAATTTTCCTTCCTTTCCCTGCATTGGGAATGGGGCTAAGACCTCTTTGTGCTGTGGCCTCAGCTGTAAAACCCCTGAAGTTTGAATTCTTCATTAAAGATTCACACTGGAGCCTTCATCAGCTTCAGCCAGACTATTTTTAGAGCTGCAGCCTTCGATGCCAGTTGAGTAGTTGCTATTATGTGATTACTTACGGCTTTGCCAGTTGAAACAGCTTTCTGGGAAGCTGCTGCTTCATAAAGTAGGATCAAATTGTCCACAAAGGTTGTGGAACATCCATCCTTGGAGATGCTCAGAATTTGCCTGGACATGGCCCTGAGCAACCTAAACCCTCTGGGAAGGTTGGACCCCTGGATTTATCTTCCAACCAACCCGATTCTCTGAATGAAAACGAAAATCTGAATCATCTCTTACCCGCCTTTGAGGTGACAGGAATAAACAAAGACACGTTTAGCACAAAGAGCTCAATTCCTTTGGCTTC
This sequence comes from Donacobius atricapilla, assembly GCA_013397315.1. Taxonomy (NCBI): domain Eukaryota; kingdom Metazoa; phylum Chordata; class Aves; order Passeriformes; family Mimidae; genus Donacobius; species Donacobius atricapilla. The sequence goes on from WBMY01004374.1 coordinate 28,378, forward strand.
TCTCTAAGGATCTCCGAGCAAGTTCCTGATGAATGAAGCTTCTCTCCCCTTTCCCCATCTGTAAAGGACAATTAAGAAGAGACTTGATTATGACCCCAGTGATAAGCTGGGGTTAATCTGGTGCTGAAGGATGTTAAGATGCTCTGTCTGTGTCGTGGTACACATGAACCTGCAATAAATCTGCCTCAACCCTGCATTTCCCGTGGCTGTGGTGTCGGAGGGAAAGGAGAATCTCCTTTTTAACCTCATTTTTTTTCCCCCCGAGTGGAATGAAAAATCACCCAGCTGCTTGTGGAGTCCCTGCCAGGCGTGCAGGATGCAATCAGCATGCGAGGCTAGCAAAAGCAGGCTTTAATGGCCAATTATCTCAGTGCGTGTGCATCAGAGCCATTGGAGGTTCGCGGGGCTCACCTGGGACCAGGTGTAGCCCAGTTCACCTGGAATCAGCCGATATTCCCAGGCGGTTTGGCAGGGCATGAGAGGGAGGCTCAGCCTCAGCAACCCTTGAGCTTTTCGGGCTCGAATCCTCTCAGGAAGAGAAGAAAAACGGGAGGAGAAGCTGTCCCAGGACCAGGTGAGGTGTGAGGGCGAGCAGGGCCGGCTTTGGGAGAGGCCCAAGGCCCGAGTTGTGCGGAGCAGCGTGGTAGGAAAGGCCGAACCTCCAGACACAATTCCAGGAAGGCAGAGGAAGGAGGGGCTGCTACCAGCAGCGATTGTTTCATTTGGTAATTAGTGCTTAAATCTCCTCGAAGTCAAATAAAGCAGAGGATGTGAGCTTGTGGAGCCCTTCCCTCCTCTCCTTCCCCACACTTCCTCACCCTATTTTTTTTTTTAATTATTATTATTTGCAGCTGTTTATGGCTGTGGGGGCTTTGGGGTAGAGCAGGTGTTTGGGGGTGAAGAGTGGGGCATTTTTCAGGCTCTTTCTCTGATGTGACCTTGGCTGAGCTGCTCCCTGTTTTCTTTCACCTTCCTTCCACCCAGCAGATGCATTTGAAGGCTGAATTAAAAGATGTTTCGTGTGCATGGAGATTTTTCCTGGAGTGCAGCAAAGAGGGGGAGCTGCTACAAATCTGGGAATATCGAAGAAAAAAAAAAATCTCTATAAATTGCTGCTGTGCTCTCCCTTTCCAAGGGGAAAAGGGAGGTGGGAGCCGGGCAGGCAGACCTGCAGTGAGCTGGAAATGTCAACTTTGTGCCCAGGTGTTTGTTTGCTCTGCTCTCCCTCGCCCCGAGAGCGCCAGGCAGCCCCAGTCAAACAGGAGGCTGCCTTGGCCCAGGGCTGCCAGCAGGCAGGACGTGACCTGGGAAATAAATCCCCCCTTTTTCGGCAAGAGGATGAGCATCCCCTCCTCGGTGCCTTGCTATCAGATGGTCTCCAGTCTTATTTTCAAGCGCTGAGTGCATTAACAATCGGTTTGAGAGCTCTGGTGATTTTACCTCCAGTGTGGATCACATCCAGTGCCAGTATTCTTCACCTCAGGAGGAGGTCTCTGGGAGAAATCTCCTTTTTTTCATTGCTATGCTGGCTTGGGTTGAAATATTCTCAAAATCAGGAAGAGGCTTCTGGGAAAAATCACCTTTTTTTCCTTGTTCTGCTGGCTTAGGTTGAAATATTCTTCACCTCAGGAAGAGGTTTCAGGGAGAAATCACCTTTTTTTCCTTGTTATGCTGGCTTAGGTTGAAATATTCTTCACCTTGGGAAGAGGTCTCTGCGAGAAATCACCTTTTTTTCCTTGTTATGCTGGCTTGGGTTGAAATATTCTCAAAATCAGGAAGAGGTCTCTGGGAGAAATCACCGTTTTTTCCTTGTTATGCTGTCTTGAGTTGATATATTCTTAACTGTCCTGAAGAGATTTCTGGGAGAAATCACCTTTTTTTCCCTTGTTATGCTGGCTTAGGTGGAAATATTCTCAACATCAGGGAGAAATCACCTTTTATTCCTTGTTATGCTGGCTTGAGTTGAAATATGCTTAAATGTCCTGAAGAGATTTCTGGGAGAAATCACCTTTTTTTCCCTTGTTATGCTTGCTTGGGTTGAAATATTCTTCACCTCAGGAAGAGGTTCCTGGGAAAAATCACCTTTATTTTCTTCCCGGCCGTTTTGGGTTGAGTCCAGGTAGTGAATTGAGATCTCCACCCTGATCCCCAGCTGCTGTGTGTGAATTCCAGACATTTTGTGTGTTCCCAAGGCAGGCAGCAGCCCGTGCCTGGCTCTGCCCTCCCTTCCCCATCCACACAAATAACAAAACTGAGCTCAGGCTGAAGCCAAGTCCCCCCTTTTCGCCTTGTCTCTCCTTGCTGGGGACGGAAATGCCAGCGAGGAGAAAAACCTCTTTCCTACAAATCAAGATTTTGGGGCTATTTGCAAGGAGAAAAACCTCGTTCCCGCAAATCAAGAAAGATTTTGGGGCTACTTGCGAGGAGAAAAACCTCTTTCTTTCCTGCAAATCAAGATTTTGGGGCTACTTGCAAGGAGAAAAACCTCTTTCTTTACCGCAAATCAAGATTTTGGGGCTATTTGCGAGGAGAAAAACCTCTTTCCTACTGCAAATCAAGATTTTGGGGCTGCTTGCGAGGAGAAAAACCTCTTTCCTTCCCGCTAATCAAGATTTTGGGGCTATCTGCCCCCAGTGGCCGCTGCCCTCTTTGACGTTCTTGGCCCCGCTGGTGGCTCCCCAAAACCCGCTGGGAATCGCAGCCTGCCTTTCTCTGCCTCGTAGCTCAGGGCTGTATTTCGTCGTTTGGAGTTGCAGCAGATCCAGGTCTGGAAGTTTTTCCCTTCCCCTGGGTTTGTCCCGGGGAGTCCGAACGGGTCAGCGCAGAGCTCGGAGCTCCTCGCCGGCTCCGCTTCAGGCGCTGCCCCGGCCTCTCTCTGCGCAGAGCCTCGCTTCAGTGCAGCTTTTAATGCCTGGGTTTTGCCGGAATCCTACAGCTGGGTAAAGAAATTCTGCCTCTGGTTCGTGCTGGGGGCAGAAATTCTGGCTTTGAGTTTTTTCTGGGTGCAGAAATTCTGCCTCTGGTTTTTGCTGGGTGCAGAAGTTCAGGGTATGGTTCTTACTGGGTGCAGAAATTCTGCCTATGGTTCTTGCTGGGGGCAGAAATTCTGCCTGAATTCTTAAGGTGGGTGCAGAAATTCTGCCTCTGGTTCTTGCTGGGGGCAGAAATTCTGCCTGAATCCTTAAGGTGGGCACGGAATTTTTGCCTCTGGTTCTTGCCGGATGCAGAAATCCTGCCTCTGGTTCTTGCNCTGGGGGCAGAAATTCTGGCTTTGAGTTTTTTCTGGGTGCAGAAATTCTGCCTCTGGTTTTTGCTGGGTGCAGAAGTTCAGGGTATGGTTCTTACTGGGTGCAGAAATTCTGCCTGAATTCTTAAGGTGGGTGCAGAAATTCTGCCTCTGGGTCTTGCTGGACGCAGAAATTCTGCCTCTGGTTCGTGCTGGGGGCAGAAATTCTGCCTGAATCCTTAAGGTGGGCACGGAATTTTTGCCTCTGGTTCTTGCCGGATGCAGAAATCCTGCCTCTGGTTCTTGCTGGGGGCAGAAATTTTGCCTCTGGTTCTTGCTGGGGGCAGAAATTCTGCCTGAATCCTAAAGGTGGGCACGGAATTTTTGCCTCTGGTTCTTGCTGGGCACAGAAAATCTGCCTGTGGGTTTTCACTGGGTGCAGAAATTTTGCCTCTGGTTTTTACTGTGTATAGAAATTCTGCCTCTGGTTCTTGCTGGGGGCAGAAATTCTGCCTGAATGCTAAAAGTGGGTGCAGAAATTCCACCTCTGGTTTTTCCTGGGAGCAGAAATTCTGCGCAGGATTCTCGCTGGGCGCAGAAATTCTCTCCTGGGATTTCTGGGACGCCCCAAGTGTCATTCCCTGCAGATCCTCCTCCCCTTGCAGAGGCTGAAATTCTTGCAGCATCTTTCTCTGCTGATCTCAGCTCTGCTGAGTGAGTGTTCCCTGCAGGATTCCCTGGAGCACAAAAGCGATCCCTGGATTCCGGTCTGTCCATGGGGGCTGGAGATCCAGGAGAGTGTTGAAATCCTGGAGTTTGCAGCTCCAGAATTACAGGTCCGAGAGCTTCACTGAATCGTCCAAGGTTTTTTTAAAGCCCTGAGTATCTGCTTTTAGTGGAGTTTGCTCCTTGTTGTCTCCTTGGAGTCTGAGCATAAATGACTAAAACCAGTAACGGAATCATATGATCTGATTCCTGCTGCCAAAGGTTAAAGGGAGGACAGATGTTTTAGGAATTAAGTGAATATTTTACAACGTTTTTCTTTCCAATAACAGAAAAAAAAAAAAAAGGGCTGAAGATTGCCCAATATTACCCTGCCAGCCATTAACAATGCAAATAAGTGGAGAAAAGAAAGGAGGGTGCTCATTCCTTAAAATATGTGGGAAGGCAGGCATTAGTGGTGGAGTTATTTATTTGTAGTTTTTCAGAAGAAACTGTCCATTTGCTCTCCAACCAGCCCCCCTCAACGTGACTCTGTTTTGTACCCAGTCAGTTGCTTTGTGGTTTTTCTTCTCACAGCAACAAGACAAAAACACAAATAAAGGGAAATGCGCTTGTGGATCCACGCGTTTGGATGGAGTTTGCTGAGACTTGGGGCTTCAGATTGAAAAAACCGAATTTGTCCCTGTCCTGCAGTGAATTTTGAGGCCAGAAATCTGTTTCTGGTACAAATGTGTGATCTCTGACAGAGACTGCTCAGCACGGGGGGGATTTTAGTCCCCATCAGGCTCTGGGGAGACTCCAGAATGGGAAATGCTTGGAGTTACTTTTGTGCCTCCCACTTTGGGGTGGTTGTCTGGAAAGTTGCTGTTCTGCCCTTTATTTTGATTTGTTTCCTCTGTTCTCAAAGTCACATATTTTTAAACACACAGCACCTGGTGATATCAATGTTTTAACGAAAAAAATGTATTTTTCCTGGGCAGTTTGAGAAAACCACTGTCCATTCCGATCTGATGTGATTTCAAATTCCTGATTTTCTTCTTGGTTTTTTTTTTTGTTTGTTTGTTTTGCAGGGTGGTGAAGGAAGAGATCTCAGATGACAATGCAAAGCTCCCTTGCTTCAATGGACGAGTGGTGTCCTGGGTATGTTGGATTTTGTTGTGTGTAAATCTGTGTTGTTTGATACTGGATGCTGATTTTTAGAAATAATCTTGAATCTCAAAATCAAAGGTATAAATTTTAATTATCCTGTTCTTAAGTAATATATTGCAAGGATCAGACTAAAGTCCACAAAGTGTGCAGAGCTGAAAAGGTGATTTTAACATGAAAACAGCTTTAGTACTGTCACTAAATAGCCAAAATAATTTATTCCAAAGCAGCTAAATGTGATCTTCTGGTGCATTTTGGTTATGGTATTTAAATTTCAATGTATTGGTGTTGTTTGTAGTGCCTGGAAGGTTTAAACCAGGTTAATATCTCGGGGCTGAACATTGTGTGTACATTCAGTAAAAAGACATCAACATTTATAGCCTTGGAAAAATAAATTTAATATAAAAATCAAGGAATTTGGGCTGTAAAGTTGTAGAGGGAGTCGGTGATGCAGATGTGACTGAGCTGCTCTGCACATCCCATCTCCCTCAGTCCTGTCTGGATTTCATGTGCTAATTCCTCCGATATGCCAGGATTTGTTTGTCACCTAACTGGAATAATTAATTACCAGCTCCTAATTATTCTCATTTATTGGGCAGTGTGTGCTGAGCTGAGGCCAAGCTGGTGCTGTCGCCACCTCAGCCTCGTCCTGTTCCACTTCATGGAGATGCAAGAAAAGTCTCCTGCTGTGGAGCACAGGAATCCGGGTGATGTTTGCGCACAGAAATAAGGGATAAATTTGAAATCAGGGATAAATTTGGTGTTTCATGCCCACCTTTTTCTGCCTGGGCACCGAAGGTTTGTGCCTGTCGAGGGTGATGAGAGTGGTTGAGCACCTTTAGGCAGAGAAGAGAGCGGTGATATTTTAGATTTGAACACCAAAACAGCGTTTGAGGAGCAGTCTGTAATTCCAACCTCCTCCTTCAAGCTGAGCTGAACAATCTGGGGAACACAGCAGAGGACGAGGATGGTGTTGTCCAAAATCCCCAGTCTGGCTCGAGTATAGGAGGTATTTTTGTGAAGAGCTTGGCTTCGACAGGTGCTGCAGGTGGGGTTGGAAACACGGCGAGTGCCACGGGGTGCGAACTGTGCCCACGGAGACTTGGAACAGCTTTTCAGTGTGCAGTAAATGTCTGCATCCATGTCTGCATCCGGGGTTCGGTGGGATGATGGAGGTACACAAGGAAGTAGGAGTGAAGTGGGTTTATAAGAGTTTTTCCCAGCTGCACAGTTGGAACAACTTTGGAATTCTCAGGTGGAATGAGCAGCTTCGTCTCTATCTCCTTCTCCATTCCTGGGCTGATTTTAGGAGATCTGGCTCGCATTTCTTACAAGTTCAAATATTTGAACTGTTTTATCCCTTAAAATCTTTTAGTAGCCCAGACACTGAAGTTGTACAGGGTTAGGACATTTGCTGCCTGCTCAGTGGCTTGAGCTTTTTCAGCCTGGCTTCCTGAAGGCAGGATTACACAGAAATAACATGAAAAAAAATCCGATACCGAACGGATTGCGTGCTGTTTCCTGCGTGTGTGCGCGCCAGCACCGAGTCCAGAAAAGTCCGGTGTGTGTCTTTTAAACCCGGCTTGGGCTGGGAGATGATTCCTAAGCGATGATTCCTTGTGGCGCAGCTGGAAATGCCACTCTGGGTCTGGCAGCTGAGCTGAGCTGAGCTGGATCCTGCAGCAGCAGCGACTTCTCCCCGCTCTGTTGATCGCTTTTAATTTTCGGGCGCTCAGACTCTGGCAGCCGGGTAGTCCCAACAGGTTCTTGGTGTTAGGCAGGCAGAACACGTGGCTTTGTAAAGCTGAGCTGAAGCTCAGTCCTCCCACACACGCTCAAATGTGTATTAGGCACTTACTAGATTTTGTATTAAATTGAGGTTGTAAAAACCAGGATTTTCAGCCTGTTGCTGTTTGTTCCTGGGAATTGTGTTCAGAAGGAAAAGTTACCGTTTTCCTTCTTTTTAGGAGCTCCATACTTGGTTTTTTTTCACCTTTGTGCTCCAACCTTTTGCCTTAGCAGCAGTGGCTGAGTAATAACCAGTGGGACTCACAGAGCTCTTCCAAGAACTCAGCCGTGCATTTCCACGCAGCAGGCACCAAAGTGCCTTGGTTTGAGGACGGAGGAGCGTTTTAAAGCAGAATTCTTCTGATTTAAAGCTGCATTTCTGATCTCATTCTGACCTAAAGCTGGGCAGTGCGCAGGGAAAGGATAGAGCACCACTTGCCTCCAGGAAAAAGGGAAGATCCCCTGGATGAGTGAATTGGCCACCAGAGGAGCGAAACCATTGGCGTTAGAGAATCAAACTGATGTTTAAACCAACTCAGGGTGCCCCCCGAGCTCTGGGTGCTGCCGGTGCTGGTTTTGTCTTCAGGCCAAGGATGACTGTGGGGCCGGAGCGTGGGGCTCTGGCAGGGTGGGAAGGGATGGCACAAAAAGGGATTTTCTGTGCGATTAACGGGCGGAAGGGAGCGTCCCAAAAGCTGCCGATCAAACGGGGGGAAGTGGAGATGGGGTTTGTGCCGAGAGCGGTGTCTGTTAGAGCAGCAGAGGGGTGGGAGTTGATGGCAGCTCCTGTCAGGAGAACAAATTCATCCTGAGAACCCCTTTCCTTCCTCGGTGCAGCTCCTGCCTGTCAGAGCCGGGATCAGATGCTCGGGAGACACAGTTTTTGTGTCCGGGCTCGGATGTTTATTCATTCTTGTCTTTGTCACAGTCTCACGAGCTGGGAGTTCTGGCTAACAAAGTGAAACGTGGCTCTGTCTCTAACTCTTTCCAAGGCCTTTTAAGCACTAATTATCCAATTAAGAAATGACACCGGAATTATTTTTACTTTTCACCCAATAACCAACCACCCATGGGCTGCAATGCAGATTTTTCTACCCAATTACAAAACACCCAAACCCATGGAGAAGAAGGTGAAAAACAAGGATTGGTCTCTGCCCTAAATCCTCCATCTTGCTTTACATCTATTACTGTATTCTAAAGCCTTAAACTCTGAGTTTTGCACCCTGTGCTATCACACACTTCTATTTAACTCCACACCCGCAATCCCAGCGCTGTCACTCAATTTTGGAATCCTTCTCCACGGCCTCAGGTCAGTGCAGAGTTCTCTCGGGGGTCAGTATCTGCCAGCACAGAAATTCGGAAATTCTCAGTGCCCGGGGCTCCAACACCTGCCCTGTGTTGGCTCCTCTGTGTCACCTCTTCCTGCTTCTGCCCCTTTCTCCCACGCTGGTAAATATTAATCAAATACTCAATTAATTCAATATCCAGGTTGTCCTCTGCATCCCTGTCCTGACTCTTCTCTTCCCAGTGCGTGCAGGAGGATGGGGCTGTTGGTTTTTGGTTTTTGTGGTCCAGTTAAATTTATCTTCTGCTTTAGGAATTCAGTGTATCGATGATTTATTCTGATTTGCAGACACCATTCAGGCTCTTCTGTGCAGCTCAGGTTGTTCCAGCAAGGTGTTCTTGGAGCTCAAGGAAAAATCCGCCCCCAACCCCAAACTATTTCACAGGAACAAGGATGTGGAGTATTCACATCCCAATTCCTCAACCTCTTCCTTCTTCCCTCTCCCAAGCAATCCCCCAAGGGCATTTTATCTCATGTGAAGAGCTGAGTTCTTTGCCAGCTCCTTCAATAATATGAAAATACGTGGCTTTTCCTGCTGAAAACCAGGAGAATGTGAAGGAATAGGATCAGAATAGGAGTACATATATGCACACACCCCAGTTAAATGTTGCATTTTAATTCTGGGACTGTTACTGTTCTCATTTCAGAGGAACATTTCAAGAATTAATTCAATTTATTGCTGTACCAGTAGAAGTTGCTGGCTGCTTTCCAGATGCAGAAGGCAGAATCCTTGTTTGAAACCTTCTCATCCGCTCCTGTTTTTGTGCATTCCACTTCTGCTTGGAGGCTACAAAATCAGTGTCTGCTCTCTTTTTCCTCCCTGACCATGATGGGAGAGACAGTTGCTGATCCAGAGACCTTAATTTTGTGTTTTCTTTGTCACAACCAGTTGGTTTTCCCACGTGAGAGGTGGAAACGGAGACCCACAGGTTTCTCATGGATTTTTTTTTTTAATTTCCCATCAAGGTCATGAGGAAAGTGGTGGTTAAGGGACAAGAGCATCTGGCAGACAAGGAGATGTTGAGATGAGCCAGGCCCTTCTCGACAGCAGGAGTGAATGGAAACAAATGAAATTCTCTTCAAACATTAAAAAAAAAATTATTTTCTAGCTCTGAGGGTGGTAAACCAGCCCAGCTCGCCCAGAGATGTGCAGTCTTTGGGCTTGGGGATGAAGGAACTGTGAGGGGGATAAGACTGGAGAAGGAACTGTGGTGATAAGACAAAAAGCAGTGGGGTCAAACTGAAAGGGGAAATTTAATTTAGGTCAGAATTACAAAGGAATTCTTCCCTGTGAGGGTGGGGAGGCCCCGGGATGGAATTCCCAGAGAAGCTGCCCTGGATCCTCGGAAGTTGGATCCTGGGATGGTGGAAGGTCCCTGCCCATGGACCTGGATTTTAGGGTCTCTTCCCACTCAAACCATTCTGGGATTCTGAGCCCAGACACGGAGGTTTTACCTCAAACCTGGAGCACATCCTGAAGTTCTGCCAGGAAATGATTGCAGGAGCAGAGGGAATGGCTTCAAGGTGAGGGAAGGCAGGGTTAGATCAGGGGTCGGGAAGGAATTCCTGTCTGGGAGGGTGGGGAGGCCCCGGGATGGAATTCCCAGAGAAGCTGCCCTGGATCCTCGGAAGTTTCCGAGGCCAGGCTGGAGCAGCCTGCGATGGTGGGAGGTGGAACTGGAGGAGCTTCAAGGTCCCTTTCCCACCCAAAACCATTCTGGGATTCTTTATTTCCAATCCCTCAGCGCTTGCTGGAGCGTCCCCTGCTTTGAGCAGCTCCAGAGGTCTCTTCAAAGAGAATTATCAAGTAAAAAGTGAATTTGCGGAGGTAAATTATTCTGTGAGGGCATTCAGTGCTTTTCCTGCGGCTTTGCTGGTACCTCCATCGCCCTCTTCAATGAGGAGGCTCGGGCAGTTCCTCGTTACCTTTAATAGAGAATATAAAGACAAATCTGTATTTCCAAGTCAGAACACAATCCCTCCTTCATCCCTCATGCCTCTTCTTCAGGAGAAGAATGGCTTCAATTTGCCTTTCTTCCTTCGGCCAGATAACGTTTATCTGATCTGTGATACGGATGATAAACGCTGTAACAGCATTTGGGTGATAAACAGGGAAATATTTTTTCTTCTTAATGCCAGCAGAGGAGTTTAACCCACAAAACCGAGCTCTGTTCGAATCAGTGGCCAGGCCTCTGATGGAGCAGAGATCGAAAAGCAAAATTTAGATTTGTGGTTTAATTTAATTATTTAAGTGTATTAATGGCGCCTTTTTTGTGCGCTGCGCTGAAGTTTTTTTTGTGCTGCTCGGGATGAATGACAAACCCTGTGCAGAGCCAGCGCAGATTGGGGGAAGTAAGGCTGGATTTATTCCCTAAAAACTCGGGCTCTTTCCTCCTTCCCAGCCACCGTGCTGCTCCCGAATTTCCCTGCAGGTCCTGGGAGCTCGCACAATGCACTTTCTGCAGATGATGTTGACCAGGGGCTTCTGTTCCTTCAGCAATCGGCTCAAACATCTGTGCCTGACCTGCGTTATGAATTGCAAATTGCTTTTTCCACACTAACACCCATTAAATTGCAGGGCTTATCTGCCTCTATTTGCTGCTAATTACTGGAGGAGTTTTATGTAAATCTGGCTGTAAGTTAATTGTTCACTTTCGAATTCTTTTAATATCCCATTCACTGGAACTTCACAGATAATTGCACACAAATCTTCCAGGGATAAAGTTGGATCTTTACCTTTTGGGGGAAAAAAATTGTTCTGGGCTGGGTTTTTTCCCTTTTTTTTTTTTTTTTCTTACCCCTATTTTTCCTTTTTTTCCTCTTTTTTCCTCTTTTTTCCCCTTTTTTCCCCTTTTTTCCCCTTTTTTCCCTATTTTTTCCCTGTTTTTTTCCCTATTTGTTCCTCTTTTTTCTTTTTTTCCTTTTTTTTCCTTTTTTTTCCTCTTTTTCCCTTTTTTCCCCCTTTTTCCCTTTTTCCCCTTTTTTCCCCTTTTTTCCCTTTTCTTCCTTTTTTTTTTTCCCCCTTTTTCCCTTTTTTTTTTTCCTTCCCTCCCCGCCCCCCCATCTATTGGGCGGGAGGCATTTGTGAGTTTAGTTTTGGGGTTTTTGTGGTGCGGTTTTTTGTTTGGTTTTGATTTTTTTTTTCTTTTTTTTGTTTGGTTGTTTGGGTTCTTTATTTGTTTTGAGGGTTTTTTTGGGGGGGGTTGCTTTGGGCTGTTTGTTTTTGTGTTTGTTTTTTATTGGTTTGCTTGGCGTTTGCTTTGCTCTGCTTAGATTTTTTTTTATTATTTTTTAATTTTTTTTTAACTGTGCCTGAGCTTTCTTTGTCTCCAGCGCCATCAAACGCGTGCCAGGCAGTGGCAGCCAGCTTGGGACTCTAAAATTCAATGTACACCCCGCAGCCGAGCCTCCCTTCCTCTCCTGACTGACACTTTGAAGTTCGCACCGTGACTGACGCCTGGAAACGGGAGATTTTCATCGCTTTTAATAACATTTGAATCCTTCTGTTTGTCCGAGGTGCCACCTTTGATCTGGGGGTCACCTGCAGGGCTGATTTCCACAGGGGAGGCGTTCGGGGGGGATCCGCGAGTCTCCCCCTGAGAACTCCGTGTGCAGCTGATTAGCGGGGAATTAAAATCCCTGCTGCTAATTAGCTGTTTCAGCTTCCTCCCCAGCCCTCCTGCGTCCTGCTCGTTCTTCCCCCTCTGCATCTCAGATCTCGCTCTGGGTTTGTTTTTCTCCTCGCCGTGTTTTTGTTTCTTGTTGTTGTTGTGCTGTTGTTTTTTAAGTATTAAATAATTTGGGATACAGAGCTGCTCCTTCCTAGAGTCCTTTCCAAGGGATCCGTTTAAATCCTTTAAAAAAATCCTTTTGAAGTGGTTGATCTTTAGTTTTTTGACAATACACAGGCTATCCTTAATTGTATTCTTTATTAATTACAGTAAGTGCATTTACACAGACACGCCTTCTGCCAGCAATCGCTGATATTTGTCCTGGTTTTTCTAACACGCGACACAAAATACCATTTTTCCCTTGGAATCATTTATTCGGACTTTCCTGGGGCTGCTCACCTGAATGAAATTATCAACGCAGTTTCACTTTTTTTTGCCTTTTTCTATTCAGGCCGTAACTGGGCAATTTGAGGAAAAAAAAAAGTGGAAGAAAAATATTTTTTGCGACGGCTTAGAAGGTTTTTCCCTTTCTGCTGGCACGGTGGAAGCTGGGAGTGCGGCAGGAACTGGCGTGGGGCTGCTGCCAGGTCTGTTATCGCTGGTTTTTAGGAAGGATTTGCAACATCTGGGAACAATTCCTCTCCTGGCTGCCGGGAAGGTGCAGTTTGCCATTGGCTGGCAGTGATGTCACTGCCTGCCTGGAAGGTTTTCCCTGCTTTTTCCCTCCCCATCATCTGGGTGCCAGCAGATAATTCCTGTTCTTGTTCGCGCATCGCCTTTTTAGAGCCCGAATTTGCAATTGCAATTAATTGCGGTTAATTGTCGTCGTGGGGCAGAACCATTTGACAAGGGCAGCGCAGGAGCTTCAGGGTTTGGAAGTGGAAGAAATGCCCAGAGCTGAGGCAGGGAATAAAAATCCCCAGGTGTTGCAGGCAGGTAGAGAGATATTATAAAAGAAAGGCCTTATAAAAGAAGAGTTTAAGCCCTGCTACTCTAGTTAAGCCAGAAGTAGCTTGTAAGTTCCCATCACAAAAAAAAAAAAATTATAAGAATGAACACAACAACCTCTTCTTAGAGAGAAAAACGTTTGCACCTGCATAAACAACGAATCTGTCCCGTGAGAACCGGGGAAGAAAAGATGCAAACGTATCTAGAGAGAGAAAATTTCATAAACACACACAAAAGCCCTCACTGACCAATAAATGAGGTTTCACCGTATTGCTGACCAATTAACACAGTGCCTTCTAATATTTCCTATAAATAGGAGCTTTGTGAGTAAAGAGTTGGCTTTTCTGCTTAAACAAAACTCAGTCCCATCTGCTTATTCCTTACAGCACCCAGGAGCAGAATCTTGTTGAGTTTGTAGGAAATTCCTGCAGCTGATTTCAGGGCCAGTCTCTCCACGCTTTTTACAAACCCTCATTCATCCCAAGCCTCCTCTCAGTGCAGACAACTTCTGGTTGCTAAAATAAACATTTCCAAAATAAACCTCCTTTCCCGAGGGGGTTTTTCCAGCGCTGGGGAGCCCTGGTGCCTTGGGAGGGAATTCCTGGTGGAGCTCAGCCCTTCTCTGCACTCGCTCCTTTGGGAGCAGCCCTCGTGTGGATAATGGGCCACGGCTCGGAAGCTTTCACTCGGGATTTGAGCTGCCTGTGACTTTATAGGAGATAATTACTTGCAGCTCAGAGATGGATGTGGCTGTTCTGAAGTTGCTGTCAAAAATATTAAATGGCTCTTTTGGGTGTTTTTTTTGGTCGCTGGGATCAGGCCCTCACCTCTCCCTGAGCTCAGTGCAAGAGCTGCTGCTGTTCCTCGGTGAGAGATTAAATATTGTGCTTTTCGTGCTGATAAATTAATCAATATTTAGCCAGATCAGAGAGCAGAGGGCACCGATGTTTGCTCTTTCCCCTCGCCAGGTTGGTTTTCTGTCTGGTGTCCTCAACCCTGGACTCTGCACTGGCCGTTCCTTGAGCTGGCTCAACGCCTGGGGGAGTTTGTTCAGATTTCTGCTGTGCTCTGGAAGAGGCAGGCCTGGCCACAATTCATTAAAGAGCATCAGCAGATGTGGTGGAGATGGGGAAAAAAAAAAAAAAAAAAAAAAAAAAAAAAGGGAAATTTTGCTGCAGAGAGGCGAAACGACTGATCCAAAGGCTGGAGATGGGGTTGGGAGTGTGGTGGTGACAGCGGCAGTGACCTGAGCGCTGATTGCTGCAGATGACTGCCGCTCTAAACGGGGTTTTTGCAGCCCCAGGAATGCTGGAATCCTTCTCCCTCACGGGAGGGAAGGAAACGGGAGAAGGAAACAGGAGCTTTCAGTCCGAGGTTTGCTGCCCCAGCGTGGAACCTGCACAGCTCCCGGGGTTTGTCCTCGCAGGGCTCGCAGGTGGCTCTGCGAACTTCCCTGCGGCTACCAAAAGCACCTGAGCTCCTTTTGCACCGTTCCATGGATCTTCTCCCTCTGATTCCTGGCTGAGATGAGGAGCGACCGCGGTGGCAGGACCTCAGTTGTGAAAACCAGCGGCGGTCAGTGGGATGGGATGGACTGAATCGACAGCTGCAATTAGATCCACGCTTCTTGATGAACTTCTTGATGAACTTCTTGATGAACTTCTTGATGAACTTCCTGCGCGTGCAGCACACGGGAGACACCCAGGATCATGGAACTGCTGTCCTGTGGGGAGGAACCCGGCAGCTCTCCCACAGGCACAGCACGCAGCCCAAAAACCAAAACCAAAAACGCCGCTGCCACTCCAAGCCGCAGCGGGAAATAAAATTTATCAGGGCTGGCCCGTGGCCAGGGAGCTGCTGGTAACTCTGCCTTTCTCCTGCAAAAATTCTGAATTTTGGCGGTCCTTTTCCATTAAAAATCGCGGGATATGGGAGGGGTTTATTCCTATTAGCTTGTCAGAGAAAAGGACAAAAATTTATCTGGATTTGTGGAGTGTCACGCGTTGGGAGGAGGGAATCCAAGCCGGCACAGCAAAGCCGGGAGCAGGAATTCTGGAGCAGGAATTCTGTCTTCACCTTGCAGCCAGGGCAGCAATGTGGGAATTCTCTCAAGTGCGCTCTGCATTTTTCCTGTTTTCCCCAGAATTCTTCCTCTTCTGCCTGGAATTTTTATTCTTCATCTGTCGCTGAAGGTGTTTTCCTGGAGAGGGCCAGGGCTGAGCGCAGAATTCCGTGGAGCTGGCTGTAATTCCACCTTTCAGATCCCTTTGATGTGTGGGAAGAATCAGCCAGGCGGTGCAGGGGGAATGATCTTCCATCTTCTGCTGCAGCTTTTCTTTTCTAGCGTGACAAATGTTGTTCCTGTGCTCTTTTGGGGTGGTTTTTTGTTCATTTGCTCTGCCGCCACCCATTTATATCCAGGGCTCGTGTTGGGCACGGGGAGCTGAAAGTGAAGAAGAAAAGCTTTGATGAAGGGAGAGTAACCAAACACAGATCTAGACAGTCTGTGTCTTGTTTAAACAACTTAATTGCTTCAAGTTCTGCTTAAATCTCTGAGATCTCCCAGATCCCGGTTATCATAAAAGCAAGATCGCGTTCGACAACTCCTTCACGCTCTCACACTCCTGGCTTTATTTATTTATGGTTATTATTATTCCTCAGGGGCAAAATTTTCACCGCAGAGGATGTGTTTAAATGAAGTGTGCTTTGTGTGGCAATGCCTGCAGCCAGCACAGCCCGGGGAAGGGAAACACGGGGAATATCTGCACTGGCCACTGCTTTATCATGGCTCTTGTGCTTCTGATTCACTCCTGGAAGGGTGGGAGATGTTTATTTAGGATTAAAAAGCTGCTTGGGAAAAGGGGAGATCCTGCCAGTGTCTTGAGCTCAAATATATCTCCGGTTCAAGTCTGGAGGTGAGCTGGTGCAAGCTGGAAGTGGTTTCTGTTCTCAGCGCAGCCGGAAGATCAGGAACAGGGAATTCCTGCAGCCCTCTCCCCTTGGGAACAGGGAATTCCTGCAGCCCTCTCCCCTTGGGAATGGGGATGTCCGAGGCTGTTCGTGGCCCCAGTCCCGCTGCAGATCAGTAGGGGATGGGTTCCCAGAGCTTTCTCCCCGAGGAAATCCCGCTGCAGGTTCAGCACGCACCAGGAGATGCTTTGCACCAGGAGATGCTTTGCTGCGGCGGGTTTTGCGCTGCCCGGGTGACCCCTCAGCCTCCTGCAGAATCACTTCTGCCTTGCCAAGGCTTCTTCCTCCAGGAGCAGGGAGATGCTGGAGAGCAAACACCCCGAAATACGGAAAGGATTTGTCTTGGTGGCTCCTCCTGCAGTCAGGTGTTGCCCTCAGCAGGAAGGTTTCAAGAATATTTTTTTTTTTCCCTGCTCCCAAATACCTCTTGCTTGTTTTGCATTCCCAGCCCAGAGTGTGAAGGCTGAGGGAATGCACAGATCTTGCCTACACCCACTTTCAGGGGGGGGTTTTGCTTTATTTTTTCTTCTTTTCATCCCTTGGTTTGATTTTTGTCGGTGCAAGCGCTCTCCCAGAGATTGCTCAGGGAATCTTCCAGGCTCAGAGACATCCTTGCATCTCCATAACACCAACACACTTCCCAAACATCTCCCTTTAACTTCCCCACCTGGAAGAAGAAAGCAGCTTTAATTACCGAGTTATTAGGAAGGCTGGTGTAATTTTTCCCTTCAGTGTTTCCTCTGTTGCTCCTGCTTTGGTGATAAGAGTTGGAATAATGCAGCTGGCTCCGCGTGGTGCTGGGGAGCTGCTTTGTCTCCAGGCAGTTCCTTTTTGACAGCCTGGGTGTGTTTTCCTCCTCCTGTTTATGGTTTATGCTCCTAGGAGTAATTCCCTGCATCCTGAGTGCCAGTTGCCTCCTCTCCATCCCCTTCTTTAAGGGCCAGCCTCCCTCTGATCATTCTGTTACAATTAGTCTTTAATAAATGAGCCAGTGAGGAGCTGGAATCTCTCCTGCTCCGCTTCTTCCACAGGAAAAAATAAAGGGGAGCTGAGACTTTGTTACCTCTTGGCGAAAGGTATTAATCTGTATCATTAATGGGGGATTTATTTAATTAATCACAGAGTTTAAAGAGACTCAGCCAAGTGATGAAGTGGCACAGGGGGTTGGTGCTAAAGTCCCCCTGGTCACCTCCAGGTGCAGTCTAATTCCTGTGGATCCTGCTCTGTGTGGTCAGTGGATTGTTTAAATATATTTTTTTAAATATTTTTTTTGCACAGGAGATGTAAAATTCTCCCATCTTAATGGGAGAATAATCTCTGTACAGTCATTTAAAATATTAACCAAGTCCTTCGCCGAGTTCTCATTTCATTTTGCACAAAATTGGGCATCTGCCTTCCTGTTTGTAAATCAGAGGGCTGGGACCTCGCTCTCCACTGTCAGTCAGGCTCTTTAATAAAAAATAACCACTTAGTCAAAAAGGTGAAGTCGGATTAAAACTGGAATTTCTTTAATAAAAAATAACCACTTAATTGAAAAGGTGAAGTCGGGTTAAAACTGGAATTTCTGACGGGGAATCACCTTGTTCTGTTGGCAGAGATAAATTAAAAGGAGCCTTGGGTCAGTGCAGGTTTGTTTTTCTGCAGTGCTGCTTCACCTAGAGCAGGGTTCTCCTCCCCTGGGATTTAGGTTGAATTTAGATCTCTTTGACTGCTTTCATCTCACTGGTGCAAAATTGGCAGTGCCCTGCCTGTCTGGGTTAGAAAACGCTGCAAAAATGCTGATTTCATGATAAAATATTTACTGAACCACTGATAGAGAAGGGACCTGCCCTGGTTGGTTCCTGGGTGTACATTTCACTCAGGAGCATTTTTCCAGCACTGGTAAGATTTAAAAAAATATATATCAATGTCAAAACACAAAGTGTACAAAAGGAAATCTTTACACAAAGCATCTGAGCCCTTAAAAAAAAAAAATTTCTTTTTTGGATATAGAAAAGGAGATGCTAGGCTGGTAGGAGTCAGATCCTGGTTCAATCTGAGATCTTCTGTCCGTCATTAAAATGAGCTACAAACCATGAGGGTGGGGAGAGGAGGAGACTCCTCGTTTCCCTGCCGGTGAAAGATGTCCCTGCGTGTGCCCAGGGCAGATGGGCCAGCCTGGAATTGCTGGAAATGGGATTTGAGTGCAGAAATCCTCCCGTGAGCCCTGGCCGTGCCGTGATCCATGAGCCAGGGAATGACTGGGAATGTGGATAACGTTAAAATTGTCACCCTGCCTCGTCCAGGGCTGGAATTTGTGATAATTATTGAGAATTGTT
This sequence comes from Donacobius atricapilla, assembly GCA_013397315.1. NCBI lineage: Eukaryota > Metazoa > Chordata > Aves > Passeriformes > Mimidae > Donacobius > Donacobius atricapilla. Next base: position 46,513 of record WBMY01004374.1, read on the forward strand.
GATAATTATCGATAATTATTGGTCATTCCAAGGAGAGGGAATGCTGCGTGCAGGCCCTTGGTGTTTGGAATGAGGAGCTGGATCCTGGCAGCATCTTTAATTCCATTTTTTTGTGGGGATTCCGGGTGCTCTACCTGTGATCCGTTATCCAGGAGAGACCCTGCTAATGACTGGGAATATTGATAATGTTAAAATCGACATCCTGCCTTGTCCAGGACTGGAATTTGGGATAATTGTTGATAATTATCGATAATTGTTGATCATTCCAAGGGTAGGGAATGCTGCATGCAGGCCCTTGGTGTTTGGAATGAGGAGCTGGATCCTGGCAGCATCTTTAATTCCATTTTTCCCTGGGAATTCTGGCTGCTGGGGGCTCTGCAGCCTTTCCTTCCCCACCTGCCGGCCCCCTCCAGCTTCCCTGAGTGCAGATGTCAGCGCCGGAGGAGCTCTGAAGGCGATAATTACACCAGAGCAGCTTTAGAAAAGTTTTCAGGTCCTGGTGAAATATTGGAAGAGTCCTCTCTGCACATCGTGGTTGGAAAATGCCTTTTTTCTGTCTGCAGCTCTGCCATAGGGGAACGTTCGGAGACAAAATGGGCACAAGAGGCCTGAGGAGGGTGAACAGCAGGAATCTGCTCCTCCTTGGGGGCATCTTTCTGTGGAGGTCGGGTGGATTTGGGGTTTAATTCAGGCTCTCAACAGAGCTGGCGGCCACGCAGAGATTTGGTGGTGGGGCCAAACTGGGCTGTGAATTTTTGGGGTGCTGAAGCTCTCCTCAGGGGGAGTTACACCAGATCTGGGCTGCATTTCTGTCGTGTTCCAGCTTTGGCTTTTCATTTGCGTGCTGGCAAAAGCCAGGCTGGGAGCACGGCCTTAAAACTGCGGGTGCATTTTGCAAGGGGCGCCGACAACTCGGGGAGCGCTGCAGTGCCGGGGCCCCAAAAACCCCTCCCTGCCCGGGGTGCCCGTTTTTCCAGCAGGAGAGGAATTCCTGGTGCTCGCAGGAATTCTGTGCGCATCCAGGCTGCTGATGTTTTCCCACAAAACCTGAATTTATCCTGATTTTCTTTGCAGGGAGCCCCGCTCTTCCCCTCTCCTGGTTTTGCGCAGATCGCGGGGTTTTGGTTGGACACCTTGGGCCAGAGCGGAGAAGCTGGTGGGAGTTTGTGTAATCCTCTTTTTCTTTTTTCTGCTGGCAGCTGGTCCTGGCTGAAAGCTCCCACTCTGACACAGGTTCCCAGTGCACCGAGAGCCACGCGGACCTTCCGCCACCCCTGGAGAGGACTGGAGGCATCGGAGACTCCCGGCCCCCATCATTCCAGTAAGACCCCAATTCCCATTTATTTCTCAAATTCCAATTCCTATTCTGTTTCTCACCCTCGTGCCTCTTCTCGCTGCCAGCCAGCTGTTTGTTGTCGCGGTTGTAAAAATCAAATATCGAGGAATTAAAAGGAGGATGGGAATGAAAATCCTCTGTCATTGTTAGAGTGAAATATTTATCCAAAATATCTCATTTTCAAGCCTGCTGTGGATGAGTTGAGTAGGGAGGGAGCCCAAAACGCTCTTTGTAGTGTGTGGCTGACGAGTGATTAGTGTGTTGTGTGTAATTAGGGAGGGTGCAGAGCCAGCTGAAGGCTGCTGGCAGGGGGGAAAATTTCCATGAAGAATAATTCCTGCTCCATGTCCATCCAGAGGCTGCCAGCTCCATCTGTGTGCGGCCAGACTGGAACTATCTGCTTTGATATTGTTATTTCCCCTTCCTGATCCGAGGGGAATCCTTAGGATACCTTCATTTCCAGGGAATTTCCACCAGGAGGATTTAAAGCGGGCCCTTGTGCTCTTAGGCTGTGTTTGGAGAACAAATGCAGCCTGGATTTGCCCGTTTTCCTTTTTTTTTCGGATGGCTGGAAGAGCCCTAAGTGTTGTGTGTGAATCTTTCACGGATAAAAAACCTTTTAGAGGGGACAAGAAATGCTGGGAAATGCTGGCCCTGCCTGGGAGTGCCTTGCAAGGGCTGTGCTGCCCTCCTGTGTTCTGAACTGGCCAGAAAATAAAACCAGGCTTTTGTTTGCCCTGGCCTAACCCTGCCTGGAGCAGCTTTGATTCAAGAGGTGATTAGCTTGGAATTAGGCAGCTTTGTGAGGCTGGGGGTCCAGAGATCCTCCTGCTTCTTCCAGGGTATTCCCAAATATTACAGAGAAAATGTGGCAGCGCTCAGAGGGCTGAAGGACGTTGCTCAGGTCGTGATTTCTGTCCGTTCCCATCCCCAGATAAATCACCTGCCTGCTTTCCCTCTCCTCCACCCCTTTTTCTTGCTGTTTTTCTGAACTCCAGCAGAGAATCTGGCTTGTGGGGAGTTTTCCCAGACTAAAACTCGTTTTCCCTCATTGCCCTTTTGGGTTCTTCTCCTCATAGTTTCCCACAACATCTCAACATTTTACCGTGGATTTTTCTCTTCTGTTCCATTTTTTCAGTGCAGAAGTGAATGTAATGATGACCTGAGTTTAGTCCATAACACAGGGCGGAGAATCTCAGTTATTCTGCATGAAGCCCTAAATTCTGTCACTATTAAAATTCCATTTTAAAGCGCACCCACTGTGGATTTAAAGTGACAAAGAATCCACCATACTTTGAAATGATTTGTTTCGCTCTTAAGTTGAGCTTAACAAGCCTTTCATTATAAAATGAACCTGAATCATGGCTGGAGCCCTCTTCTGATCTCCAGAAATTACGGAAAATTACATTCCTTGGGATTTTGGCTGAGCAATAAGAGTGACTTGTACCTTCCTGATACCTAAATCCCCGTGACTTTATTTAAACGCTCTTCAAGCTACCAAAGATCTGTCATCTCCCTCAGCGCTGATGGAGGCTTTATATAAATAAAAGCCAGCTGGGCTGGGTGTTGTGCAATTGTACAAACAGAACTGGTGCTGGACAAAAAAGAATCCAAGGAAAAGGTGAAGCAGGCGGTGCCATCCAAGGGAACGAGATCCTTATCGGGGCTGAAGCGAAAACTCCGCTCCTTGCCTGACAGCGCTGATGAAATCCAAAGAAAACTTTTATTTTTTTTTTTCCCCCCTCCCTGCTGCGGGTTTTCTGAAGCTCATCCTGCGTTTCACGCTTCACTTTTGGGAGCATTTCAGGGAGGATTTTGGGAGGAAATTGTTGGGGCATTGGGGGGATTTTTGGAGGGATTTTTGGAAGGAATTTGGTGGGATTTTGTCTTTTTTTGGGGGGGTGATATTGGGAGGAATTTGTTGAGGCATTGAGGGGATTTTTGGAGGGAATTTGGTGGGATTTGGGGGATTTTTTCGAGTGATACTGAGGTATTTTTGGGATACCTCCCAGAGGTGCCTGGCCACGGTGGGGCGGTTCTTGGATTTTGGGCGCATTTTTGAGGGGGTTTTGGACAGGGGATTGTTTTGGGGGTTGCCAAATCCACTTTGAGCCCAGTTTGGTGGTGGAGGTGCCAAGGTGGGGTGGGAGCTGTGGCCTCTGAGTTGCCTTTCCCACATGAAAATGGAGCTGCATTTAATGGGCTCAGCACTGCAGGGGGAACAAGGCGGCTGGGAGTTATTTTTACACCCTTTGCCGTGGTTTAAATCACCTTTTGGAGGCAGGCTTGGGTTCTGAGGTGGTGCAGGAGTGAGAATTCTGAGCAGGAGTCAGCAGATGGTGCTGCTGGCATGGCCAAGAGTGACCTGAGCTACGTGTCACCCTCTCCCCTTTTCCAGCTGGGCTGGACTAAACGAGAAGTGTTAAAAAAAGGCCTGAAATCCACCCTGGCATTTTGGTAGAGACTAAAATATGCGCTCAGACGTTTTCCTGGAGGACAAACCTCCGTTTCCTAATTTCCGTGCTGGGCATGCCGGCGCATTTCATTGAGGCACAGAGAGCGCGTGGGTGTGCAGGAGCCTCTGAAAGGTGGAAATGTGGCACTTCGGCGCGGTTTCACACAGCCAGGGCACTGCCAGCTGCCGCGAGGGATGGTCGGTTGCATTCCCTGCGTGAAACGCGCGTGTCCAGCCTCGTGGAATTGGAGAAGCGCATCAGCGATGCTCAGTGAAGGGAGATCGTGGCCACTGCACTCGTCACTGTGAAGTGGGACTCCCCAGCAATTGCAGATTCAGGGTGATGGTAAAGGTTTTAGATAATTTCAATTTAATTCAATTTAAATTTAAGTCAATTTCAAGCTGTTTCTCAAGCTTTTATCAGTTTAATCTCTGTCTCCATTCATGGGAAGGAGATATGTGCAGTTATTGAGTGTTTCCATCTAGGCATATGGTACAGTTTTTGGAAAGTTGTTAAAGTTATTGTTGTTGTTCTTAACATTTTAGGAGTTTTTAGGGTTTCCTTAGTAGTTTGTTTTGGGGTTTTTTTATTAAGCAATGATGTGGGGACTTCTAATAAAAAGTCTCTCTGCTTTTTATTAAGCAGGGAGATGTGGAGATGTGGGATGATATTTGTTAAAGCTGTTCAGGCTCACGTTTATTGGGGAGGCCGAGTGTTGGAGTCCAGGGCAGGTGGAAAACCCCTGGAACTGCCCTGGGGGCTCCCAGACCCTGGCTGGGACCCCAGGAAAGCCTTGCCTTGGACCTCAGCCCATGGGAAAAACT